>SWBT01000066.1:0-25717 GCA_005298045.1 Pleurotus ostreatoroseus | reverse complement strand
TGTTGGAATTTTGAGATGACCGAAGGGCAGATTTACAGCGAAAATAACAATATTGGACACACCGGGAGTCGAACACCGGGTCTCGTGTACATACTACGTGTGCTCTGACCATCTGCACCATATGCCCGATATTTTATGTTCAACAGTAAGTGTTCCGCATGTTTTATGGCGGTTTGTCTGAACATCACACTGGTACCTAGAATCAGCTACCGGAAAATTAGTGCGATGCTTGCGAAATCTCGTAGTCGTTGGAAGACCTGCACGGTTGTGTAAACGATATGGGCAAACTCTCTTGTGTATGTTAACGTGACTTTGTGATTGGAATCGTCGTTTCAAGTCAGTTCCTCAGTCTCTTTGATAGTATGCTTTGGTATGTTGCCATGTCGATAACGTTTAACTTATACTAACATCGATCGCTATCCCGCCAGCTCGCTCCTAATGCAATTTCGCATTCGAGTACTCACCTGCTGCTATGACGGCTCTCGGGGCCTTTTGGCTGGGGCCCCTTGGAGTGTCTGTGACAACACTCCTCGAAGGCCGGTGCGTATGCATCGAAGTCAGGCCGTTCGGTGCCGTGGGGTCATTCGCTGCTCCTCAATGATACGCGGATATTCGCAGCGTCGTGTACCGGATAGTGATTCTTGAGTGTTTTGAAGGATTTCCTCGAGAAGATGGATTACATGAGATTTCCAGGCTCGGGCTGTTACTGTGGGGTAGCTCTTTCACATGTGCGTTTCTCATAGTACCCTCTGTATCACTTTCGGCCTTATCTTATTGAAAGGCTACTACAGGCGTAATGATCCTCGACTTATCGCCCATTATTCGAAGAGTGTTGAACGCTTCGAATATCACTCTTACTTGTCATGGCGTGTAGGGTGTCTTGTTACACCTCTGTTACTGTGCTCGTCTGATTTCCTGACCTTAGCACTGCATCTAGACACACTGGCGATAATGATGGTGTAAGGGATGCACGGTCAATATTCGACTGCCTTGCTGATTGCGGTGCGATCCAGTGTGCAGAGGCCTTAGGCCGTAGGACTGTAGCATACACACAGGGTCAGATGCACATCGAAGATTCATATTATATCGGAGCCGACCAAAGAACATGGCTGCCATGTCGACGGTATCGATATAGACTATGCAGATCCTCAACCTTATACAACGTAGATCCTGGAAATATGACACAATTCTGTACGGTACTCGTGTGCTGTAAATCAACACGTTTCGACCTACCGCTGTGTGAATTATACAAGTGTTTTTATGGAGTTCAAACACGTTGGGTACGTCTGTAAAGCGGCGACATCATTCCACAACAACAAAGCGGTGCTTCAAGCGTGTAAAGCTGGGGAAATGAGCCTCCACCTGATGATGGATGATATATAACACGCTTGGAACCCCATCGCGCAGTGACTGTCGTAAGGCTGTTGTAACTTGCATGCTGTTGCTCGTGTTGGTCGGGGACCAGAGTTGTGCTAGGCCAACTTGAGATGGTTGCTGTGATTTCTCCACGTGGAAGCGCTGCCGCTCTGCGCCAAATGTTCCGCGGTAACAACGTCCCCGACCTCCAAGTTCCCCAACATCCTCTTCCGCATTGACCACCTCTCTACGACCTATACCGTGCCTTTGAAGCTCATTGAACGCATTTGTAGGACCGCAGGCCATTCACTGGCATTTGTTGGCCCCTTTGGCCAAACTGAAGCGCTGGCACCGGCGCACGACCCCCGCCCAGTGTTGGTACAACCCGCACGGTCCAAACATACCTTCGCAATTCATACCAGGCCCACGATCTAGTTTCAGAGCAGGCTCTCATTTCTATACCATCTACGATGTCCTCGCCTATCACAGACACGATTTCTCATGAAGACGGCTTCCCCGCCCACGACACGGACTCTGCACGACCGCATTCTATCGACCTTACCCTAGAACTCGAGCGACAGCTCGAGGCCGAATCTCTCCCGACCTCGCCTGTTGACCCTAATCACTCGCATAGTCGTTCGCACTCTCTCGACCCCCAGGTGCTCGCGTCCATCGTCACTCAACTCCGGTTGTCCTTGACCGATGTAACCAGGGAGCGCGATGAGCTCGCGAGCCTCCTCACCGAAGTCCAAAACCGCGAGAGTGGACTCACGGAGGCTCTCCATCAGACGTCTGAGAAGTACATGAAGACGGAGGCCGAACTGCTCGCTGCCCAAGACAGGCAAAAGGAGGACCAGGACGCCATTGCTATGCTGCGCAGCAAGCTGGAGGATAGCAGGTGGGACTATTCGGTTTTCCTCAGATGATCGGCCATTCTAATAGCACTGTTGCAGACGCGCTCTCATGAGGCTCCAGACGGAGAACCGCAGGATGAGCCAAGGTCCCATGACCATCGATACCGCGCGTGCAGGACCGTCCACGTTGAGTGGACCGCCTTCGTCCCGCCGGAGTTCGTTCGCGCCCCTAACTGGATCCGCGGCGGGGCGCATCAATGCGCATCGCAGGATATCATCGGTATCAGATTCGGGCACTTACTACGGGGAGCACGGGCAGTTGCTGGGCTCACCGCGTCCGGTGTCTCAACTCGAGCCGTTGCATCTACTCAGTAACAGCGCACCGACTTCCACCAATGGAGCTCCTGTCAATAATCGGCGTGTGTCTGGGTTCTTCAGCCGGTCGACCCCCACGCCGGAGCTGGGACCTCCCGTTGATGCCACAGAAGTCGAGGAGCTGCGCAAGGAATTGCAGTCTGTGAAAGAACAGTTGGAGGAGACTAGGCACGAATTGACGGAGACTCGTGAAGCACAGGAGGCATCAGAGACCTGTGTCAATGCACTTAGAACATTCATCGCGGAGAATAGCATTGGCATGCATCCGCCGGGTGCTCCCGCGGTTCCAGCAGCTCGTCCAAGCGTACCAGCTACGCCCACACACAGGAACAACAATAGTACAAGCTCGTCGAAGTGGAGTTTCCGACTATGGAACACTCCCACGAATACAGCCACACCCAATTCATCTCCCGCATTGCCACCAACAACGACGTCTTCGACGAGCGCACCGCCCCTTGGTCGGAAGCTGGGTGGGTTCTTTGCCAGCCGGGGTAGCATGTCATCTACATCGTCTGCACTGCCTCCGCCGCACTCCCATCAACAGGAGCCCATGTGCAACGGATCTGATTCGTCGTCGGACGATTCAGGTACAGAGCCTGTGAGCCCTGCATCTGAGCTGCCTGGAGCGACTGTGCTCGTGCAGAGCCAGGATCGCTCGCTGGCAGGGTTGGTAGATTCGTCGGTGGGGAAGAAGACCGAGCTGGAGGTCGTCGACCTGGATCAGGGCCGAGTGGTTACGGTGTCATGAGCTGGAGGGTTTGTCAAGGGGATGTGGACGGATGTGTGATTGGGTTTGGAAGCATGGGCACAGGCTGATGGGAATTTGTGTACAAGGTAGATAATGAAGGCCCTTTCCTAGGTACTGGACCGGGAGACGTGTTTGTTCGAATCGTTTTGTACCACATGGATAGTGTACGTTCGCCTGCGATAATACGAATGTTTGTACAGACTAGGACTGCTTAGGAGAGAATTTCCGGGACTATCGGGATGGGACACGGGCAGCGGGTGGCAGGCAAGGAGGCATGGACCGAATCAGCCTGCGAGTGAGCGTGTAGCGCCCATTGCAACAGCGCTCATGAAGAGATGATAGCCCGGAGCCAGCGCTGCCCACATCCTTCCAAAGCTTGTCCGAAGCCTCCAAGTCCGAGCTCACCATACCCTCCAGCTGGCCTGCATGCTGTCCTCGTCGTCCTCGAACGGCCACGAGAAAAATAAGAGGCGGAATGCGCCTCTCTCCTGCGCTGAGTGCCGCCGGTATGCCTCCCCTTCGATCGTGATTGGTCCATACTGATACCCATTGCGCTTAGTCTTAAACTAAGGTCCGTGCTCGTCGTAGTCCGTCATACGCGAGCGTGCTCATTCGTTGTGCTAGATGCTCGCGAGTATTTCCATGCGCGAGCTGCGTGAAGAAGGGTTGTGCCGCCATCTGCCCCGAAGGTGTGTTCCCTCCTCGCTCATGCTTCTACCGCACCAACCTTCGCGGCGACAGGTTCCCTCACCACGGGCAAGGGTAACAGGTGCGTCAGCACGCCCGCCTCAGCATTTGCTGCCGTTGCTGACCCCCGCCATCGTAGATTTGTATTGGCGAACACGGAGGTTCTTCACGAGAAGATATCAGTCCTGTCTACGCGTGTGCGCCAGTTAGAAGATGCTTTGGCGGGGTTGTACGCAGAGGGCGGAGCGCAGGAACCGCATCCTCTGCTGACGCCAGATCTGCTGCAACTCAAGCGTCCTTTAGAGAGAGAACCACCCGAGCCACCCAAAGAGACTGATGTGGAAACAGCAGAAGCCATCGACGCAGTAGGCTCATTGTGAGTTTAAATTATGCTTCTCGTGCCGATCCAATCGAGTGACGGTGCTGCAGGTCGATCAACGAGTCCGGACACACTAAATTCTTCGGTACCACGGCAAATGCTTGGGTGAGAACCGATCCCGTTATGCTAGCCATGTTTAGACATTTAAAGAAACGTTTCATTCTAGTATCTCCTCCAGGTACGTTTCATGGTCTTGTGCCTGCAAATCGCTGATATGAATCTTGCAATAGAATGAGGAAGGTGGCGATGACGAAACCGAAAATCCGGAGATTGTACTCCCGACTGACGGGCCATGGTTAAGTCATATCTTCCCTTTAGCGACGAATTCAACAAGCGATACCAGAATGAATGTACGACACTTCCTTCTATCATCCCTTCCAGAAGTTGGACAGGCTCGCCACTTGGTCGAGATATACTACCGGCATGGTGGATGGATGTACGTCAGCTCTTCTCCGTACCTCATGGCAGTAGTTGACCAGTCGTCTTGCATAGGTATACCCCGATACCCGAGGCCGAGTTGTATTCTACCGTCTTCTCGCGCATGTATGACCAGGGTTGGCCGGAGGATCAAGATCCCAACGATTCGCACAGACTGGCAGTTTTGTACATGGTGTTCGCCGTTGGGGCGCTCATGGATTTGGATAAACCTTACCTGTCTCTCGAAGCAACACAATATTATCAGCTGGCTCGTGCTGCCCTATCGTTGGACTCTATATTGGAACACCAATCTATCCCAGCACTGCAGGCGCTGGTAAGTCTCGAAGAAGCGGCCCCGATGTCCACGGATGCTTGCTGATCACACGTGAGCAGGTTCTTATGTGCCATTTCATGTTTTTATCCTTCAGAGACGGCCCACGATGGGCCCTCATGGGCCTCGTTGTCAAGCTCGCGCAAAGCGTGAGTTGGTTTCTCATAATAATGCACTTCTTCGCTCACGCCAGTCTGCTTTCGTTCAGCTTGGCCTCCGTAAGTGTCATGACTGCGTCGGGAGCGCGTGCGATTAATTTGGACCGTTTCAGACCGTGACAGCGGAAAATGGAATTTAAGTCCGGAAGAGACGTTCAGAAGGCGGTCGCTCATGTGGGAGGTGTACACGTACGACTCCTGGCAGGTTCGCAGCACTCAGAACCTCTTACTGGCCAGCGGAATGACTATAGTATCTCATAGAGTCTCACGTTCGGCCGCCCACCATCCTTTGCGTTGGCATTTATCGATACTCAAATGGCTGAACTGGATGTACAGCCGAAGGCCCAAGGAGAGGAAGTTGAGATGTCTTGTGCGTCGCCATCTCTTATGACTACTCGCCATACCGCTGACTAGCTATCGATCCACCATCTGCATCTTAGATGCTGCATGGAAGCATCGATTTGCTTCTCGCTGTCTCAGCGTTGTGCACGAGCAAGGCTTCGGTGCCCGAACGCCAAGTTACAAGACGATCCAGGAGCTGGACAAGAAGGTCCGCAGCTTCTATGTGCCTCCGTCACTGCGCGTGCCTGGGTTCGGAGGGGCAAAGATGATGGAGCTTACGCCGTCCATCGAGCTGACTATGCAACGGCACACGGTCTTCGCCATCCGAGAAATCAGTGAGTGGCAAGCTTCTATTGCCTAAGTTCGTCGTCTCTTATCACGCTTCCCAGGCATCTTTTACCTCCACCGTGGCTTCTTTGCCCGCGCCATAGAGGATAGTCAAGAGGATCCCCTTGGTAGCAAGTATGCGCCGTCCGTGCTGGCCGCGTACACGAGCGCTTGCACCTTCGTCGGCCTGGTCAAAAGTTTACATTCTCAACAGCCACAGCTTACTGAACGGCTCTGGTTCTTCTTCACTCATGTCTTCTCTTGCGCTGTAAGTCACTACCCTAAATGTTTCGTTTATCTGGCTTAAAGCTTTTCAGATCGTACTGGGCTCCATCGCCGCGAAATGCCCCGGGCTTCCTTTTGCGCGCTCTGCTTTGATGAACCTTGATTCCGCATGCAACTTGTTCGAGGTCGTTCGCGAAAACGATCGTGCTGCTAAAGTCATTGTGAGTCATAGCTGTTCAATATTACGCACGGCGATGTCTGACTTCCTTCCAGCCCGTGCTGAGAAAACTCAAAGCTCGAGCTGTCATAGCGATGAACAATGCACCTTCTACTCACACAGCACCATTGTCTCGAATGTCTCCTGGCGGTTCAACAGTCAAGGCCGAGGATGAGGAACTTGCTGCGTTGGGCGGCAAGACTCGCTTAGTAGCAAGAAAATCTTCCTCGCAGCCATCTTCTCCTCAGGACAATGCACAACAAAACACCCCTAGTCCCCAGGGCTCGCCAGTACAACAGTATACCCCAGACCACATACCCTTGATGCCCCCGCCTGGCATGCAACATGTAAATGGCATGGAATCGCCTGCGACCCGCTGGGCTCCTTACCCCACGCAGAGCCCGGGCGAGATGTACTATCCGCAATACCCTATCCATAATGGCCAATGGTCCCCGGACAGCGACTATGCATCCCAGATGCACTCACCGACGATACCGATGGCGATGGGATCCATGCAATACCCTGCTTACGAAGCTATGCAACCTGTAGCCAACTCCTATATCCCTACACACTCACCTATGGAATCGCCCATGCAAACAGTACCGGATCCCAATGCCTCATGGCAGAATCTCTTTGCACAGTTTAATCAACCTTGATAGCTGAGTTCGTTATAGACGAGGAACCTGTTCTCGATCGATACCTTGTAACAGTACGGCCCGCTTGCTTTGGGATTTCTTGGCAGGATGTGTTTTGATTGCACTCTTGATGATGTTTGATTTCTGGTCCAATAGCTACATTGACCGCGTGTTTGTCTAGTAATGTTGTTTTGCAATATACCGAGTCTGTATGCATACAGGAATTCCACGTCGAAATTGGGATCTGGGATCATGCGCTGTCGCGTGCGCGATCGACGCGCTTTGGGCGCCAAAACATTTATCCCTTTCCATCCTTGGTCCATCCTCAGCTTGCTCTGTACTGGTATCTCTATCTGGACGGGCATAGGTACGCCCTGCTGCGTGAATCCAACCCCTCATGAACCCAGCAGACCCTCGTACGAGAAGCAAGGTCATCCTGGATGCCAGCAATGCATCGTTCGTGGTTCCTTATGCTTTGTGCTGCCGTCGGGCTAACGGGCATGGACATGTAGCGTCGCGTTGCCGCGGGTGGCCCTGTCTAACGTACTCTTTGTATTAGTACTTGGAGCTTCCAAGGACTATCTCGCGCTCTCGGATGCTAGTGTGTCTTGGATTCTTGTGAGGGTGCTGGCGTGCGGCGCTCTCGCTGTGATGGCGTGGTGGCTGGCTACAGGTCAACTGGCAGTGAAGCGGGCAGTTGAGGTACGCATTGATCAGTACAATGCTCTAGGTCTGTATTTGATTGTTCGATCAGTGGCCTGTAGTCGGCTTTGCATCGTTCCTCCAAATCATACGTATACTGAGCTTACTGCTCGCTCTGGCACGCCTCCCATACCCTCGGTATAGCCATTGTGAATTGCTGATGCACTGACACTGACCGATGTCATACTAGCGTCGCCATAATCGCACTCTTCTCTTCTATGTGGATGAATTGTCTTCTGCGACCTCCGTCGGTACGTCAACACTCACATGTCGGATAGTATAGTCCTGACGAGCGGACGACAGAGACAGCATGCTATGATCATCCTTCTCGGATTGTCTTTTTCCCTCCTATCCAGCGCCAACTTCTCGTACGGAAAATTGTGGGATGTGCTGCCTGGCTATGCTGCACTCGCACTGGAGGCGCTCTCTTCTAGTATACTCGAACATACCCAAGGAGTTCTCATACCCGCACTTGGAGGCTCTTTCGCTTTCGGTATCTCAATACTTGGAGCATTTGTTTGCCATGGAGTCTTGTACCTCCTGAGTACTTTATTCGTGAGTCGTTTCCGATGGTATAGGTGGTCCTCCAATTATATTACCCTCATAGCTTCACGAAGATTTCGTTGCACCGAGTGGATTCGCTTCCTTGACGATCATACCGCTTCTCGCGCTCTCCATTCTACATGTTTCGCCTTCACTGGCCAGAAGCATGTCAACATCGTCTACCCAGAACGTTGCCTTATCCTACGTGATAGTCATCGGATTTAGCTCGTTATCTGCTGTCCTGTTCTATTCTCAGCATATAACCATCACAGATGTCTTCATTGCTGCGTGTTTCTGCTACGGTACGTTTGACGTTGGCTCCTCTCGTTCACATCTGACAGAGTCTTAGGTGTACGACCGGGAAAACATTATTCGATGCGGGAGTCACCCTACGCATCCATGTCTCAATTGGGAAGGGCGTATCTGAAATCGATACTGTCAAACCCAGAGTCAAGAAAGATATTTTACTTTCTTGTTCTCAATATGTGCTACATGTTAGTACAGATGCTTTACGGAATATGGACAAATAGCCTAGGGTTGATTTCAGATGGTGAGTATACTTCATACACAGTGCTTAGACAACGCTAATGACGGGGTCGCCGAAGCCATCCACATGGCTTTCGATTGTATGGCGATCGGCGTGGGTTTGATTGCTTCGGTCATGGCTCGCTGGCCTCCTAACGAACGGTTTACTTACGGGTACGTGACCTCGCTACCGAGTGCGCCTTTATTTGATCTAGCGCAATAGGTATGGGAGAATTGAAACGCTGTCCGGTTTCTCCAATGGCGTATTTCTAATTCTCATATCTATATTCATTGTTTTCGAGGCAATTGAACGACTGTGAGTCCTACACTTCTATATTCCCGCGAACAAGGACCTCACAATACTCAGCATGAATCCACCGGATATGAATACGAGCCAACTTCTCCTAGTCAGCTCACTAGGCCTAGCGGTTAACCTCTTTGGTATGTTTGCTATGGGCGGACATCACCACGTAAGTTAAATCTCGACTGTTTCTTACGAGGAAGTCTCAACATAAGCAGGGAGGTCACTCGCACAGCCATTCCCATGGTCATTCCCATGGGCACACACATACCGAATCGCACAGTCATCAACACTCTCATAGCCATGATGATCATGCAACACAAAAGCCAGATGTTGACGACATGAGCTCTTCGAGCTCACATTCTCATGGCCACGATGAGAAGACGACTGCTATCCATCATTCTCATTCGGATAGCGACGGGAGCGTTGACTCATGTACCCATGAGCACTCCGACATGCGACACTCCCATGACCATGACCATGACCACGATCATATGCACTCGCACGAGCCCTCGTCAAGTCATCAGCAATCACATACACTATCTCCGCGCGAGTTCAAGACAGGAATGTTCAAGGACACTCAAGATTCATTGCTGGTTAGCTTATGTTTCCATACGTTCGATCGTTGCTAATTATGCTGTTCCAGCTACCGCTCGACAGTTTGAAATCTCCTATCACACCTAGTTATCGATTTGGCTACGATGCGCACTATGAGAAGAGCCACACGCATGGTCCTGCACCGAATCTTCATGACCATACACACTTACACGAGCCTGCTCACGAAGGGCATAGCCACAACATGCGGGGCGTTTTTCTCCACGTCATGGCTGTAAGATACTTTAGTTTCTCTTGGTGGCATTGGACTTAACGGCATGAAACAGGATACCCTGGGCTCAATCGGTGTCATCATCTCAACATTGCTTATACAACATTACGGGTGGACGGGATTTGACCCTATAGCATCGCTGTTCATTGCAGTACTCATCGCTGCAAGCGTGATACCGCTTGTCATAGACACAGGGAAGGTACTTATGCTTGATATCTCCGAGCGCACGCAGCATATCGAGACCGCCTTGTCCGAAGTAAGTTGTCATAATGAAACTCGGTACGTTGACGATACTCAGATATGCCTTTTGTCTATAGCTCCATCACGTTGAGGGGCTCGAAGCGCACTCGAACGCGAAGTTTTGGCCTAAAGATGATAGCAGCATCATCGGGTCGATTCATGTCAATATATCCCCGTCAGCTTCATCCATTGACCCGGGAGGACCACACACTACTGTACAAGGCCGCTATGCCAGGATTGACAGAGTAGTAGAGCGAGTGGATACTTTGTTGCGTAGCAAGATTGCTGGACTGGAAGAGCTGAGTATCCATGTTGAAGCGGGGCGCGGAGATGCCTTCACTTTGTAACAGAAATATAATCGCAGATCTTGACAGCCATATACCACTAGTGTACCAATACGACACAATAAGCTTGTGTGGAACGTAGTCAGCGCACTGTGGCAAGAGGACTCCGGCGCCCGTAGCGCTTGCGGACAATAGACGAGACGCCCGCGCACGGCCATTGTAGTTGCGCTTGTCGTCGTCGTCCCTGTTGCGCTCGCTTTGCCAGGCTCTTCCTGTCCATTGTTCCTTGTACATGGGACCCGACAGATAATGAATTACTTCGGCTCTCACAGGCCCTATGTTCTCATCCCTCCCAACTTGATACCCTCCTGCTACATCTATCTATCTACCAGTCGGCTGTGCCGCTGCTGATACGACCCAACGGAATACTACGTCCAATCTCAATGGTGACTAGACAACCATCGACATTCGTACTTGCCTCCCCAATGCCTCGACCTCACAATTTTCGTCAACTAGTCACTAGATACTGCGCTACCCTTACTCACCCGCGTCGTCGCCGCCGCATGGTGCGGGAGTCGCCCGAGATACCCCCGCCACTTCCACCTAAAGATGAAAAGCTGGGCCGCCGTGTCGAGTCATCAGCAGGTAGTTACGCACGACACTATCTCATCTCATGAGCTCACTGCTTGCACAGGTGATCTACATGATCTATGTCACGACTATGCTGCGCACGTCGTGTTGCTTGCACAGATTGACCACGAGGCTTCCCATACATTAGTATCTGAACCCACACACAAGACTACTGCTCGTTCCCTCCCGCCCAGCCCCCCCGTTCCGCAGCCCTTCCCGCACTTGATACACTCTACAGTGATGCCTCAAATGCTCACTCCAGCACAGCTGAGGCGTCGAAGGGAAGAGCTTGCGAAGAAGCAAAGCGCCGAACTCCGAGCGGATCAAGAAGAAGCAGAACGACAGGCTCGTATTAGGCAGGAGAAGGAGACTACTCTGCGGCAGCAAGCAGAGGACGATGAACGGAGAAGGCTTGCATTGGAGGAAGAGCTACGCTTGGCTGCTCTGGTGAAGAAGCAAAGAGAGGAGGATGAACGAAGAGAAGAAGAGGAACGTAGAAGGGCTTTCGAGGAGCGTCGGTTGTCAGAACGCAATCGGCGACGGCAACATGGGGAGGAACTGCGCGCTTGGCAAGAGGAGCAGGCAAGAAAGGCAGAGAGTGAGGCTCGTAGAAGAGAAGAACTGCGTAAGAACTTACTCGCTCAGCGACGTGCTTGCTCTTCACAGCTGGGCACTGGTGTCGTCCCCGACCAACATTTCGGCAACTTCTCTGGTTGGATCACAGTTCAAGCTCCGGGCTCGATGACTTGGAAACGGCGCTTCTGTCGTATACGTGATACAGCACTGGATCTCCACACTGACTCGGTAAGTCTTCAAAGTAAGGAATATCTAATTAACTGGTTCTTACTTTGAATTTGTCGACAGATCTCGACAACTCCTTTGAAGAGCGTAGAGCTGTCGCATGTGCATCATATCAAGGAGTTGGAGGATGGATGTGACGAGTTAGAAGACATACCACACTCATTTCAATTGGAAATGGGTGCTGGTATAGTTTGGAGTATATTCACAGACAATCAAGTGCAGAAGGTCAGTTATATGTAGCATCTCTGTGACATTTTCTCACTCTACTATTTATAGGAAATAATGATTTCTGAACTCATGCAGCTTTGTAAGCTGTGATGTATAAGGAGAGCAAAGTTCCACTGTCAAATAGTCAGATGTAATATTTAGTATTTGTAAATTCTTGTAAGATAATCCTCGTGCAAAACCTGTATGATCATGTGTAGTATGACTATTGTGCGACTGCTGGCGCTTTGCCAGTATGACGGCGGGGTATCCTCCGTGCTTTGACAATGCACTCAATGACGCTCGCCAGTATTTTTGTTGGGGCACGTTTATTTCGACGAAATAAAAAAATCACTTCCCATACAAATGTGCAAAATAAAGCTCTGTACGAGTCTGAATCACCTGCGGGCTGCTATAAGTAGATCTGTGGGAAAACCTGTTGGCAGTGGGACTTGTGAATCTAGATCACCTGTTTCCCACGGATCCTCACAGATCTGGGTAGCACTTTGTGACTCATGAGGTGTATAAAGTTACAAATTTGGGGTTGAAGATATATGGTTTGTTGAATGTATTGACTCATTAAAACACCTAGTTGCTTCAAAGTACGTTGAAGATCCATAGGTACTTGACTCATAGATCTGTGATCTGTGGATCCGAGTCGATCTGGTGCTCAAATGACTCGTGGATCTGAGTTTGCCCTTTCAGAGAGGCAAGACACATGAGTACAGATTCAGATAGATCCACGAGTGCAGAGCTTTAGTGTGAAATTAGCATAGCTACTTTTCTATGAGACAAATTTTGCAAATTCTCAAAACTGAGCGTACCCCAGTTAAATTACTACTCAATGTCATGCTTTTCTATGCTAAAATGTACTAAGCGTTGATGAGTCCCTCTTTGCGCAACATGCGTATACCATTCCTTTCGACCCTCCAACGCACTCCTCTCAAGTTGCGACTCACTCGATTCACCATTCACGCAGCTCCCGACTCGACGCGCATGCAGTCGTGACCTCGCAACCTCTGCACGCGACTTGCACACTGCGATCAGTGCATCATAGAAGTCTCGACTTCCAGATCGCAGCACGCGAGGTTCTTTCGCGAGCTCTGCGACCCGCCTCGTGCACTGGAACGGTCTCACCGACGATACCCCGACTCCTGGACACAATCACATGCCATCACGCCACCCGGCCCTAGCGGCCCGCGCCACTCATCCCGACGCGCGACTTGCGATCCCGACGCTTCCTCTTTCGGCTCGAGCCGCGACCACGTGCCCTCCATCAAGCTTGGGCCTTTCGACCTTGTGTCACTATTCCTAGGCTTCCTCATGTTGCGGATCCCTCTATATGTTTCTCCGCATTTTATATGTTGTTCCTATTCCGTTACCTTCATCCTCATCTTCGTTTGAGGGCTCCGGCGATGTCTTGAGACTGCGATTGCGACCCTCTGGACTCGTCGAGTCTCTCTCCTTTCGTTCTCTCGATCTCTCCAAGTCTCGTAGGTACTCTGTAGTATAAATACACGCTGTACTTAGCTCTATGAATCCAAGTTCTCCGTTACCCTCAGATTCACACTTTGCCTGAGTGTCTCCTCGACCCCAGCGACTCAGAGACTCGCTACCTTCTGTGCCCTACATCGTTCCCATACTCTGTGCGATACGTTAGCTGTCACTGGCTTACAAGCGTAATCCACTAAGTCTTTGGGTTCGTCTAAAGGCCCCTAGGACTGCCTGTTACTTAGTCTTAAGGTCGTGTGACTCGCTCGCGACTCGACTCTGCCAATCACGACCGTACATTGCGATCGCGACTCTGCGACTCTTGCTTCTACTGCGTTCGCCAGCTAGGGCTCGCGACCTGTGTCAGTGATCTTGCGTGTATATCACTCGACTAGGGCCAGCCCGACCTGTCTTATTCGTTTCTTCCTTCTTGTGACTCTAGCGACCTGACTCCTTCGATCGCGACTCATCCTACCGCGACTCGCGACTCACTCGGCTACTCAACTACGCTCTCGACCACTTCTATTCCCAACTCCCTCCTTCAGTAGAGTTACTGACCGACTATCACGTGACTCGACACCACTATATTCCTGTCTCCTCCCTTATACCAGTACCCACGACCTCACACATCATAGCACGAGTCGACACGACTCGATTATATTCTAGGGTTTTGTTTACAGGTTTTGTCTAGGTGTTTAGGTCCTTCGACGACAGTCAGGACTATCAGCGTGACACAGGTACCTCATGTGATCATATAGATTTTGCACAAGGACTATCTTAGTGAGTTTGTTACGATCTCTGAAGCTTGCTTCTCGGATCATTTTTATATCAGATCTAGTTGTGGCATGGATTTCGCTTCCTCATACATCTTTCCACCAAGCATGGAAATTTTGCTCCAGCTTAGTAAGTAAACTTTGTTATGTTGGATCACAAACTTGTACGATTCTTCAAGCAGCCACAAGACCTTGCAGTACTACCAATCTGTAAGAATACTATCACAAACTATGATTACTCACCTTATAGTGTTACTTGAAGGAATTTCAAACAAGGTGAAGTCGAGACGATGTAGTGAGGATGCGAAGAAGGAGTGTTCAAAGATGTTGATCAGTTTGAGGCTCTAAGGTTCAGACTCTGCCAGTATATTTCTACATGGACTATTACTATATATAGAGATGTTTGATATGTGAAAAAATACTTTAAACTAGGGTTGTTTACAGTGAAGGTCAAGAGTCTTTCTCATTGATATTGGGGATAATTTTGTTTTGAATATAATTCAAACAAATGAATGTTCTATCAAACTTTGAAGATACCAAATGAACGGCCTTAGTTCAAAGTATTTTTCCACATATTCAACATTTTCATATATAGTAATAGTTCATGTAGAAATTAGAAATTATTTTATTTTTTGTCATTTAATGAAACATGAAATTAATTATACTTACAAAATACTTTCACTAAGATTTAAGCCCAATAAATTAAGTTTATATACAAAACTTTGTTATAATAGAACATTATGCTACGTACAAATGAAATCATTGAACCATAGTCAATACAAGTATAAATACTAAATACTCTATTACAATAATAATGATAATACATGATAATCAATAATATATACATATTAAGTGAGACAAATCAATAGAAGTATACTGTTAGACCTATATAATAGTTCAAAGTTTAGTATTTATATTGATACCTGTTTGACTTTTCAAGTACACTAATCATATTGCAAACGAATATACTAACTTTTGTTTACAGTATTACCAAATCAAACACAGTTCACATAACATGATATTCTGTTGTTATAAAGTTTTGTATATAAACTTAATTTATTAGACTTAAATCCTAGTGAAAGCATTTTGTAAGTATGATTAATTTAATGTTTTATTATATGACAAAAAATAAAGCAATTCTCAATTTCTACGTAAACTATTACTATATATGGAAATGTTGAATATGTGAAAAAATACTTTAAACTAAGGTCGTTCATTTGATATTTTCAAAGTTTGATAGAACATTCATTTGTTTGAGTTATATTTGAAACAAAATTACTCTCAATATTAATGAGAAAGACTTTTGATCTTCACTGTACTGTGGATGAAAAGGTGAACTGTGGGAGGTATGTCCTCTGTCTACATCACAAATGAGCTCATGTTAACACTATAGATAAATATATTGCACACATCATCTCTTCTGTCGGAATATACTCAGCGTAGTTCTTGAATATGATGTTGAACAGAATAAAGTTTACAGTGAAGGTCAAAAGTCTTTCTCATTGATATTGGAGATAATTTTGTTTTGAATATAATTCAATCAAATGAATGTTCTATCAAACTTTGAAAATATCAAATGAACGACCTTAGTTCAAAGTATTTTTTCACATATCCAACATTTCCATATATAGTAATAGTTCATGTAGAAATTAGAAATTACTTTATTTTTTGTTATTTAATAAAACGTTAAATTAATCATACTTACAAAATGCTTTCACTAGGATTTAAGTCTAATAAATTAAGTTTATATACAAGACTTTATAACAACAGAATATCATGTTACGTGAACTGTGTTTGATTTGGTAATACTGCAAACAAAAGTTAGTATATTCGTTTGCAATATGATTAGTGTACTTGAAAAGTCAAACAGGTATCAATATAAATACTAAACTTTGAACTATTATATAGGTCTAATAATATACTTCTATTAATTTGTCTCACTTAATATGTATATATTATTGATTACCATGTATTATCATTATTATTGTAATAGAGTATTTAGTATTTATACTTGTATTGACTATAGTTCAATGATTTCATTTGTACGTAGCATAATATTCTATTATTAGTGCCCACCAGAGGTATACCCCCGGATACCAAGACCTGTATCCTTACTCGTACCCTTCGATACCCTTACCCTGAAGGAAAGGTCCGGGGTCTTAGAAGGGTACATGTGGTACCCGCGGGTTTCAGTACCCTTTGGTACCCTTGGTATTTTGGAACTCTCAGATAGCAGTACATACCATGTCTCTAATACAAAATGCTAGTGTTACTTCTTACGCAGCTTTATGATATCCCAGCCTGACTCAAATATGATATCGTCATCACTGTCAACCTCCGGCTCACCCTTGACACCATTGAGAATGTCCTCGTTCTTGATGAGCTCCAAGAGGCTCCATTCGCCCAGGCAAAGCAGCGCGCGAATAGACTGCGACGACAGTCCATTGCGCACGTGGGGCAATAGGATACGTCCTCAACTAAAGACTCGTTCGATGTCCACGGAGGTAGCTGGGTAAAGTGAACATTGTTAGAGAACTAGAACAGGCCTTAGCATACCCATCTAAAATGCACCGGGTATTGTCAGATAGTCTAAAGCCATGCAAGACAGGTTAGGGTAGATATCACGGCGTTTCCACCACCATTCAAGGGCGTTATCGACTTCTTCGGTATCTGCTTCGAGGTAGATGTCGAGTTCAGATTTAAGGGGAGCGGAAGGCGTTGCGTCGGAAGACTTGGCGGCTTTCTTTGTCACGCCACTACGACGGGGCATCAAATCAAACATGTTCTTGGACTTCTGACAGACAATTAGCTACGTAGGAATAGACGGCAAGGGCGACTCACCTTTGCGCTTGATAACGCATCCGTTACCGATGCAGTTGGCACCGTCTTCTCGAGACCCTTCGGTGTCTTGTCATATTTGCGTGCGTACTCCTCGACGATAATTGATTTTGCGGTCTCGATCCACTCTTCTTCCCATCTGGCGTCCTCAAAATACGCCATCTTGTGTGCCGATTGCAAAGACATCATTACATTGTGAGAGAGCTCGTAATGAGACAGTACTTACTCATAGCGATGTGGTATGTTTCCGTTCTGTCCGTCTTATCGTAGTACCGATTGAGGGTCTTCAACCCGAGCGCTGCCGCTGCGCGTATGGCTGGCTGATATTCGAAGTCGTTGATGGAGATGTCGCTGAGGAAATCGTGAATCTTGTCGATCGCTGGGATCACCTCGAGGAGATTTGGGTGCGCTTGTCTTGAGAAGTATTGCGTAGCGTCGTAGTATATCTGTAAGATGTATAGGATTAGCATAGAACGTGCAATATAATGGCGGGAACGGTGAAACGGAGGAAACGTGTTCGACAACCTTAACCAGCAGCTCAGATTGTTGAACTGTTTGGTCGTGCGCTTCGGCTAAACGCCGAAGCCAAACAAAGTCGTCGCTCATCTGAAGCACGTCTTTGAGCTGCTCCGCAATCTCCCACTCGAGCTCATCGAGCTCAAACTTCCTCAAATCCTTCGCGGATGTCATGCGATCTATGGCGGCGCAGTACTCAAGACAGAAGACCAGCATCCAGTAAGTCGAATTCCATCGCGTTCGAACATTGCGCGGTATTGACTTGTGCGCAAGATTGAGGTCACTGAGGATCATATACCAGTTGGGAAGATATATGGTGGTCGAATTGATGACAGTATGTGCTAGCTTACGGAGCTAGGAGACGTTCAGTGCGCAGGTAAGTCAATATTGCGAAAATGCACATACCTTTGCTAAAAGCAGCTTGGCGGAGAGAACTTCCTTCTTCAAGTTGACAAGCCCATCTTTACTGAGGCCCGCAAGTTCATCGACCCAGCCATCGAGGTCGTCCAAATTTTCTATGATACCGTCGGCCTCAGTTCCAGCAGGATCTGCAACATCGAGCCCCTCCATCAGCGTCGCCAGTGCCTTTGTTGCTTCATCAGCAATTGCATCGGCGTTACCCTTCTCAACGTCGAACGGACGTAGCGTTGAACGCGCACACAGGTTCAAGACGTGGACAAAGCAAAAGCCCCGATTCACCTTGCCTGGAAAGGTCTCGATGTGATCTTTCAGCGCGGCGATCATAGCGTCGTTATTAGACGCATTATCTGCTGTGATGGCTAGTAGCTATAGCAAAAGTAAGTCTGTGATCTCCTCAAAGTGATGCAACTTACCTTTTCTTTGATGCCAAACAGGTTCAAGACCTCCAGGAACATGTCCGCAAGATTCTCACCACTGTGCGACTTTGGAAGCTCGACTACACCGAGCAGAAAGCTAAGCGGTATGCCTTCATGTTGAAAGTGCACCGCAATAGCTATCAGTGCTTTGTGATTCGGAGAGCTCCACCCATCGAGGGTGAAATTTAGGTCACCCTCGTAGTCCTGGTGAGTGGCCTGTCAGCGAGATCTGGATCAAAATGAGCTAACGTAAAGCATACCTGCAGCATTTGAGCAATCCGTGCTCTGACTTTCGCGAACACCGTCTTCACGTCGCGTGAGACGGTCGACGGTGACAGTACATGGTACTCCGGACGGCCCGTTTTCATTAAGTTCAAGAAGGCGCGATCTTTCACTATCTCGAAGGGTCTCTTGTTCTCGAAGACTCATCGGACAATCCAAGTCCTACGGTGTTCAAGATCAGCATGCAAATGCGCTCAAATGGTGAGTTACAGTACCGAGTCTCCGTAGAGGTATGCTGATGTGTAGAATAGGTCACTTTGCCCTTCCCGGTCCGTTGAAAAGCCGCCGTGATCGTACCGGTGCGCAAGAATGCATCCACACCGGGCCGTGCTGCGTTCGCATCCTTTTCCTTGTACGCTTCAGTAAGGATCCCTTGGCCCCAGCACTTACAAGATTTGACGTGCTTAAGTAAGTTACTTGTCGACGTCTTATCCTTCGAATCTAACGATCACCAGATCTTAGTACTGCACTTCGACCCTGTGCATACGAAGAGAACTCCGCGCTTCTTCTTGCGGTATTCGATCTCGTACGTTGGCTTGTAGAACACGTAAATAGGTGCTGTCTAAGACTTGCTCTGCCTCTCTGTTGCCTAGGTTAGTACCTAATGTCTTATGCTTGTGGTTATTATGCTTACTGATGAACGCATCATTGTCCTCTTCAATGATTTCGGTCTCGTCCTCATCGTCATCTTAGGAGATTTCCTCTACCGTTGTTCTATAGCGCGAAGGACGTGGACTTCCAGAATCGTTTGTTTCGGGTTCTGATGGGGTGGTTGATGCTTCGGCCTCATGTCATGTCTTCTTCGGAGGTGGTTCAGTGCTTTTGGTGGTCGCATTGGAAGCTGTGCGCTTGAGTTTGAGTTTCCTAGCAAGCTTTTTGATAGGACTTGTCATTAGAGCTGATATAGAGTATGAACGTATGCCGCAATGGAGACTTCTTGTGTTTCATGCGAACTTGTTGTGTTTCCAGGAAAGCTTATGTAATTTCGACATACCAAATATAGAGTACTGCTGTAAAGTTAAAGTTTGATTGCTCTGGCAATCTCTGAGGCTGCTTGAGTGCCTCGGACATGCGTAAACCCTGAGGGTCCCCAAGGGTCCCCAAGGGTAGACACCTAGGTACCCTTACCCCTACCCTTACTGTACCCTTCTATATACCCTCAGGGTTACCCCTACCCCTGGTGGGCACTATCTATTATAACAAAGTTTTGTATATAAACTTAATTTATTGGGCTTAAATCTTAGTGAAAGTATTTTGTAAGTATGATTAATTTCATGTTTCATTAAATGACAAAAAATAAAATAATTTCCAATTTCTACATGAACTATTACTATATATGAAAATGTTGAATATGTAGAAAAATACTTTGAACTAAGGCTGTTCATTTGATATCTTCAAAGTTTGATAGAACATTCATTTGATTGAATTATATTCAAAACAAAATTACCTTCAATACCAATGAGAAAGACTTTTGACCTTCACTGTATATTTATGCCACATATTATCTGAAATGAGCCTCTCAGTAACAATCTGACAATATGTCCTCTCTACTTGATTAACAGCAAGATCCTCCTCATTTGTGATGATCAAGATAACCTTATCAAACTGAGGTTTCAGTTTGTTCAGCACTTGCATTCATTTGTCAGTAGTCATTTATCTAGACTTTTGGGTTTTCTCCTTCAGCTTGTTCTTTAATTGCAAAGATATTTGCATTCTCCAGATCTATGAGATTATTTTCTATATGTGGGAAAATCTGCTCTGGTGCATCTACACAATCATGTGACAACTTGAGAGTACCAGCAAAGATTCAACAAGTCTGAATGATCATCTACTGCATCCAGCTCCTATGTCCACTTCAAAGAAGATCTTGATGTCAAGATAGTAAGCTGAGGGTCTGTTCGATAACTGCCTCGCGGGTCGACTCCGCGCCTAAACTGTCACTAGCGCTAAATTTCGAGCTGCAGCGTGACGAGCGCTGGCCCAGCGTGACTCAGTGCAAACTCTGCGCTTGGCCACTACAATGCCTCCATCTGTTGAGCAGCTATCTATATATCTTGTCTTAATATCTACTATAGTAGCAATTGCTTATGTAGAGAGACACTATTATCCTATTCCCTATCATACATCAGCACTAACAGACCAACAATGGGTACAAGAACTCCTTGACTCTCTTCATCCTGATCGAATGAAGGACAATCTTGAAGTCAGCCTGTATGTATTCAAGCGCCTATGCCTCAATCTTCAGGAGAAGTCTGGATTACATGAACATTATCACGTGAATATAGAGGAACAGGTGTTCCTATACTTAGGTATGACTAACCTTGGTATTTGCAAAATTGCCGAGTGCTTCAACTATAGTCTGTCCACTGTATTCTAGTAAGTAGCTTGCCTATGTGACAATTGACAGCTCATTATACTATGCTTTCAGCTACATTCATGTAGTCCTGGATGCTTGTAACCTTCTCTCAAAGGGTTACTAAAAGGAATGCTACTCGAATGTCTTGACAAACGTATGCGCTATGTGGCGCGCGGCAGACTCGCCCTCTTTCGAGCACGATATGCCGGAAGCTCTCCTCCTTTCGGTGGAGAGTACAAATATAAGGCAAAGAATATGTATTACCTCTTTAATCGATCCTCACGGCCCACCGAGCGTATTCGCAGTACGCGGTGGTGGATGTGTGAAGTCAAGAGAGGATGATTATGTCAGCACAGTACAAAGTAGAGTTACTGCCGGAAGCGAACACCTGCTACAATGCTGTTCTTGCATCTGCATTTCTCAATATTCTTATTTGTATTTCGTGCTCGGACACTCCATTATCTCCTGTCATCGCCAATTCTCACAAGTTTTATCCATACTTCAAGGATGTGCGTAGAGTCATTGATGGGACACATCTGGATGTGCATACTCTTGCAGTCGATCGCACTCAGCATTGAGATTGAGAAGGAAATATCACGCAGAATGCACTCTGTATTTGCACCTTCGAGATGCTATTTTGTTATAATCTAGATGGCTGGGAAGGCACAATAGTCAGATCTTTGACAGTGCACGAGAGACAAATCTTCGAGTACCAGAGGGTTTCTACTTTCTTGCTGATGCTGGATTTTCCATCTGTGATGTTCTCATGGTTCCCTATCGTGGAGTTTGGTACCATCTACGAGAATGAGGGGCAGCCAATTTGTGGTGTGTAATTTGATACAATGAAGGCAGAAAATAATGCAATTGCAATTTTTGCAAGATTCTGTTGAGTGTATGACTCAAGAACAAATAGATAAAATGACAAACTGAATATACAGTATGATAGAGCTCAATTGATAGTATTTTACACATATATCATAGTTACCATATATGGTAATACTCACTGACTAATAATGAATTTGTAGAATTCTAAGCATTTATTTGAACTATAAATTGTGTATTGTTACAAGATGATATAGTAAAGTTTTAAGTCATAATAATTATATTTACATACTGAAAAGTTCTATAATGTCACATTAATGCACGGAGTATCAAATTGATGTAGTGACAAGCAAAATAAAATTTGATAATAAGTATAAAATATAAATTCTATATATAACCTAGTCATTCACTTTTAACTGCTGTCTTTTTGATGTCACATGACTTATATATGTAGTGACAAGCAAAATAAAATACATTAATGAGTATAGAATATAAACTTTATATATAATCTAATTATTAACTTTTAAACTGCTGTCTTTTCGATATCACATGACTTATATAGATTATTAACATATAATGACATATTTATTTCAAAGGATCAGAATGATTGATAATTTCTTGGTAAGTGAAGATTACAAAGTATTTTTATTGCAATTTTATATTGCTTGTTACTACATCAATTTTATACTCTGTGTATTGATGTGACATTATATTGTCGTTCAGTATGTAAATATAATTATTATAATTTCAAACTTTTTCATATCATCTTGTAACAATACACAATTTATATTTTAAATAAATGCTTAAAATTGTACAAATCCACTATTGACTAGTGAGTATTACTATATATGGTAACTATGATATATATGTAAAATATTATTTATTGAGCTCTATCATGCTGTATATTTAGTTTGTGATTTTATCTGTTTGTTCTTGAGTCATACAGTTAACAAAATCTTGCAAAAATTGCAATTGCATTATTTTTTGTCTTCACTGTATGACAGTATTTTTCATCGTAAATAAACAGTTTCGCGACATGACCACGAGACATAGATTCACAATAAAACACAGTCACTGACTATCTTATCATGACAATTGATCCATGCTGTGCTTTAGATTATCTGGTTGTGATTTTGAGATAATCAGCTGTGTAATTGACACTGTTGTTGATCATATCATGGACCATTGTGCTATCGTTGTACTTGGCTGAGAAGGCCAGTTAATGGCAGGTACGATTTCTGAGTGTATTTCCTTTTTATCCATGTATGATGCTTTTAATCAATACATGCTCAAAAGATTAGTTTAATTCTTAAGTAAAAGCATCTACAATACAAGGAGCTACAAAGTGTTACATATTTCAAAAGAAAAAAGTCTCAATGAAACCTTCAAGCACTCACTCTTTTGAAAGAGTCATCAGGCAGTGTCATCTTGGCAACGCGTCAGCATCAACATCAGCGTTAAAATTCAGCAAAACATATTGCATGTTGTATCAAATTGTGCAGCGAGTTAGCTGACAAATAGAAAATGACGGCTGACTAGTAGACAAATAGCATGACAAGTATCAAACATAGCTAGACACACAGGTTGCTGGCTACATCTAGTAGTCGCATTAAGTGTATTGGTATCAGCATTAAGCTCAAACTTACATATTGTAGTGCTATTGCTTCTAGCTTCAGCTGCATATCATAGATTGACTGATCAATGGAAAATGGCAGCTAACAAACAGCTGGCAAACAAGTCGTAGACAGCAGTCGGTAGATCACTCTCTATCAGGGAATAGCATGGATAAATCTCAAGTATTCACAGCTCATCCTACATCCATACTCATCAAAATCCACACTCATAGCTGTAGGTATAAGTTTTCTGCAAGTGGTGGTGGGTCGGTGGATTACCTCAGGACCCATAGATTTGAGAAGCAATAAAACAGATGAAAACACACCTATTGATCTTATTGCAAGTGCATCTCGTTTCTCTATGCACGCTGCCTTTGCACTGCTCCGTTAAGTCATCTTGTCCCATTGTGTGCACTGCTGTCTATTTGTGCGCCATTCGTTGTGCGTATTGTTATCGTCATGCTCCCTCGCTCCCTTGTGCAAGCCATCACATTGCCACATCCCTATTCACTATCACCACCTCATCCAGATTTTCTATGTGCGCTATCGGCCCGTCATTTTGTCCCGCCATGTGTATTGTTGTTGCATTCTCTCATCTCACCATCCTCACCATACACCGCTACTCTGTGACACAACATCTGGACTGCCTCACTCCACTGTATGCATCCTTGATTCAATACGTACCATTCCTACGTGCATTGTCTGCGTGCAGCATGCGAAGGTTGTCTCTGTCTCGCATGCGCTTTGAGTTGCTGCGTCCTCCATTATGGTTGTCATGGTATTGAAGATACCAGCAAAGGCATCAGTTGATGACCAAAGTTATCGTCTTGAACGTAGGTACTTGGTATCTGTATCTTTGCGCTGAATGACATATTTGTTTGCACGTCGTCTGCAATGGGTGCTGTCACCTGCTGGAGTCGTGCCATCACTGTTGCTGCCTGTGGACTCAAAGCATTACCTACCAAGAAGATTTATGAGTAAATACACTAGATAGAGTGGTGTATCGTATCATTGTCTTGTCTTCTAGTCTTGGTCTTGAATGAGAGCATTCAAATGTAACATCACGTACTCAAGCAATTGTTATTTGTTGTTATTTACTTCTACATGTAATGGAACCAAAACTTACTAGCTGCAAATTCAATTGACAACACCATTCACTACACTTACTAGAAAGATATATTGCAGTCAACAGAGCATAACTTAGTATAGATAATATACAAAGATAAAATTCAGTATATAAGCCACTGCAGTTCACAGATTGGTGTGTGGGTCCGTGAGTTCAAATCTAGAAACCTACACCCATATACATGAGTACCCTTACCTGCAACCTATGCAGGTTACTTTTATCCATGCTATTTCCTACTCTACACGAATTGCTTACTATGGCAATACTTAGACATCACGTCGATGTATCGCTGTTGACAAGGGCAGACTTTAGCTAAGTAGTAGCAAGTATAGAGGACTTTTTAGTTAACAGCAAGTTATCAGCTAATGAGACTCAGGCTGTCGCTCAAACTGATTTACTATGTCTTTAGCATTTGCAATGATTATTTATTGTCTCTATATCTCAATGATAAAGTCTACTGTCATGTAAGTGATTGTATACTCTTAATAACTTATATTTTATATCTGAATACTATTGAGAATATATTTAAATCTTGATTTATAAGATAGATTTGACTGATTATAGTATTATTATAGTGTCATAGTTTTATTTTATATAGTAGCATTATACATGAATTTATTCAGAATTATATCTATTTTATTGATCTTTCTATGGCTCTCACAATCTTGAAGCTTTTGCTCAAACGCGTCGCGTCCGAATCGAAAAACGCGAATACCGGCCTAATTAGGCAAGCTATGAATATTCTAATATTTTTCATGATTTTCCCGGAATATTCTCTACGATCTGACATCAAAACATATAGCGTGGGAATAACATGCTGAATGCGGTATTTAACAGAAAACATGTCCCTATGTTTTGTAGAACATGTGGAATTGCAGAAAACATACCATAGGACTAATCTGGTATGTTGTAGCGCTTATATCAGCGCATATGTCATAGATTTGGCTATGCTTGGAC
>SWBT01000192.1:0-25911 GCA_005298045.1 Pleurotus ostreatoroseus | reverse complement strand
AGAGTGGGGGTGTGATTCACTGGCCTCCTCCCCTTTGCGGGTCGGGGTCTTATCATACATTCGAGTCAGACTACGCTACCGGTCCAGAACCCTACATCCTTTCCTCCGCTACCCGGTCTCCAGCCAATCCGCCTCGTTCCAACCTTCCCGCCGCTCCCTACTGGTCGAAACACCATCCCGCAGGGCCGAGTTTCGGTCCCTCGTATTTGCGGGCGCCTCGCTCGGCCTAAGTTGTCCGCGCGCCGCCAACCAACCAATGGGTCGTTCGCCCCATAGCGCCGAGGTCGCGCGTCTCCTCCTCATTGGCTGTCCGCTCGGTGGCCGAGTCCCATCCTCAAAGTCCCGAACCCTGCGTGGCCCGCGGTCCGCTCGCGACTCGGCCTGTGTTGCACAATCGCCTGGCCACGTCGGGAGTATGCCGGAATAGGAAATAGTCGGCCCTGATCCGCCGCCCACGTGCCCGCGGAACCAATAGGCGCCGCCGACTCGCCCGCTCCGCCAGGTCGGTCCGTCCGCGTCAAATGCGTGAATAGGCGGTGATATCGCGGCGATGCCTATCAACGTCCTCGCCAGTTCTCGGTCCGTATAGCCATGGGAGTTATTTGCCACGCAATCCCAGCAGGCATAGTGGTGGTCGCTGTTGTGGATAAAGTCAAACACCAGGGATGCAACAGCTTCTTCTCCAAAAGGCATGTGTCGGCCGGCCGGCGATGGTCGTGGAAGTGGCAGCCGCCTATGTCCAGGATGTCCAGGATCATATCCTCGGAAGTCGCTAAGTAGTAGCTTCACACGTCAGGGTATAAGTAAACAGACAATCGCGAGAGGAATGATGAGCTGAGACTTACCACTAGCGTCCAACGTTGGTGCCGTACACCGTAGGCATCCATCAGTATAATGAGCTTCCACGCCCACTGTTCGTTCGGGATACTCTGCCACTTTTCGAGTAGCCAGAACCATACAACGCCGTGCATTACTTTTACATCCAGCCCATCCGGATGATAGATCTTATCTGAGCCGTCATCGCTGCCATCGTCACATGAGAAGCGGTCCAACGCGGGATCATCGTATGAGGAGTTGTCGAACGAAGGGGCCTGCACGATAGTGGAGGAACCTGATGACTGAACGGGAGGTTCCATGGTAGAATATCAATGGGAGGTAGCAGAGAATTCCTGCCTAGCTAACAGGCCTTACTTATATAGGCAGACCGGTAGCTATGCTGCACAGCCTATCATGCGACCGGATGTCAAAGAGAAGCGTTGGGCAACGTATCAAACTTGAGGCAGTGTACATGTATCAGCCAGGCTGAAAGCGGTTACTTGGGTTAAATGACAATCAGACGAGCTTCGAGCGTCGACAGCACGACACTCACAATCGAGACTTCACGATGCTCAAGATGATTCCGGAGTATATGTCTAAAACAACACTCTTGAAATAATCTGATAATTGAGTATAGCGAACTTGGCTCGCTGTAGAATCAAGTGTTCACGAATGCGGGCACACAAGGAATGAACTGCCGCGTGATCAATGGCAGTTAGCGACACAGGTCAACGAACAATTGCACAGGCATCTCGCCGTAGTCTGACACCCGTCTGGGACTGTTGACCGTACAATCCTCATCGATGCTTCTCCGGCTCAGAGACGACTTCGACGTTCGCTTTTCCGGAGTAGTGAGCGATTGAACTTCTTCGCGGGACAGATCACAAGCCGGCTATGGGGCGTATGTAAGGCGCCATAGCAACACCCATATTCTTCGAGGATATTTCAAAGGAGGAGTAGCTCACCGTAGGCTTGGATAATTGGAGCGTAGTGTCGTAGAGGGAGTATGTTCAGGCGATTGACGAGAAGTTGGAGAATTTGAGAGTGCGTCTCGGGCGCTGTTCCCACTCCGTCGTCAAGCCCAGTGAGCGAGGTATGCTGGCGTGGGTTGTTGATGAGAAGTGGGCTGGGCTGGACAGAGAGATCGCCCGTCCTCAGACTGCCCTGAGGTGACCGCCCTTGACCTACTCATAGTATATGAGCCCGAACGAGCGGTGAGCCTGACAAAAAACGCACCATAGATATGTGCTGACTTTTCAAATGTCCAACTTCCATCTCTCCCTCACTTCACGCTACCAAATGTCCATTGGACCGAGGGGAGTCACGAGGCGCGTTAACTTAGTATTGCAGTGAGCCGTGTCCTGAATATGCATCTAGTGGGTCCCTTCGGGGTCCACAGATATCTTGCCGTAACGCACCGGGGTAGAGAAATCTCATATAGAACGCTTAAGAGGTCCAGCATGGTGATAGTCGCCGACCAAGACAAAACGGTCGACAGAGCGGCCAGGTACAGGACCCCTTTGCTCGCAGTGCACCAGCTTTGCGCGACGACTTGGAAGTTGGGCGAGGAGAGACTGACAGACGGCCAGCGAATGTGCCGCAGCGGCGTGAGGATCGCCGCTTAGTGGCGGCCCGGGTCCCGGGCTCGGACTTCCACACTGTAGTGCGTCTGCCGGGGTTCGCTGAGGTTCGCTGTTCCAGTTCTGCGACCGGTTATGTAACTAGACACCCAGCATTGCGAGAATCGTAGGAATAACGAGGACTAAGACCTCCGACAAGTGCTACAGTACAAGTACACGGAGACGCCGCTAGTGGGTAAAGTAACTGTTACTATATCGGAAACAATTCGAGTTATTGATCGTATCTATTTCTGAACACATGAAGATAGGAATCCGAAAGGGACGAAACATGCGACTCGTGAATGGTGAAAGGTTTCAGATGCAGAGGCTGACCTGAGGAATCACCGGTACACATCTAATAATTGTTTTTCAGGTTTGCCTGGACAGCATCGGTCAGTGTGTTGGAGATACGCAGACAATAAACATACCTTTAGGTTTCACAGTATCTAACGCAGCCTTATACCAGCCGACACCGCCATACATGTTGCTCGCGAGCGGAGCCGACCACAGACTATACCGTATTGTGGCAAATCTGAAGAGAGAGGGGGCCTTGCTTAGGACTCTTTGGGCAAAGTCTTTCATACTTTCTTCTGAGTGGAATCCAAACACGAATTGAGCGGATAGCATCAGTGGATCTGCGATAATCCTAGCTAACGCCACCATGAGGTTTCTCCAGTAGTGGGACACGTCCTCCAGTTTTATCCAACTAACGTCAATGGCGACTTTATATTTAACGTCGCTGCTGGCCTCATCCTGTGACAACTCTATGGCAAGACCTGTCGAGTCCCGCCGATCATCTGTATAATCTGCACAACAAGCATTCAGCGATAGCAAACGCACGGATCAGAAACAGTGATAACTCACGGAGCTGGCGAGTATGATTGTCGGGATAGTAGATGTAGCGGACGATAAGGTGCAGGCAAGGGTCTAACAGCGAAGACAACTTCAGAATGACAGCGACCTCGGTGTCTGAGAAGAAGGATGAGGCGTCATAAACGCTTAGGTACAGAATGAGTGCGGGCAGCGCCAAAGAGGGGGATATATCATCCTCCTTGACGGGCAAATAAACCGCTCTAAGTCTATTGAGGCTTTTGCGCGGTCTTCGAGTCGGAAGTGCCACAGAGAGCGAGGTAGAGGCCAGGCTGTTGCACCATATGCTCTCTAGGTCAGGCAGCTCGCAAATCAGATGTGCCAGGTCTCTCAGCTGACGGAATTTGAATCCAGTTAAATTCAAATGTCGGATTCCGAGTGACCATGCTCGAGGGAGGAGTCGGGGAAGAGCAAAATGGATCGAGCGGACGGTCCTATGTCCGCCACTCAACGGTGCTCGGATGCTGATGGTGAATTCCTCGCCACTGTCATCCAGCCACACAGTTCCCATTGGAGCGCAGATCTGAGTGAGGAGGTGTACCCATGGAAATTTGGTATCCTCCTTGTACCATGGAACCCGATGGACTGCCTTGATATGTTGCAGAGGCCACCCCCTAAGGTCGGCGTTGGACTTCCAAAGTTCTCGTATGCGCTCTGGCGAACGCTTGATGTCAATTTTCTTAAACAGCCGCGGGGTGCATTGCTCGCTCCAATACCGGCACACCAGCCTGCACGACCACGAGTTCTCATCTACCATGTCGCAGATGAACCTGAAGATCTCGGGTGGAAGCGCTGCTGACATAGTGCGGGTCGGTTGCTTGGATTTGTGCGATCGTGCCCGTGGCGTCGGACATTCAGGATTATGTATACTCGAGTTATTGACAGGCCGTATTAGCTGGAGAATCTTATAGTCAGATCAGCGAGAGTGCTCGAAGTGATGGCGCACCTTAGGGTACCACCCTTTCCCCTTACAACCCATTTTCGCACAACATGATAAGTTCTGACAGCGTCTCTCCGCCCACCATTCTGTGACCTGGAAGGTCCATGCCCAGTATGTGCTAGGCAGGAAACGCCAGTCTCCTTCTATCCAATACCACATCTCACCCTCTCTGACCCTCAGCTTGCCTCGTTCTAGATCTGCGAACGGGTATCGCCTCGCCCAATCGCGACACACCAGCCTGCAAATCCGATACAACTCCCGGTCATTCACAGCTCGGACATACGACAGGAAGCGAGGACCGATGCATGGTTCCCGGTGAACGCGATATTGCTCTTTTGCGACAGAAAGGGACGACGTTATCGATCGTCCTTTGCCGTTCGATAGGGCGGACTCATCAATGGGTTGTATTAACTACAGAGCGTGGCAGGTCAGTGATAAAAATAGCAGGGAGGCCCAATAATGCTCACCTTCGGATACCACGCCCTGCACTCCGGTCTCGGTATCCAAAAAGTGCTGTCCAGCTGTCGCCGTTCCACCCACCACTCAATCTTCTGAAACACCCACGCCCAATATTCTTTAGGCAAAACCTGCCACTCCTCTGCGCATTGCCAGACAACGCCGTTCGTGACCGTCAGCTTGGGATCACCGATTGAAAGCCGCCTAGCCCAGTCGCGACAGACGAGCCTGCACGTCCTCGCCAATTCTCGGTCCGTATAGCCATGGGAGTCATTGACCTCGCACTTCCAGCAGGTATAGTGGTGGTCGCTGTTGTGGATAAAGTCAAACACAAGTGATGCAACGGCTTCTTCTGTAGAAGGCATGTTTCGGCCGGCCGGCGATGGTCGTAGAAGTGGAAGTCGCCTGTGTCTAGGATCATTTTCCCAAGAGTCGGTGAATAGCAGCTTCACAAACGAGCATATCAGCGGTCACACGATCACGAAAGGAAGAAGTGTTGAAACCTACTCTCGGTGCCTGTTGCACACTCGCGTCTTGGTCCATTAGAGGGGGATATTGCCATCGATATCGCTCTTTTGCGACAGAAAGCGACGACATCATTAATCGTCCTGTGCTTTTCGATCGGGCGGATCCATCAAGGGGCTGTATTAGCTACCGAGCGTAGCATGTCAGTGGTAGGAATGGGGGAGGTCCAATCATGCACACCTTCGGATACCACGCCTTGCAATTTTGTCTCAGTTTCCAAGAAATAATGTCTTGCTGTCGTCGCTCCACCCACCACTCAATCTTCTGAAACACCCATGCCCAAGATTCCTTAGGCAGAACCTGCCAGTCGTCTTCTACGCAATACCAGACGACGCCGTTCGCGACTGTCAGCTTGGGATCACCGATCGGAAGCCTCCTAGCCCAGTCGCGACAGACGAGCCTGCACGTCCTCGCCAGTTCTCGGTCCTTATAGCCGTAGGAGTTATTGATATGGCACACCCAGCACGTATGGTGAGGGTTGCTGTTGTGAATGAAGTTGAACACGAGAGATGCGGCGCTTTCTCTTCTAGAAGGCATGTTTTGACCAGACGGCGGCAATCGTGGAAGTGGCGGCCGCCTATGATGAGGATCATATTCTCGGAATTCGCGAAGTAGTAGCTTCACACGTCAGGGTATAAGTAAACAGACGATCACGAGAGGAATGACGAGCTGAGACTTACCACTAGCGCCCAACGTTGGTGCCGTACACTGTAGGCATCCACCAATATAATGAGCTTCCACGCCCACTGTTCGTTCGGAATACTCTGCCACTTTTCGAATAGCCGGAACCATACGACGCCGTGCGCTATAATTACATCCGGCCCGTCTGGATGGTAAATTTTCTTAGATCCACGAAATGAGTCGTTATCGCTGCCGTCGTCCGAGAAATATGAGGAACAGTTAAACGCGGGGTCATTGTATGAGGAGTTGTCGAACGAAGGGGCCTGAACGATAGTGGATAAACTTGATGACTGAACAGGAAGTTTCATGGTAGAATGTTAATGAGAGGAGGCGGCAGAGAGTTCCTGCCTAGCTGACAGGCCTTACTTATATAGGCAGACCGGTAGCTATGCTGCACAGCCTACTGTATCATGCGACCGGATGTCAAAGAGAAGCGTTATGCAACGTATTGATCTTGAGGCAGTGTACATGTATCAGCCAGGCTGAAAGCGGTTGCTGGGCAAAACCGACAATCAGATGAGCGTCGAGCGTCGACAGCACGACACTCACAATGAAGACTTCACGATGCTCAGGATGCTTCCGGAGTGTTACAACGCTCTCGACATCGTCTGACAATTGAGTACAGCGAACATGGCCCGCAGTGGAATCGAGTGTTTACGAATGCAGGCACACAGTGAATCATGAACTGCCGCGTGATCAATGGTAGTTAGCGACACAGGCCAACTGAACACTTGCACAGGCATCTCGCCGTAGTCTGACACCCGTCTGGGACTGTTAACCGTACAATCCTCATCGATGCTTCTCCGGCCCAGAGACGACTTCGGCGTTCGCTTTTCCGGAGTAGTGAGAGATTGAATTTCTTCGGGGGACAGATCACAAGTCGGCCATGAGGCATCTGTGAAAGACAAGCACGCGACCTGCCCTCGAGCAGCCTCTCTTGCGCTCTCGTCCGCGAGCTTTTCTTGCCTGCTGCGCTGGCGCTCGCTCCTACTATCCGGTTTGATACACCCAGAAAACTCGAGGACGTCTCTGAGGAGAAGCAGCCCACCGTAGGATCGGATAATTGGAGCGTAGTGTCGTAGAGGGAGTATGTTCAGGCGATCGACGAGAAGTAGGGGAATTTGAGGCCTGAGGGTGCGGCTCGGGTGCTGTTCTCGCTGCGCTATCAAGCGCAGTGGGCGATGCATGTTGGTGCGTCTTGTGGATGAAGAGTGAACTAGGCGTATATAGAAGATCGCTGGTCTACTCGTGAAATATGAGCGCGGACGAACGATGAGACTGTCAAGAACGCACCACTGGTTTGTAATAGCAATGTGTCCTTCCGGATTCTAGTTCTCCTTCCAACCAATCTACCAAATACTCATCGGACCATTACTCAGGGAGAGTCAGGAGGCGCGTAATGCTGCTGTGTCCTGGACATGTATCTAGTGAGTCCCTTTGGCATCCACAGATATCTTAACGTAACGCACCACGGTAGGGAGATTTCATAGAGAACGCTTCAGAGGTTCAGCATGGCGGTGGTCGCCAACCAAGACGAACGCTCGACCTGACTGAGAAAGAATGTACACGTGGTCGCTGAGCGTTGTGGCGTGCGATAGCCACGTGGATGGAAGATTACACGATTTCTGCACTTGGCCGCTGCAGACGTGATGCTACGTTAAGTAGCGGAGAACGCACAACCCATTCAAATCGATCGTTAGGAGACATATTCAAGAGCGTAATTTAACCGAAGTCTTGCCTGTATATTCCCTACAATCAGATAGTACGAGCATGGCAAAGCGGGCCACGTCTTTTCGCTTGTAGAATCCGAAAACACACGAGTTGAACGGATAGAATCGAGCATCTGCAATGATTCTAGCTAACGCCAGGTCGGTGTTTCTCCAGTAGCGGGATACGTCCTCGTCCAGCACCATCCAACCAACCTCAATTCCGACTTTACATCTGACTCGCTATTACTATCTTCATCCTGATATATTTCGATTCACGGATCAGAAACAGCAGCGACTCACGAAGCTGGCGAGCATGATTATCGGGACAGTAGATGTAGCGAACAATAAGATGCGGGCAAGGGTCTAACAGCGACGACAGCCTCAGGATTACGGCGGCCGCGTTGTCTGAGAAGAAGGACGGGGGATCACAAACGTTTAGGAACAGACTGAGTGCGAGAGGTTCCAGCGAGGTTAGCCGTTCCTCCACTCTAGTATCGTCCTCATTGACGAGTAAATCGACCACTCTGAGTCTGTTGAAGCTGTCCAGTGCGATGCGCGGCTTTTGGCACCGTATGGGAGCTAACGGATCCACTGATGTAGGCGGTGTTCAGCGAGAACCGGTGGTGAGTTTCCCGATGCCTATAAGGCTACTCAAAGATTGATTTATTTCAGTGATTACTTACTACGCCTAGGACCGTGGATCTGAGACAAGATACAAAATCGTCTAGGCTTCAAACCCAATCTTAACAAGCAAGGTGTATGGCGACGTTGTCGACCAATCTCATGGATAAACATCGAGCAAACGGCCAAGTTCCTTTGGCTGGCCTGTGTCATAAAATCAGCATATTTTCGAGAAAAACGGTCAAACGAGGACGCACCTCGAAGCTCCTTCGAGTCCAACGAAGCCTGATACCAACCCCCATGCCATATATTGTTCTCCACCCACTGTGAGAAAACACTGTATTGCACTGTAAAATGTTCGGAGATCGACAGTAGCTGCCCCAGAACGTCTTTCGCAAAGTGGACCATGTATTCTCGCCTGTGGAATCCAAACACGACTTGTCTGCATACCTCAAGCGACTGAGAATGAAATTTGCTGAACATTGTATCGAGGTCGTTCCAGAAATCAAGATAGGATTCGTCGTTGCCAAAACGACCGTCCTTGATACCGACTTTGAGTGTAGTTGGATTTTGCCTGTTGTGTGCTGATGCTACATTGAAGCGGAAATATACCGCCGAATCTGAACCAGACTCATTGCAGGAGAGCTCTAAATGAGATAAGATGTGTGAAACCGAGTGGCACAATGTGAGTGCTATGGAACGAGTTGACAAGGGAACGAGGACGTACCAAGCTGGCGAGTATGTTCCTCCGTTCTGTAAGCGCAGGTCAATTTACTCGCAAAACGGGGAGGGACGAGGGAGAGTGTTGTAAGAAAGATGGTGACTTCTTCATCAGAGAAGAACGATGCCGCATTATACGCACTCAGGAACAGGCTCAGCATCGGGATTGCAAGCGGTGGCGGGGACTTCGCATCGGGCCGAATGACGCTCAACTCGACGCCTTTGAGGCTGTTGCGGTTCTTTCGGGGTCTTCGACGTGGCAGATCGGCTTCGAGCGAGTCGAATTTCAATATCAAGCGAAAGCACTTCAGCCTCTCCAGATCGGGCAGCTCGCATGCCAAATGCATCAGATCCTCGACCCGGCGTAACTCTACTTCTTCCAGGAGCAGACTTCGGATTCCACGAGAGAACGATCGAGGGACCGATCGAGGGAGGCCAAAGTGGATCGAGCGGATCTTCTTGTCTATCTTCGTAAGTGAGATTTGAGCTTTCTTGCCATTGTCTTGCCAAACAGCTTGGGTGGAGGTGCAGATCTCGGAGAGAAGGTGGATACACGGGAATTCCGGATCCTCTCTGTAATCAAGCTCAAGGATCCCTTGGAGTATCGCCACATGTTGTTTAAATGTCGGACGTGTCCTGACCTTCCAAAGTGCCCGTATGCGCTCAGGCGATGCGTCTATGTCTATCCGTTCGAAGACGCGCGGGGTGCACTGCTTATTCCAGTATCGGCACACCAGCCTCAACGACTGTGACTCGCTATCCGTAGCATTGCAGATGTACCTGAAGAGCTCCGGTGGAAACTCCGATGCCATGGTCCGAGCCGGTTGCTTGCAGTTGTGCGGTCGCACTGATAGCGTCGAAAATTCAGGATCATGTATAATTGGGTTATCGACAGGCCGTATTAGCTGTGGAAACATATAGTCAGATCAGCCAGAGCGCCGGAACTGATGGCGCACCTTGGGAAACCACCATTTCCCCTTACATGCAATTTTTGCACAACATGATAAATATTGACAGCGTTCCTCCGCCCACCATTCTGCAACTCGGACGGTCCACGCCCAATACGTGCTAGGCAGTAAATGCCAGCCTCCTTCCATCCAATACCACATCACACCCTCTCTGACTCTCAGCTTGGGTAGTTCCGGGTCCCCAAGTGGGTATCGCCTCGCCCAATCGCGACATACCAACCTGCACGTCCGATACAATCTCCGACTATCCATGTCACGGACATTGTCCAGGAAGTGAAGACCAAGGGATCGATCTAACTGAGTGCGATATTGCTCTCTTGTGACAGACAGCGATGTCATTATCGATCGTGTTTGGCCTTTCGTTCGAAAATATTCGTCAATGGGCTGTATTAGCTGCCGAGCGTGGCATGTCAGTAGTAAGAATGGCAGGGAGGTCCAATGATGCTCACCTTCAGATACCACGCCTTGCAATCTCGTCTCTTTTTCAACCAAACGTTGTACTGCTGTCGCGGTTCTACCCACCACTCAATCTTCTGAAACACCCATGCCCAGTGTTTCTTAGGCAGAACCTGCCACTCGTCCTCTGCGCGATACCAGACGACGCCGTTCACGACTGTCAGCTTGGGATCGCCGATCGGAAGCCGCTTAGCCCCGTCGCGACAGACGAGCCTGCAAGTCCTCGCCAGTTCTCGCTCCCTATGGCAGGGGTCATCGCACCGGTGCCCCCAGCACGTACAGTGGAGTTTGGTGTTGTGAATAAAGTCAAACACCAGGGATGCAACAGTTTCTTTTCTAGAAGGCATCTTTCGGCCAGACAGCGGTGGTCGCGGAAATGGCAGTCGCCTGTGTCTAGGATCATTTGCCCAAGAGTCGGTAAATAGCAGCTTCACAGACGAGCATATCAGCGAACGCACGATCACGAAAGGGTGAAATGGCGAGACTTACTCTCGGTACCGATTGCACGCTCACAGGTAGATATTCAAGTCTACATGCCCATTGCTCGTTGGAAATGCTTTGTCGTCTTCCAGATATGCAGGAACGCACGACGCCGTGCGCCGAGTCATCGATAGGCTGCATCAGCTGTGGAACCATATAGTCAGTTCAGCGAGAACGCCCGAAAGGCTTGCGCACCTTGGGATACCATCCTTTGTGTTTACATCCCGTTTTTGCACAACATGATGACCCCTGGTGACATTTCTCTGCCCACCATTCCACGACCTGGAAGGTCCACGCCCAGTGACCACTAGATAAGACACGCCAAACCCCTTCCATCGAGTACCACACCATTCCCTCTCTGGCCCTCAGCTTGCTTCGTTCTGCGTCTTTGAACGGATACTTGCTCGCCCAGTCGCGGCACACCAATCTGCAAGTCCGATACAACGCCCGACCACCAATGTCATGGACATTCTCTAGGAAGCGAGGACCAATGCAAGGTTCGAGGTGAGTGCGATATTGCTCTTTTGCGACAGAAAGTGACGACATCATTGACCGTCCTTTGCCTTTCAATCGGTCGGATTCATCAATGGGATGTATTAGCTACGGAGTGTAATATGTCAATGATAAGAATGGCAGGGAGGTTTGATAACGCATACCGTCGGGTACCACGCTTTGCAGTTCCGTCTGTACTGGAAATCCACTTTGTCCTGCTGTCGTCGTTCAACCCACCACCCAATCTTCTGAAACACCCATGTCCAGTGTTTTTTAGGCAGAACCTGCCACTCATTGTCTGCACAATGCCAGACGACGCCGTTCGTGACTGTCAGCTTGGGATTGCCGATCGGAAGCCGCCTAGCCCAGTCGCGACAGACGAGCCTGCACGTCCTCGCTAGTTCTCGCTCCGTATAGCCGTAGGGATCATAAGCCGTCCACTCCCAAGGGTTATGGAAGCCGCTGTCGTGAATAAAGTCAAATACCAGAGACGCGGCGCTTTCTCCTCCAGAGGGCATATTTCGGCCAGACTGCGATAGTCGTGGAAGTGGCAGCTGCTTATGTTCAGAACCACGTTCATAGGAGTCGATCAATAACAGCTTCACGACCACGAAAGGGTGAAATGGCGAGACTTACTCTCGGTACCGATTGCACGCTCACGAGAAGACATTCAAGTTGCCATGCCCACTGCTCGTTGGAAGCATTTTGCCGTTCTCCAGATTTCCCGGAACACACGATGCCGTGAGCTGGGTTATCGATAGGCTGCATCAGCTGTGGAATCATATAATCAGTTCAGTAAGACCGCTCGAATGAATTGCGCACCTTGGGATACCACCCTTTTCCCTTGCAACCCATTTCCGCACAATATAATGAACCCTGGCAGCATTTCTCCGCCCACCATTCCGTGTCCTGGAATGACCACGTCCAATGCGTGCTAGGTAGGAACTGCCAGCCCCCTTCTATCCAATTATACATCACACCCTCTCTGACCCTCAGCTTGCTTCGTTCTTGATCTCCAAACGGATATCGCCTCGCCCAATCGCGGCACACCAGCCTACATGTCCGATAAAACTCCCGACCATCAATGTCACGAACGTTGTCCAAGAAGCGAGGACCAATGCACGGCTCGAGATTAGTGCGATATTGTTCTTTTGCGACAGAAAGCGACGACATCATCGATCGTCCTTTGCCTTTTGATCGGGCGGATTCATCAATGGGTCGGATTAGCTACCGAGCGTGGCATGTCAGTGGTAAGAATGGTAGAGAGATCCGATGATGCTCACCTTCGGATACCACGCCTTGCAATCTCTTCTGTATTTCCACACTGCGTTATCCTGCTGTCGCCGTTCCACCCACCACTCAATCTTCTGGAATATCCATGCCCAGTATTTCTTGGGCAGGACCTGCCAATCGTCCTCTGCGCAATGCCAGACGACGCCGTTCGTGACTGTCAGCTTGGGATCGGCGATTGGAAGCTGCCTCGCCCAGTCGCGACAGACGAGCCTGCACCTCCTCACCAGTTCTCGGTCTGTATCGCTGGGGGAGTCATTGCACTTCCACGCCCAGTTCCAGGGGTTGAAGTCGCTGTTGTAGATATAATTGAACACCAGAGATCCGGCGCTTTCTTGTGTCGGAAGCACCTGCGTTCCAGCTGGTGTTAGCCGTGGAGGTGGCGGCAATCGCTTATGTTCAGCGCCATATTCTCCAAAATCGTCGGGTAGCAACTTTGCAATGGGTATTTGAGCGAACTGATTATCACGAAAGGGGTAGGTGCTGAAACTCACCCTCGGCATCCAAACTCGCGGCATAACATCACCCTGCGCCGCTATCAGGTGCTTCCATGCCCACTGTTCGTTGGTAACACTTTGCCATTTTCCGAACAGCCAGAACCATACAAGGCCGTGCTCGATGATTACACCGGGCTCGTCCAGATGATATATCTCCTCGAAAGAGCCGTCGCTGTCTTCGACGCCCTTATCGTCGTCGAAGTCGAAGTCGTCAAACGAGGCCCCGTCGCCAGACGATACGACGCTGTGAGAGGAAGAGCCCTGCACGAAGGAGGGTACTTTGATCTGCTTCTGAGCGCAGAGTGTCATGGCGAGAAGTACGTGAGAGGTGGTGGTGAGAGATAGCCCATCAGCGAGAAGGTTGAAGCTATATGAGGATTTCGATGGCTATCCTGCATAGCCGACAACGCCGGCGACCGTAGACGATGTAGCACGGATCCTGACGGAAGATTCAGCCACTGACAAATTCATGGATATTAGGTTCAACCCATTCACTTACCCATCTTCTGCGGATGTCAACAGGAGCGTTGTGTCGTAGCTTCTGATGAACCGTTCGTCGGAGCATAGTTGACGGCGAGTACGAGAACTGGAAGTACTAGGAAAGGGTCCACATACAGCAAGCGGTGTCATGCTCCGGCCTTAGACGACGAAAACGACTGCAGTCTGCTCCTGTGACAGTTGCAAGATAGATGACAGGTACCGCAGAAGGGCTCCGCGAAGTGAGCGCGTGTCTCTTGAAAGTGTATGCACAGTCATGAGGCCACTGATAGGGACTCTTGAGCGTTCAGAAACCTCCACAGTATCGCTCGTATTAGGAGGCCGTGTCCTAGAGCGGCACCCTGCCTTTGGAACTTTGGAAGCGAGACGTGTAAGCGATTGCGCGGTCTGCATGTTACTGGCTGATATTGAATACGGGTGTGATGTAGCACCGTATATATCTAGGGATCGAATGAGCCACATGGTATCGCATCGTCCCCACAGTCGGCACAAAGAAGGTTTAATCGCGAGATCGTGGATGGGCCCAGTGGCGTGTTGCGTTCTAATCGTATTGGCTATGTTCGCGCGTTGCCGTTGAAGCGCATAGAGACATCACAGAAGCATTGCACGGGATAGTCCTAGATGTCTTGAGTTCGTCGCTATTTCGCGCAAGGGACAAGTCGTGTTGCAGGTTAACGGAAAGAATCATTAAGCGGTGTATCAGGTATTGAAGCAGTGTGCACGTATCAATCAATTGAATACGACTATATGGCGTATATTGACAGTTAGACGAGCGTCGAGCGTCGAAAGCATGATGCGCACAGTTGAGAGCTTTGGATGTCGAGGATGTCTCCAGAGCGCGATAACACCATCGGCATCATCTGACAGTGGAGAAGAGTGGCCGGAGCTCGCCGTGGAATCGAATTTTCACCAGTACAGCTATACGGTCGAATGGGACTAAGTAATGCAGATCAGATGGATGGCTGCACAGGTATCTCACCACATTTTTCAATGCCCGTCTTGAACTGCCGGCCGTACAGGCCGTGTCAATGTCTCTCCGTGAGCAGAGAATTTGCACAAAAACGATTTTAGTGCAGAGTGTTCCGGAGTACTTGGCGACTTAATCTCTTCGCGGGACAGGATACAAGGTAGCCATGCGACACTTGGAATTCGGCATAGCAGTCTCATCGTCCGGTTTCAAGTATCGATATTCTCCAGAGACATCTCAGGTGAGGTGCAGCCCACCGTAGGCTCGGATAACTGGAGCGTAGTGTCGTAGAAGGAGCATGAGGCAGCATACGTTCAGGCAATCAATGAGAAGTTGGAGAACATGAGAGTGCATATCTGGCTCCTTTCAAGATTTGTCGTCGTGTGCAGTGAGTGGTATATCCGTGCGTATTCTCGATGAGAAGGGGACTTGACTTATATGAAAGATCGCTTGTCCTCAGACTTTGTTGTGATTACCGCTGCTGGCCTACTCATGAAATGTGAGCGCGGACGAACGCTTCAACTAACAAACACGCACCACTGATATCCAACGGCAACGCATAGTTCCTCTTCCTCCAACCAATCTACCAAATGCTCATCGGACCAAGTAGGTCATTATCCAGAGAGAGCCCGGAGGTGCGTAATATTGCCGTGTCCTGAATATACATCTGGTGAGTCCCTATGGCGTCCACAAAGATTCTAACGTGACGTATCGGGATAGAGAGGCCTTAGACAAAGCACTTTGGAGTTTCACCATGGCGGTGGTCGCCAACCAAGACGAACGCTCGAGCCCGAAGAAGATTGTACACGTGGGCGTTGAGCGCTGAGAGTTGTGGCGTGGGAGAGCCACGTGGACAGAGAATCTTAACGATCTCCGTTCTCGACCCCTGCGGACATGATGCTACGCTAAGTAACGGCGAACGCGCAACCCATTACTAGCAGATTCAGTCGCTAGGGGACATATTCTCGGCAGGTTATGTTAACCGATGTCTTGTCTGCTCTTCTTCTCGGTCAGAGCACGAAGATGGCGGAACAAACTGAACTGCCAGTGTCGTGTGGTGGATAAGGCAAGTCTATGAAAGAGGTAACTCAGGCATATACAGAGGAGCAGTGCATTAGTGGCGTCGTAACAACCCGAGACTTGTCATTGGCAAACATCGAGTAAGTTTTCCTCTGGTTCGTTCGCCTGTCTCGTAGAATTAGTATGTCCACAAGAAAGGCAGTAAAACGAGGACAGACCTCGGAGCTCCTCAGAGTTTAATGAAGCCTGAAGCTAACCTTACGCCATTCATTATTTGCATGCCATTTCGTATAGATACTGTATTGCACCGGGAGATGTCCGGGAATCGACAGCGCCAATTCATGGGCGAAAATCCCTACTTATGTTGTGTCACTCTCTGAATCCGAGCACGACCTGCGTACATGACACAATCGAACCAAAACGAAATCTTCTGAGCATGAGATCGACTTTTCCCAAGTGTTTGAAAATGGTACTTAAATGGCAACAAGCGACGTCGATACCGAGTTTGAGATGTGTTGGCTTTTGTCCATTGTCTGCTGATCGCTTGAAGCGGAAATATATATCCACAAGGAAATCGAGGGAGAAGTCTTGGAAGATCTAACGGAAGCTACGATAACGGCCATCGCCGAAGAGCGTCGATGACCACAGCTTTTGGTATACCTTCAGGTGCTGTATATCCTGTGAGAATAAGCACGGAGATACCTGGGAGGGGAGAGGGGAGGGGGCGCCTCAACGACGTTTCTTCCTAGTGTATCGGCTGCCCGCCGGATTCGTCGGCGCGTTCCATTGCATCTGACATGCCACCACGCTGAGTTTGATAAAAAGGTGTGGCGTCCAGTAAGTTCAAGTATGTGAAACATGCACGATTGTGAAGATGCCAGCGTGCGCGAGGTCGACAAGGTGAACAGCAGGAAACGTCGTCGTCGTTCGCGAAGGCGTGCCTTTGGGCTCGGGCGAGCGCCATGTTCCCGGACCGCGAGTCCGTCGGCGATCTCCGTCTCTTCAGCCAGTCCTGCGAGTGTCATAGACAGACCAGCATTTGATGAATAAATCGGGGTATCATTGAACAGAAAGAATGGGAGGGGACAAATGATGTGGGACGCGGTGTTATGGGTATACATCGAGTAAATCCTCCTTGGGCTCGCCTGTGTCGGGCAGTCAGTACGTGTTCTTAAACATTCGAAAAATGAGTGCATACCTCGAAGCACATCCGAATCCAAAGAAGCCTGCCGCCAGCTATGTGGTCTTCGGGAGATGACAACCCTTTGAGGTACGCTGTCCACACAGTACCGTACCGTGGCAAACGCGGACACCGACGGCATCTCCCCCAGGACGTTTTCCGCAAAGTCGAGCAGGTCTTCCCGCAGACGGAATCCAATTACGACTTTTACGCTCGATACAAGCGGGTGAGGATACAATCTGCCGAATTTGAGGTCGAAGTCCTTCCAGGCAGTGAGATTGTCTCCGGGTTTGCTGTTGTCGTGGAAGTAGAGTCCGATGTAGCATCGAATCGGGCGTCGCGCGTTGTCGGCTGACGATGCCTTGAAGCGGAACCGTGTCGACCATGGGCTCCCCCAGATGGAGAAATCTGTACGAGAACATTGTGGAACAAAGCAGTGCGATGTGAGTTCTATTGGTCGGTCTACGATGGGACGGGGACGTACCGAGCTGCCGAGTGTGCCCGTCCGGTTCATAGGCGCAGGTTAAATCATTACGATTACGGGGATCGAGGAGCGAGAAAGCGGAGAGAACAACGTCCACTTCGTGGTCAAACAAGAAGGATGCTGCATCATACACACCCAACCACAGCCCGAACGCCATGAACACCAACGACGCCAGCGTAGGCTCCGCGTCCGCCTCAGCTGTGACACTCTTCAATCCGATCTGCCTGAGCTTGTTGCGGCTCTTACGGGGTCGGCGGCGCGGGAGAGAGGTGGGGAGCGACTCGAATATCGAGCTGCACGACAGCACTTCGAGGTCGGGCAGCTCGCATATCATGTGCATTAGGTCCTCCAGTCGGCGTAACTTGACTTGACCCAGGAGCAAGCACCGTATGCCTCGCGAGAATGACTGAGGCAGGGATCGAGGCAGGGTATAGTGGATCGAGCGGACCGTCTGAGCGCGGTTCTCCTGGGAGTTCGTCATAGGAAAGAAGTCAATGCCAGCTGTTGTGCCCTGTCCGTCCTGCCAAACCGACTGCGTAGAGGCGCAGAGCTGCGTAAGGAGGTGTATCCACGGGAAGCGCGAGCCCTCGCCGTACCCAGGGACGCCGTCGACCACCTTGACGTGCCGCACGAACGTCGGATGCGCCCGCACCTTCCACAGCGCCCGTATGCGCTCTGGCGTTCCCTGGACGCTTATCCGCTCGAAGATGTGTGGGGTGCACTGCGTGTTCCAGTAGCGGCACACGAGTCTGCAGGACCAGGATCGGCTGTAGGCGGCGTTGCAGATGTACTTGAACAGTTCAGTTGGGAGCGTGGAGGCTGGAGGGAGGGCTGGGGACTCGCATTTGAGAGATCGCCCCAACGTTAGGGAGTATTCGGGTTTCCGCCGAACCAAGTCGTCGACATACTGCATGAGCTATCAAAGCAAATACGTCAGTTTAATGAAAGCGCTGAGTCGAGGGTGCACACCTTGGGAAACCACCCTGGGTTCGTACAGTCCGTTTGTGCGCAGCGGGGGAAGTCCCGGCAGCATCGCGCAGACCACATAACGTCTTTGAACATCCACTTCCAGTACTTGTCCGGTAAGAAGCGCCACTGTTCGTCCAACGAATACTGCATTATTGCCTTTCTTATTTGCAGCGTGTCTTGTCCCGGTTTGCTGAAGGGGTATCGTCGCGCCCAGTCACGGCACACCAGCCTGCATATTTTGGATAGCCTACTAGGATCCATACAGGGGACATTTTCTGGGAAGCAGGTACCAAGGGGTGTCCCTAAACGAGTGCAAAGTTGCTCGCTTGTGGCCGACAACGACGACATCATCGATCGGCCCTTGCCTTTCCATCGCGCTGACTTGTCGAAGGGCTTAATCAACTACCAAAGTCCACGAATCAGTATCTTGAATACCATGAAGATCTGTTCGTGCTTACCTCAGGATACCATGCCCCGCACATATTTCTGTACACCCTGTGCGCGTGGTCCTGCTCGCTCCGCTCCACCCACCACTCAATCCTCCAGAACGTCCACGCCCAGTACGTCCCCGGCAGAACCTGCCACTCGCCGTCCGTACCGTACCAGACGACGCCATCCGTCACCGTCAGACGGGGGTCGCCAAGCGGGAGCCGCCTCGCCCAGTCGCGGCACACGAGCCTGCACGTCCGCGCCAGTGCTCGGTGTGGGTAGCTCGGGGTGTCGTCCCACGGCATTGTCCAAAAGTAAGATTCTAGTGGGAGGTCGGTAGTACAGATGAATTCGAACACCAGAGGAGCGGCCATTACTCGTGCGGAGCACGCATGGCGGCGCTGGGTATCGCATGGCGGTCGTACGAGGGGCAGCCGTCTAGGCTCTGGGCTGTATTCCCCATCACCGGCCAACAGCTTCGCAATAGACGGCGTAAGCATACGAGGACGCACAAGGAACGAAAGCCGGAACGCACCTGCGGTACCCAAAGCCGCCGCCGCCGCCGCCGCCCATCGTCATCCATCGCCGTAAGGTGCCTCCACGCCCACCGCTCCTTACGAACGCTCTGCCATGTGCCGGATATCCAGAACCACACGAAGCCGTGCGCTAGGGTTACACTCAGCTCGTCCGGTTCATAGGCCTCTTCGGAAGACGCGTCGTCGGACGTCTGGTCGTCGAGTTCCATGCTGGTTCGTGGGTGGGACGTGGTGGTACTGTGGACCTTCAAGCGTAAGGGCGTTGAGATACTGTAAGGGTCCCGATGACTGTGCTGTGCAACTTACACAGCCAACAGGTCGTAATTGCGTATACGTTTGTACAGCAGACGGCGCCGCGGCTTCAAGCGTGCATGATCCAGTGGACTCAGGCACGATGACGGCCATCGCCGAAGAGCTTCAGTCGCTGGTCTGACTTCGTGCAGAGCGTCCAGGCAGTTTTCTCATAGAAATATGGCGTCCAGCGCGGAGTATACGAGGGATGAGCATCGTCGCTGGTGAACGTTTGAATGTGAACAGTGGAGGTCGTCATCTACGCTTCGACGCCGGCGCTCATTTGGGATGAGAGGGCGGCTTCACACCGGCCCGGGAGCCGGACAAACCGAAGATCGAGAAAGGCAGCGACGACGACGATCAGGTGAAGTTGGTTTGGAGAAGCAGTACAATCCTTGTTTCAAAGCATCTACTAAGTATTCAAAAGACGGGCAACAGTCTAAAAGCAAGGTATACGAGCAGAACCTACATACATCGGTAATCTACACAAGCTGGGAGGACATAATGATACTCCCGTCTTCGTCGTCGTAATCATCACGTTCGTAAAGCATAGCTTGTCAATATGCAAGCCATCAGATAATGACCACCATCACGCCCCAGCAACTCACTGCGCCTTCACCTTCTCGCTCACCCCAACCTTAACTTTCTCCTCCCCCTCAGGCTTCCCCGCGCCCAAATACGCACCCCCAAAATTCTTCACCGTCCTCGCACTAAACAGCGCCGCCAACACCGCCGCACACAGCGCGCGTGCCGTCTCCGCGTCCACCGGCGCGGGCTTCGCCTCCGCGCCCGCGGCGCCGAGCCAGCCGAGGAGCACACCGTGCGCGTCCGCCCAGAAGGGCTGCGCGTGCGTGAGGAGAGCGTACAGCGCCGTGATGCCGGGCGCGACCCAGAGGTCGGTCGTCGTCCAGCCGTAGGGCCCGAGCTCGGGCGGCGTGGTGAGCGTGAGCGCGTAGGGCTGGAGGAAGGAGAGCGCGTTGATGGCGAGGAAGCCTGCGTTTGGGGAGACCTGGCGATGTAAGCGCGTCAGCGAGAGGTGGCGCGGATGGCGAAGCGCAGGAGAGCGCGCGGAATGTGGGGAGGAGAGAAGAACGTACGAGGCTGGTGAGCAGGAGCGTCCAGGGTGAGGTGGACACCGCCGGAAGAGAATGAGTGAGAACCACTGGGGGGATGAGATTGCAGAGCAGGTATGCGCGCGACATGCCGTCGAAGAAGGCGAGCGGCAGCTCGGTGTTGAGCGACGGAGTGGGGACGGTCGGAAGCGTCTCGACGAGAGCCTGCATGGAAACATACAACAGCGGAACGACGCCCGAGAGCATGAACGAGGGCGGCGTGCCCAGGAGCGGTGCTAGGTACGATCGCGCTATAGACCAATCAATCGCAGACGGCAGTGCGCAACACGCTCACCAGTGATCGCCTCCCCGCCGTACACGACCAGCAGCACCGCCGACGCCTCGCGGACAAACGAGCGCGGCTCGACCGCCTGCAGGCTCACGCCCTTGCGCGCCTTGCGCACATGCTGCGCGTGGAGCTGCTCGCGGATCTGGCGGAGGACGAGGCAGAGGCGGAACGCGGCGGCGAGGTCGAGGGAGGTGAGCGAGAGGCCGAACCACTCGAGGGCGCGCACGGGCTGGAGGATGTTCCGGTAGAAGTCGACGATGGGGCCGACGACGAGGGCGGACATGGTGGCGGTGGGGAGAGAGAGAGGCTGGACGAGCACGACGGCTCGCTTTTAGACAGTCCTCGGGCGCGCGGACCCACGTTGGTGGGAGCGCGGTGCCACGTGGGTAGAGTGGTATCATATTCTATGTTTGATGGTTGATAGGCAAGGTACAATGGACTAGTGGCTGTCGCGGCCCTCTTCCGGGAATGTGAGGCGGTCTAAACGCTCAACGGAACCCCTGCTCTGTGCGCTGGTTCAAGACGGACCCCTCCAGAAAACTTGGTGACCCTATGCTGCCCGCAACGCAAGTCGTGGGTCGGCCCGGGATAATCCGTCCTTGATTGGCCAGGGAAGCAATTCCGCAACCTCCAGGACGCGCCGAGTTAGTCGTTGGAGACCAGGTCCTGTCGTCTGTTCGCGCAGTGAAGCCGTGCCCCTCATAAACCTTGGTTCTTTTTTGCTCTCTTTTCATCGTATAAATAGTAAACAGTTTCATTCTTTTCACAAACATTCGGTTGCAAGAAAACATGCGCCAGGCGTTTCATTTCGAGAGAAAAACAGAGAAAAGCCGGAATTACACAAAAGATCACGTATGTACTATGTACAATATCCGAGAAGCCGTATCGTCCAAGAAAACCCTTCCATTAACAGCACTTGCCACTCTGGTTCGCCTGCGGGTCCACGCTCGGTGTCACCAGGATGTTGTCTCCCGTGGACGGCTTAATCGGATCTGCGCTCTGCTCAAGCGACTTGCTGGATACGATGCGGTAGATGTCTAGCGTGACGCAGTCAGTAACCAACATCCGCCACTCGCTCCCAAAACAGCTCACCCGTGAGAATCGTCTGGAATGCCGACTCGACGTTCGAGGCGTCCAGCGCCGAAGTCTCGATGAACGACAATCCGTTCTCAGCTGCGCAAATCGAACCATAATCAGCTCCACATCCCCGTCGCCGCATCCTCACTGAGAAAAGCACGCACTCGCAAAGGCCTTCGCCTCGTCAGTGGGCACCGCCCGCAGGTGCTTCAAATCGCTCTTGTTCCCCACGAGCATGATCACGATGTTCGAGTCGGCGTGGTCCCGGAGCTCCTTCAACCACCGCGTCACGTTCACGTACGTCGCGTGTTTTGAGATGTCGTACACGAGCAGCGCGCCGACTGCGCCTCGGTAGTATCTGTATGGCGCCAGAAAGAGAGACGGCTTATCAGCGGATATCGAGCGTCGAGCGCGGGGCGGGCTTACGCAGAGGTGATGGCGCGATAGCGCTCCTGGCCAGCTAGAAGAGGATCTGTCAGTATTTTGTCCAAACAACACCCAAGAGTATGCGCAATCCCCGCTACGCCTCCCTGACACCCCTTCCACGGCCCCCACTGACACCTTTCCCACACGCCCAAATACCGCCAGCTCTGCGCCAGAGACAGGAGAGCGACCCACCTGTGTCCCAGATCTGCGCCTTGACGGTCTTGCCGTCGATGTTGAGCGAGCGCGTCGCGAACTCAACGCCGATCGTCGACTTGGACTCGAGGTTGAACTCGTTGCGCGTGAACCGCGAGAGCACTGGGTGGGGGCGGGGTCACGACGGGCGCGCGGATCGCGTATCAGGGGTACGTACGGTTGCTAGAGGGGGAGGGGGAGGATCGATGTGAGCGGGGACGGGAGGTGGGTGGGGGGCGGGGAGACGTACGATTTTCCGACGCCGGAGTCTCCGATGAGGACGACCTGGATGCCACCGCCGCGCAACAACAGCCGTCAGCAGCGCGCCCCGCGAGCCGGACGCCGCACGCACCTTGAACAAGAAGTCGAAGTTGCTCTGCTCAGTCATGTCTCGCTGCGTGTGCGTATGCGTATCCTATCTCAGTGTGCGGCTCGTCGTCTCGTGCTCGTGCTCGTGCCCGGCGAAATCGAAATCGAAGCGAATCAGAATCAGAAACCAGACGGTGTGTGTGTTGGTGGGCGTGTGCGGGCTATCTACACGGATCGCGGGGTGCCTGGTGCGTGGGCGGGGTCGTGGGCGAGTGCGTGCGGCGGGGGCGGGGCGAGATGAGGGTACGAGAGGGAGAGCGGTGCGGACGTGCGGTGTTGCTTGGAGGAGGCGGTCCACGTACAAGGCAGGCGCCAAGGCCGCCGCTCGCTGTCAGACTCCGACGCTCCGCGGAGTTCGAAATGGGGCGTGCCCTGCTCGGGTGGCAGGCAACCGACGCACTGCGCAGCGACCAGCAGGGCCCTCGCGACCGCAACTGTCGCGGCGGCGAGGCGCAGATCATGACTTGGTACGGGTAAGCGGGCGCGTGGCTTGCGAGTGAGGTCTGCTAATGAATGTTGCAGAAATCTTTCAGTGCCCAAATGTAGTACGATCATGAAGACTCGGATTGCACTAACAAGCCATTTAGTTCATGAAGATCGAGGCCTTCTACGCTCTTCTATCAATGGGTCGATCTGTGTGCTTTCTTGGGAGTGTAGGCTCTCAAATTGTTGAATATAGCTATAGCTTATAAATGAGTAAGAGCGACTCATCACAAGACTGACGAGAATACTTTGCTAGTGCCTTCGACCGGCGTTGAACGTCCATTTGACTACGATGACACTCTCCATCTATCAAGAAGTACTCAACATTACTGTGTGCAAGACATATGCAGACTCGATCCATGACTGGAGGCGACATCACGATGGAAATTGCTGAACGCTACGCTCGTCGCTTATGTGCCTCCAGCTTTGTCACTACGTCTAAGCAGTGCCCAGATACAAGAACATTCCCGACAGTAGCTCGACGAGATGTGCATGCGCGTACGTGTTGCTTAGAGTGAGTACACTTATTTTAATTGCTTTGGTCGGATGAGGTTAATCTGCGGGTGTAGGTCGCGAACGTCCGACTTGCTTTGTGTGCTAAGTGATGTTACCATCCGTGGCCTGGTACCATCGCAGCTGGAGTATTGCGTATGAAATCACCATTCTTCCTCTTACTGAGGTGAGTGACGGCCTGATGGCGGTTCGCGAGTCGCTGACAACATGAGACGATAGTTTGGTGCACTTGTCTCTACCTGTGGCATTGTATGATTTTAGAGTTATAGTATCTGATGGCCAACGAGCAAGCCTCGGCAATTCTGAGCTGGTCATTCAAGCATGTCGCAAAGAGCTGTCCGTATACGGTGTTCGCGGTGTTGGTACCTTGCTACTTCACTTTTGTAGACGCATCTGATAAACTGCCAGCGCAGGAGGAATGCCTACGTCAGGCATCAATATGCCAGGCTCAGGAAAGCAGCCACTGTCATTTGCCAGCTATCTGCTGGCCTCAATCACAGCATCCGCGGTGCTGTTTGGTATTGTACCTATCTGCCTTCTGGTAAACCCGACGCTGATGGATAACCGCTTGACGAGATAGAGTCTTAGTATAGGAATGTCGGCTATACTATCTCAAGCAGCCCAGTACGTCCTCCGAAACCGCCCGCCATCCTATCAGCTTCCCAGGGCGGCAGGCGATCGACAGTATCGTCACAGATTAACACCTTGTCAGTGGGTGTTCTATCACACGTCAACCTCCTCGGCTCGAACTATCGCGAAAGCCTATCGGCCGTCGACATGATTCCGCCAGAGTCTCGGAACAGGTACTCGCCAGGCCCTGCAGTGGAAAATCAGGTGTTGAAGGAGTACTTCATCCTTCCTGGCGCTATAAAAACGCTCTTCTACGACACATGACATTGCAACGAAGTTACGTGAGCGGTACTGCAATCATTAAAACACTCTTGTTTTGAACCTTTGATTCACCTTCACACCTTCATGTATCACACATCACGTAGAGAGCAGTCTTTTATATTTACTGTTCGCTTTCGGTCAAACATCCTCTTTGATCTTGGCGATCCTTAAACAGTTATTGTGGTCGAATGACTCTTTAGGTGCCCCAAACCCTGAGAAACCTCTCCCCTCAGTGTAGAACGGGGTCACATACATCGTCTCCAGTAAAATTGTCAAGCGTACAGCGCTGCAATCATCCCCCTGCTGTTTTCATTTCCTTTGATTATCATGTCACCGTGGTCTTCATATCCCCGGTCTGCTTCTCCTCGCTGTGTTCATTTCTACGGAGCTTCCACGTTGGGTTCATTTCTTGCTACTTCTACAATCCAGGCTGCGTCCCTTTTTGGGTGTGACCAACACGTGCGGGTTCATTTCCTGCTATTTGCTCGTTGCTCATTTCCCGCTATTTCCACGTTGTATTCATTTACCGCTGAGCTCCACGATCCCCTCTACGTCCGAGCTCTATTGGGTGTGGCCAGAATGTACAAGTATCTACAACTAACATGTTAAGCCGCGCCGTAGTAGTATAGAGTCGTACGTCAGAAAAATCCTTTCTACTTAGTCAAAGACCGAGAAGCTAGTACGAAAACGAACGTATATGAGAACGTGACGCAACAGTTGAGAATTTTGTTGGGGCAGGTCGGCGCTACTAGCTGATTGTATTTCCATGTATTCCGAACGCAACGCGTCAGCGCTAAAGCGACCGTACTTCTTTCCCGACTTAGTACACAGTTTTTTTTTTTTTTTTAAACTCTAAGCGCCGCAGGCGCGCTCTTTTATATCCCGCGTACTCTATTATAGTACATGAGCGGCAGTAAATATGCGAACATAGCCTACAGTTTTCAGCTATGCCACCCTACTGAGCATTGTTACTCGTACATATCATCGATGTCGTGCATATGTACGGGAATTTCATGGCCACTCGCAATGGAGGCCGCTGGGTCTG
>SWBT01000040.1:0-25935 GCA_005298045.1 Pleurotus ostreatoroseus | reverse complement strand
GGATGAAGGTAACGGAATAGGAACAACATATGAAATGCGGAGAAACATACGGAGTGAATCGCAACATGGGAAGGCCTAGAGATAGTGGCACAAGGTCGAAGGGCCCAAGCTTGATGGAGGGCACGTGGTCGCGACTCTATCTAAAAGAGGAAACGTCGGGATCGCGAGTCGGGAGTCGGGATGAGTGGCGCGGACCGCTAGGGCCGGGTGGCGTGATGGCATGTGATTGTGTCCGGGAGCCGGGGTATCGTCGGTCGAACCGTTCCGGTGCACGAGGCGGGTCGCGGAGCTCGCGGAAGAACCTCGCGTGCTGCGATCCGGAAGTCTAGGCTTCTATGATGCGCCGATCGCGGTGTGTGAGTCGCGTGCGGAGGTCGGGAGGTCGCGACTGCGTGCGCATCGAGTCGGGAGTCGCGCGACTGACGAATAGAGTGAGTCGTGACTTGAGAGGAGTGCGTCGGAGGGTCGAAATGGATGGTATACGCGTGCCGCGCGAAGAGGGACTCATCAGCGTGACTGCTTCCGCTGGCCAGCAGTCGACGTATTCCGCAAGGTCTTCGCCGCATGAGATTTGTACCTATTGTAATTGACGTTGAGTGTGTATGTAACTCATTGTTGCTGCGTGTACTTACAGCTTCGTAGAACGCTTCGATCCTGTCCTCAGGCTGATTCCGCCATGTGACTGCTTTGAGCAGTTTCTTCTTGCGTATCTGCTGGACGCGTCTCTGGTGCCGATTGTTAGCGCTCACTTCAGTCAAGTAACCGGGTTCGAATTTACCTTTAAGCTTGCAATTTTAGCTGGGTTGATGTCTGGTATTGCTTTCCAAGACCTATACCCGCTGAAGTTGGTAGGCTTCGATATCTTGCCATCGGAATCCCGCTCGGCGTCCGGTAGAACCTTGGGTGTGGCTTTTTGTTTACTGTTCTGCGCTTTCTTCTTGTTCCGCGAGCTCGTACGTTTTCCTTTCGCTTGTTCCTTGTCGTCGTTTTCTACGCTGTCTTCGCGCTCGGGTATGGTACCAGCTTTCTTGTCGTCGTCGAGTTCGTGCGTTGTCGCACGAGGCTGTACATCGCTCGGACTATCCTCATTTGCTTCTGAATCGTCCACAAAGTTGTTAGTTCAGCTACGCGTGGGAAACAGCTATATGGCTTACGCTGCTGCGCGCTATCCTCATTTCCTTCTGAGTCGTCCACAATCTTGTTAGTTCAGCTACGCGTGGCAAACGGCTATACAGCTTACGTGTTTGGTTAGGAGTATTGAGTCGCTTCTCCGTAGTTTCGTTGTTGGCCTGCGCCTGTGGGTTAGGTTGCTCTTCCGACGCTTGTCGGTCGTGTTCCTCGACTTGACTCTTCTCATTATGCTGTTCGTCGACTTGTGAGTCTTCCTGTTCCTTACGTTCATCGGTTTCTTCGTGCACTTCTTCGCACTGGCCGACTGCTTCCGCGCCTTCCCCGTGTCGTTCGCCACTCTTCTCGTTATTGGCAGAGTACGCCTGCTTCTCGCTCCCAGGTGATACCACGTCGCCTAACGCATACTATTTTAGCAACTGTGAAACATTTTATATCGGGAAGCACTCGCCTGGCGTTTCTGCTTCGTCTTCGACAGCCGCAGGCTTCTCTATGTCGTTACCGCCAACGCCAGTCTCGCTGTCTTCGCCAATCGCATTTGAGTTCGAGGTTTCTGCTTCGTCTTCGACAGCCGCAGGCTTCTCTATGTCGTTACCGCCAACGCCATTCTCGCTGTCTTCGCCAATCGCATTTGAGTTCGAAGCGTCTGGTTTTGAAGACGTGTTTTCCTCTTCAAGTGCAAAGACTTCAGTTACTATACGACGTTCTATGGTTGTGAGGTACTTGCCCACGCTGGCTCCCAGACCTTCTTCGCGTTCGTTCTCCTCGTTTGTCGCTGCATCTTGTCGCTTCGTATCTGTTCGTGTGACGCGTCAGTGATTGTAGAGGAGAGGAGAGAGCGAGTGAAGAAAATACCTTGAGAGCTCGATTTACTGTTCTCGTCCTCCGCTGTCCTTGCGGCCGACTCTGTAGGTTTGTTGCCCGTTTCTTCGCTTTCGCTCGACATACTACTCAGCGACGATTCGCTTGAGACACTAGCTGCATCGTTCGGATTCTCGATACGTCTGGTTTCTGGTTTGTGTTAGATTATGTTCGTTAGCATATACCTTTCTTTTAAAAGCCAAGCCAACTGACCTTCTGTCTGAGCTTCGCTCGTTGTCTCTGTGCTGCTTTTTGGGTCCATTGAATACAGTTTGTACGCTTGTCCTGCAGTTCGATTGAGTGCAAAATATTGTAAGAAGTTATTTGCTTACTGATTCGATTGTCCTCCGTTTCTGAGACGACGTGGTGGTCAGAAGCAAAATGCAACTGCTTTGAGACGTCTCCTGTCCGTAATCCGTTCGTTGATCGCCGCCATGTAGGCGCCGTTATAGTTTGCCGCTCTCGGCTTAAGGCGCTTAGCATCATTTGCGTTGTATTTTTCGCTGTTAATTCCGTATGTACTAACAGAATGACGCAACGCAGTTAATATACCGCTATTTCATGACGTATACTGTTTCATATAAAATAATCAGTTTTACTATGTGTATACTTTACACGCGTGGATACTGTTAGCTACTACGTTGTGCAATAAAAGTATACATAGTCAATTCGGCGTATCATAGTGGACAGCTGTATACTTTGTTAGTGGATAAATTCTATCGCTACGTTATGTTGCCGACGTACTGCAAGTTGCGGACGCCTTCCGCTAGCTCCCCCTCATCTCTTTCACTTCTCCTCCGTTACCCTGATGCCTGTATGACCGTATTGGCGAACTAATCGTTCGTCTATAGTCGACCGTGTCGGACAACGATGAGCGACCTATTCGGTCGCTGGCAAGAAACGTCTGAGCGCCGCTTGTCGTGTCACTACAAAGACCACGTGTCTATTCAAACTCCGAATGCTATGTCGCTGATGCATCCAAGTCCGCTTCTTTCTTCAGCACCGATGAGGTCGCTCAGCTGTTCGTCCGTCAAGGTCGTTCCTACGCGTACGATGAGTTCGCTAGTGTACATATGATATTTCTGTGCCATCTGTGCCGATTACTTTCGTTTAGTCTTAAACTTATCTGCTTGTTTAGTAGTTTATTTATTCTTGCGCGTGTGTTTAAGTGTCCAGCTGATGACGCTGAGCTCGGAACAGATGTGGTTTCGTAACATGAAAACGTGTTATGTTTTTATAAACAGTATCTTCTTTACGTATTGTAACTGTGTTGGCTAAGTGTTGCAGTTCCTTCGTCTGAAGCTTACTTCTGGAACATCTTTTAATACAAAGACTTGGTTAGGAGCTGTACATTCTTTCACTGCCTCGTCGTCCTTCCGCTATCATGGCCCACTGGTTATCCGCCGACATCGCTCGAACCATTGCGTCGTTTATTCCGGACCAGCTCACTCTTTCTCGTTTCTGTGCTGTCAACAACACATGCTTAAATGTCGCTCGCCCTCTGCTTTTCGACACCATCTGCATTCTATTTAGGAGCAAAGACTGGGATCTCGAAGACATTGCAGCTTTCTTCGACTCACATGCCTCTCTCGCAAACTATGTGCATTCCCTTACTTTGAGAGGGTTCGCACTCCCACCGACCATCACAGCTGCTGAATGCGCCGCAATCATTTCTACGTTGCCGACTCTGCGCAAACTTCGCCTCCTGGAGCTGGAATGGGTGACTCGACCATTCACCCGTCGTAGCTTCGGGTTGTTACCCAACTCGCTATCCGAACTAGACCTCGTGTCGGTTTGGAATGTTGCAGGCGAAGGGTCGCCTTTGGACGTGGCTGCTTTAGCTCCTCGATGGTCAACTGTATCTATCCAATACGTTGAGCATAGAGCTAATCTGCAACGGGGTGTTGCATTGCCTTTCACGGTCAAAGCGGTGTTCATTGAAGAAACAGTGTGGGAGTCCTGTCCTTCTTGGTTTACGCCTGCAGATTGCGCATTTATGGAGGTTGACTGTGTGGCATTCGCCAAACTCGACCCGTACCATTTTCCTCTCCTCCAACGGATCCTCGAAGACAACACCAAAACTGTCCAATGCTTATTCGTGCGGATAGCGGCGTGGTGTATAGGTGCGTCGCATGTCCATGTCTATGCGCTATAGCGAATGAAGGACTTTATGGATCTAGGCGACCTGTGGTGGCTCGATGCTACAGCGCACTTTGGTCGCTGTGTCAATGCGTCGTCGGTATTTGTCGAATTGCCTGTAGACGCATTCACTACCTCGTACCTTCACGGTACACGTCGCACCCGTGGAAAGCAACTCGACGTATTCGAGAGTATCGTCGACAATCTGCCGTCTTCAGTGACTTTATTGCACGTCAAATTCTTACTAGACCTCCGCGACGCTGATAACTCTTATGATATACTATGGAATCGTATACCTTGGACAACAATCGTCCGCGCATGCCAAACACTGCGCTCAAGTGCACTGGTAGTCGTCGCAATCGGTTTGCTCGCCGTCAATGGCTGCGACGCCGAGGAGGTCGACACCGTCATACCTCTTCCTCCTGCTCAGCAGGCATTTGCATTGGACGAGTTGCGCAATGCTGCTTGGTCTGTTGGAGCAGGTACGTCATTGACAATCTATTGTCATGTTCGGCAGAGCGAATAACAAATCTGTGCTTTCATTCTAGATACCTACTCAGGGGTTGTTTGGCTCGACAAGTCGGGAACTCATACAGGTTGCTCGCTCCGAGACTTTGTGGCTCGGAAAAAGGCCGGGTTTACCCCTAAGGTGTTCAAGCCGATAGATATCGCGTTATAGATTACGTTCGGCATTCCTAATATGTTGTTTGGCTACGGCGTGCTTTGCTTGTATCCGCGTTGTGATACGTCATTTACTTACTTGGCTTTCTCGATCTACTTTGCACTTCGGGTACAGTCGTCTCACCTGATATCGTATGCTTTTGGGACATTGCACCGGTGCTAATATTACACTATGTTGCGTGCGTGTTTAATCCGCGTTTTCTCATTCGTTGTAACTAGGACAAATCATTGTGTATTCCCCAGTGGCGTCGCCGGCGGTCGCCACCATTGTTCCTCAGTCTGAAGAAGCGAAGCGGCGTAAGCAACAGCGTCTCAACCTGAATAATTATCAGCAGGTCGCACGTTCGCGCAGCTGCGCTTGCCTGGAATAGAAGTACGCCTCCTGTATTTTTATTTCTAATTAGATACATCTGAGACGTTTTTGATCGTGTCAATTGTAGATTGATCTGCAATACATGCCCTTCGTTCCTGACAATCGGGTTTCATCGACGATTCCAGATTTTGTACATGAGATACAGTATGCGATACGCGTCGCCGCTCGCACTACGACTAATTTGGCTATCCCATATCTATCGTCTAGGGCCTGATCTCGACCGAGTTGCTGCGCAATGTTAAGTATTTGGCATTTATGAAGTCATCTTGCCATGCTGCATAAACTCTTTATTCGTAAGCTTTTTACACGGTGAGACATTATTTCTGCAGAGCTATAACCGACATCAACCTTCGCCAATTCAGTCTGAGTGTATACCGTATGTGTATATCCATATACGTAAATAGTCAGACGTCTTGAAACTGTATACGTTCTCATACATAGTTTGTTTATGTATAACGATTTCGAGGGGTCCGCGGCAGCGACCACGAGTACGAGAGCTCTCTAAACATTTGTAAATTATAGCTACTTACGCGAGATTGCAGCGAGGAAGCTCTCCTAAATAGTATAATGTGCTAGTAACTGTGTTAAGCGTTCGTCTGTGTCCTTCAAGAGAGACGTTAGATAACCAGCGAATTGATCTTTTTTATTAGGCCGGCATCTAAGCAATCGCAGAGCGTCGCTCAATGAATGTATATTTCGCAGTACGAATTGTGAAACACGTTATATGTTTCGCGTTATTAACTTTCTGTACTCAACTAGGCGACGCTCGGAATGCTAGCTGAACATACTCTTCGTGCGCTACACTCTTCTATTAGTATGTGCTACCTTCCCCTCGATTGATAAAGTCAAGCAGTACAAGTCGTATAGATTTGCGGGTTATAACGACGTCCTACACTAGCAACATTGCACGCGTTGTCACAACGTTCTGCAAAGCGGCATCCATCGATAGCATTATTTCGCTTGCTCCTCTGATTCAACACTAGGTGACCTCGGTTTGAAATATTCTGCGTAAGTTGGACGAGTAGTATCTGGCGGGAATAAACCGTCTCCTCGATCAGCTGATAACGCTCTGGCTGCTTCCAATATGCGTTCTCCTTTGGTGTCGAAGCGAAGGCGATTATGTATGGGCTCACACAACGCATTGTAGATGTAAGGCAGTAGTTTTACGTCTATAAGAGCAATTGTCAGCTGCAATATAGCTCAATCAATTTCGTGCAACGCTGTACTCACGATTCTGTCTTTGACATCGCAGTAAATAATTCACAGCATCAAGAATTTGACGGCTCTTCGTACTGTCTTTATGTAAATACTGAATATACCGTCCGTTGTCCCAATACCCGCCTCCTGATGAATTCATTGGTCACTGACGGTTTCGTGATGACGGAAATCATAACTCATACTCTTACTGCGGTCCTTGTCATCTTCGATGCTGTTTAAAAATACAAGTTGATACAGATTTTATTGCCTGCTTACCAGCGTAGTTCGCAGCGAAACGTTTTCTAGCGTCTCTCAAATTGACAGCGATGTCGTGTTCATCTTGCTCTAAGCAGCAGTTATTTAATATTAATGATTAAGTGTAAATGGACGTACGTCTTTTAGCAGTAGGAATCTGGGGCATTGCGTCCACGATGCACGAATATATAACTAACACCGATAGGTGGTGGTTGAGTGCCAAGGGTTAGATCTTCAAGCGCCTATTTACCCGCTTTGCTGTAGTGGTATTGTCACGTCTCTTGAAAGCTGTATTGCGGCTACATTACGTTTACTATACAGTTCCTTCGCTTGACACGTGTGTATTGATTACATGTGTTCTTTATTTAATAATGTCATAAAAATCTGCAATAAATATCGATATAGTTTGGTTTTCAAGCAATTGTTGACAGCAGATACTTCACAACGTCTAATAACTGTGAATTTTTTGTAAAACGTGTTAGTTCTGTAGCGCGCTTAGTCTTGCGCGCTTCGAGTCGCGCCGCGTCATGAGGCGCGAACGCTCTAACTCAGCAGATTTTGTTGCTACTCTCTCGTCCAGTCAACATCATACTATTCGTACTTCTTCTTACATATCTGTCACCAACCTGACTGTTTTAGGGTTTGCCATCTGCAAATAATTATTTAACGGCGTTGTAAGTAACACGACAGGTCACTCTCACCTGTTCATTGAACCTACTGATCTGTTGACAGCTATCGCATTGAACATTGTGCTGCGTTGCGTACGATTAGTACGCAGCCCGAGTGTAAAGTTCTTATCTACGATAGTTGATATTGAACGATCACTCGTGTGTTTTGGTCCGATTCGAGGTCCTGCACAGTGCAATTTTCGTTGCGCGACGGATATCATTCAACACAAGGCCATCGTGCGTAAATTGTCTTACTTCGATTGGGGCTTAAATCTAACATTTTTTGACTTTATTGCTACCTCCTGCTTGATAACTGATTATGGAGCTATTACCGTTGATTGTTTGTACAACGACAACTAGTGCACACAGTGTGCGCGAACGTACCGAGGAACAGTAGCTGAATATGCAAGCTGTGGATGAAACGGAGAAGACCGGTGCATCTGTGCCATCTGCACTTGGCTCTAGCGAACCCACTCGTCCGAAGTGGTGGTCTTTAGTGTTGCACGAGCGGAAGAAACGCGGTACGTTGTAGTGCTTATTGGTCGCTGCTTACTTACTCAACGGTGTATAGATTCGATCCATTGGCTTGACGGCTTGGTGGGCTGCGCCACGGACGACAACAAATACCTAATTACATCGCCTACAACCTCGTATATTCCTCGACCACTGTATGGCAAGATAGATGTGTCTTTGCACGAAGACGGTCATTTTGGCTCTGCGGACCCAATCCATCATCCTCAATTTATCCAGCACGAATCTCGTTATCCTTGGATGGCTGCTATAGATCGCTGTCGCACAACGCGCGCTATCCTCTGCGACATTTGGCAACCGTTGAAGAGGACAACTGATTTTGAGCTAGTCAAAACGTCTAATGTCGGGCTTGGTGTAGTTCCTAGCGCATTCAAGCGTTACGCCAACGACGCTGTACTTCCGCTTGGTGAACTTGTGGCGTTGTTTGAGGAAACGTACGGCGTAATTCCGGAGCTAAACTGGCTGTTCAGCACTCTACTGGACGCTATTGATCGATTGGCGTTTCCCGCTACCTTTCGCGATATGGCCAGAACCTGGGCAGGCGTTCAAAGGTTTTCGTTGTACACATGCGCCTGGTTCGATTGGAACATTACATTTATGCAAACGTATCGAGCGCAGTCGATCGTACGGGCATTTGACCCACTTCCTTATGACCGTTGGATGGGCTGCTTTACTACCTCGACGCTGCTGGCGTCCCGTATGGCTAAATCAAACGTACCTGTATGGTTGATGAGACCTATCGAAAACTTCAGTGGAGACGAAATCATCGAGCAAGCTGTGGTATTCTCTGAGCCAGTATCATGCTTGTCTTTCTTACAATCGGTTCAATATGGGGAAAATCGGTCGCTTTTTGCCAATCAAATAAATAGCACTCGTACAGCGGGCGACGAGCATATTACGTGGATCAATCGCATGGCAGTTCGTTATCTGGACGAAAATAAATTCCTCCTCAACGAAGCGCAGGTCTCAAACAGCAAACAGGGCATAGATACCTTGCACTCCGATGCAGACAGCTCTGTCCGAAACGACTCCCAACAAGGGTTAACTCCGTATTCCACTCGGTATTCGCCATGTACGTTAAACTCTACCGTTTACAATTGTTACTAAACGTCTATTTAGACGTAGTCAAACGTATTACACCATCCAACGACATCAGACTCGGGAAGAATGAGCGAGCGAAGTTCGACGCTTTTACTCATCCTCTGCTACCGCCCTCCATTCTTCAATGGCAAGCAGCATGCTCTAGTGTCGATTTGTCGGCTCGTGCACCAGCCGGACAATCTGTGTGGAAATATATGTTTCCAGAGGCGCGTCTCGTCATAACTTCACCGACTCCGCGGAGGCAGATGCGTTTCATATGCAACTGGCTGCGTTTGCGCGAAACATGGCTTTTTTTGATATCTTCCACTGCGTACGACAGCGATACTGTGCACCCGCTGCGAATTCAAGAGTGGCGCGAGTACCTTTATACGTCTTCCGCTACACAAAGTACAGACAACTCCGCCACGAGCAACATCGCACTGCAAAAGTTCGCAAAAAGAAAGAAGAAGTCTTTTGAGAATAAACGCGCAGTACACGACATGTTCCGGAACGTGTTCGGGCAGAACATCATGGACAGTCCGATACCAGACACCTGGTTTGGCCGGTCTTTAGCTGCCTTTCATCAAGATACCTCCGAGCTCGCTGACGCCGAAACGGTGCATACAGTGCAGCTTATTGGATGGGAGCTGCACGAAATGGAGTTTCGCTGGGAAATCACGCAACTGGAAGAGTTGCTTATACCAATCGACGACGATCGTCTACTGGAACGTCACGAAAGGCAACTATTGGTGGACGCGGTTTTCCCTACGAAGTGCAAAATTCGCATGTCTGATCTGCCATCGCGTAACAGCGGCTTGAGCGCAGAAAATCCTGAAGAGCGGGCGCCGTTCGTCGAAGCGTTACGAGTGTTGCTGTGTCGTTGGCCGTCGGTTCCTTCTACTGTAGCTAATTCAGCACCCCTTACGACGTTGCCGCTGTCACAACTGGAGGAAAGAGAGGCTGAGTTGATCCTGTTCTATTGTCAAACATTTTGGTCTCGCGCGGGCCGTGCACCTGTCTTGCCTCGACGAATCCCCCCATCTACTGCTTAGTTTGGACTTCTGCTATATGTTTTCGCTTGCCACGTTGTCTTACTGCGCTCTGTTACACATTCATGCTATCCTGTTGATTTTCGACGCTTGTACGCCATTAAACAAATAAGGCGCCAATGTTATATGAAGTAAGTGAGTATTCGGGAACGATCTCAGGACGCAATACAGTTAAGACAAACAGACGTAATACGTTTAATCCATACACTCGTCGCCATCTGCTCGTCCTGCTTACGTTTTCCATTAACGACAAGTCTATTTTATTATTCTGATTGATGCGACTTCACCTGCGAGACTTTCCGGTGTCGTTTTCGGACGCTTGCTCCTACTCTCCTCCTCGTCACTCTCACTTTCACTGTCATAGCCCACTCTCCTCTTCAACGGGTTGCTGTTCGCACTTCCTTCTGCTTTAGCGCGCTCAATCCACGCGTTGTTCTTATCCTGCGCGACGATTAGTCTGTAATAGTCATCCGTCAGTTATTGGATGGTACGCACCGTGTCTACTTCTCGATCTAAAACACAGATTGACCGCAATTTAAGCAGGAATTTGTAATGATCATTCGCGATGGGTACAGCACAAAAGCTTGCTTGTACCTCTACCAAATATCCTGTGCGGATGCCCTCTGGTTTTATAGGACGGTAAGACGTTCTGTATTTGGAGGATAAATGATGTGCGTGTTTTGTCCCCACGAAATACATACTCACCGGTTGTCTGTAGACGAAACCCGCTCAAAGTACATCACTTCGTTGTCAGACGTGTGGTGCGCCTTGGGCACAGACTTCCTAAGGACGCCGCGAGGGTCTATGTCCTTGGACAGTGGCACTGCCTCCAGGCCTTGTGCTTCTTCGTACGAGGAGAAATACCGGTTAGTGAACATAAGAGTGAAATTACCGTTCGCTGTCTGAGGCTCCCATTTATCCATACGGTCCCGCGGCAGATTACGGCAAAAGTGGTCGTAGATGTGCATCACGGCTTGCACGCCTTGCTCAAACTCGACAAGTCCTAGTCCGCTTAGAACGATCGACTGGGAAGCTTGGCGGGCATTCGGTGGAAGTCTGCACATCGCAATGAGTACGACCGGACGGATGCTGAGACGGCAATCGACTGACTGATGCGCGTGCAACACTGGAGGCAGTGAACTTCTAAGTACGTATCCTTGAATTCGAACCAAGAACTCCTCAGGCTCATTACGAGGACGTCCGGCGCGAATAATATCTGCACGTTTTCCCGTTATAGGTACTCTGATCTCGGTAATCAGCCTGATCCTCTCATCCTATTCCGTGGTCAGCTGAAGCCGTTCTGTGCGAAGAATAACGTACAGTGGCCATCAGACGCAATTGCTCTTTGGCTTTTTTACCTTCCTCGGCCGCGGTGTACTCCCTCAGAAGCAAGTTTTCTGTGTGAACGTGTCATCGTTCTCCAGTTAGTCTGGAAACGTAGCGTACTCACTATATTTATCCAACTGTACTCGAATATACTGAAAAGCGTCGTCGCTGTGGAAGGCATCCATGTCCACTTGGGGGGGGGGGGTAATGCAATAGGTGAGTTGGATGAGCCAAATGAACCAGCTGCTCAGCGGTTAACTGCTCTTGCGCCATTTAGGTTTTCCCTGGTACAGTCTAGACGTCTACGCTCTAATTTGTCGCAGATTTCTTCGAGATCTCAGAACTCCACTTCATTACAACTCCGTATGTGTCGCAGAGCGCCAGTGATCGAACGATCTCAAAACGCTTGTGCCGCTAGACAGGAGCTCTTCCTTATCCGGTGGTCGCCCTGTTTTGCGACGCTAAACTTGATACGGTGCGCCGACATATGCCGTCGATTCGATCTGTCATTGTCAGCTGGTCGTGCAAGACCAATCCGCTCTTTAAGACCTTTGCGACTTCTCGTCTGCCAATTACCACTCCTCCGTCGCCATTATGCCTCCTCGTCCAAGAACTCGCTCTGCTACGAAGAAGTCTGATGCTCCTTCTACACCGGGGACCAGAAACACGAGGAAGAGTGCCGTTTCGTCCGCTGTGAGTTTGCTTACTCGGCGCCATTCCACTGTTTGTACGGCTCACACACCACGCAGAAGCGCTCTAAGTTGCCAGACAGCAAATCTGTTGAGGACGTAGCTGCTGATGTTGAGTACGTACATTTCTCTCAGTCGATGTGACGTATTTGTCTAACCAACGAGCGATTTAGACAAAAGTCAAGCTCTAGCGCTCGCAAGAAGAGCGAGTTGGTACGAGGAAAGTACGTAAACCGTTTACGTTTTACATTTACACTTTTTAACTGTATTATAACTGTCGTTTACAGAGTCGATAAATTATCCAAACCCATCACAGTCAAAGGAAAGTCAACTGCTCGTATTCGTCGTCCCGCCAAAGACACAGACGAGGACGAGGACGTCATCAGTCACTCTGATGGTGCTTCCACGGACGTGGAAGGCTCTATCGCCGACCTCGATGTTGCAGACGTCGAATCCGTCGAGTCGCAGGATATCAATCTACTCGACCTGGAGGCAGAGGTCGATCATGACGACGACGATGTAGACGATGAAGACTTGGCTGAGTTAGACATCGACGAAGACGTCGACGGTTATGAATCTAGCTTCATCGACGATAGCGCTCTTCAGGAAGGAGATGACGATGAGGACGAAGAAGTCCTTGGCGTTGACGGCATCGACACCGACGGTGAAGGCGCATCCAATGCAAATGACAAGTCCGCTGATATTGAGCCAGACGACGATGACGACAAACCTCTGTGCGTATATTACTGATGTTGCGATTTGTGTGGCTAACGATAGCTCCTAGTATTCGGCCTAAGGGCAAGTCGAGCCCCGCTAAACGGTGAGTGCTCCTCACGTGTTCATAAACCCTTCTAACTTTACCCAGTCGAACCATCGTAAGCGACGACGATGCTTCAAATGCGTCAGTGTTCCACATTCTACCACCGTTGGTATGCTGATTCCTCGCATGTACAGTAAGAAGAAGAGGAAGTCTGAAAGCGACCAGTCCGATAATCACCCTCTCAATCGTAACTCTCAGTTGCAGTAAGCTTGTCTCACATGTTGAAGTTTGTACAACGTTCTGACGCGTTTTGTAGCCAAGTTTGGTTTGGACGTAAGCTACTCCACTTTTGATACGAGCTTAACTAATCGTCGATGTAGCCACCGCGTTCTTAGCAGATACAAACAGAATGGAAGACTGGAACCGTTGGCGACGCGAAAAAATCATGAACAATAAGAAGATGGTCGCGGTGTCCGGTACGAATCTCGAAGCTGCATTGTGAGTGAGCAACGTGTTGAAGTCACAACGTCTAACGTTTATCATTACAGTTTAATACAGTATAACAGTATGCGCGACGTGTAAGATAACTATATATGCTGTATTCATGTTTTAACAGACTTCAACTTCATATTGGACAACGATCTATTGGCTACGTATACCGCTTGGGTTGAAGACTCTATGACCGAGAAGCGTAATGATCCGGAATGGGTGGCCCATTTCCAAGATCAAGCCGACAGCGACGACGATGTGTAAGTGTTGTATATGCACATGTATATTCAGTGTTATTGCTTGACTAAGAGCGTTGTTTAGCCAAGAGAGCCCATCCCAATCGACCAAACGCACTTCTCCGACTAAGAAACTGTAAGTATGCATCTAGCTCAAATGCAGAGTTCTCACTGCTTCCATAGTAAACAGTCATCTTCCGCAACGGTTCATCAACCCCGCACGCCCAAGAAGAATCCGAAGGGGAAAGCAGTGGCGAAACGCGATAGGTACTTCGCTTCATGTCGTACATAGCGTGATTGCTTAATGACGTCTTGCAGTCCTGAAACGCCGAAAACGCCGTAAGTTTTTTTTTATTTGTAGACGTTTAGACTGTAACACTGCTTTTTAGGTCTTCAGCGCTCGCAGCTAAACTCACGGACTTGTTAGTATCTTATTTCTACGCGTTGACCATTTAGATACTAACGCATTGTTGCTAGGTCCCTCACTCGCGACGAATGTGTAAAGTGGTACAACGTTGCGATATCTGCGGACACCGAAGCTCCGGTTCTGCCTGGTGTTAGCATGAAAGGTTTACAGTAAGTTTACTGTTTATGTATTCCGCATTGCGTTTTCATATAAGCTTGATATGTAGAAAACCGTCTTATGAAATTATGCCCGGAGGAGGAGATATTCTGACGACCACGAAATTCGCAGAAGAAGTGTTACGGAACGACAGGTTTCGTCTCTCTCCGAAGAACCGATTGTGAGTCAAGTTACTCGACTGTTCATCATTGTCTTACGCGTACATAGCAAACTTGCGATGCTCGTATGCACCCCTACTTTCGGACCGTGGCTGTACAACTTTGCGCTGGTTCCGCTGAAGGCATTGTGTACCTCCGTTGGTCCGCCCACTAGTCCCGGTAGCCACGAGTTGCATCGGGTCATCCTGAGGCCAACGAAGACCCACCGCCTTGTCGCCGGCATCATGTTCGGGCTGGCCGCTGCTGAGGAGTCTACTCTCCTGGAACCGATGCTGACTAAAGGCACAAGTCCTATGTACTCCAAGTCCATTACGATGTGGCCGATCAACGAACACTTCAGTCGCATTATGTCCATGGCGAACAAGTTCTTCAACCAGTATCCTATCAAATTTTCGCTTTACAAGAAGGGAATATCTTTCCGAGCACGTATGGTGGCTCCCAGCGGCAGGCCCGCTGGAGGTGCGGATGTGATCACTTAAACGCATTACTCTCGCTCACTGTATATCTAGGAACGCGTTTCGTTCCTCTACAGGGAGAAGACGTACCTACTGCCGCCAACAGTAAGGTTAGGCCCGACTATTTATCCAAGACGCAGTTGAATGCAGTCGAGGACGAAGGTACGCTCATCTAACGTGTTGAATTCGCGTTTTGCTCAGCAGTCACAGTTCCTATTTACGACGCGACTTCCTACTTCACCGGAAAGAATATCAACCGCGTATTCTCTTTCGGCGAGCACGACATTCAATGCCCCCGTTTGACTCGAGAAATTCGACAGGGCGAGTTCATCGCAATCGTCCACAGCCTATCTACGTACACAAGCGGTTCCCACGGAGGAAACGTTTTGTCTTTCAACGTATACTACGCGGTGCTGCTTGCCTCCCCCAAGTGATACGGATACTGTCCAACTCCGTATACGTACAACGTCTTTTTCTTTTCTCATTCTTTTCATTTGACGTAAAACTTCTCATATAATACGGCCCAACCCGTACCAAAAACAAGAATAACACGTATTACGCTTGTTATAGTTACCGCCTTTTCTTTCTGTATACGTTTTTGTTCTGAGCTTGCTGTATACTCGTAGCCTTCAAATTCTTTACGCATAGACGTGTTGGTCACGCTTTGTACCCTATATAAAACTGTGTTTCAACACACAACTATTACTAGACTGCGACCGCTAGATCAATTGACTCTGACAGTGTCTAGCACAGTTCAGTTCGCAATACCCAATGTCGCGCATACGGACAGCGCCGAGGCGGAATTTAAAATGCTCATATGAAACTGGATGCTATGTTATATATCCGCAACGTCCAGCTCGGAGCTGCGCCTCCTTTTTGCCCATTGCGTCTCCTCTTTGCCCACTGCCCCTCTGCATCGCCCGTTCCCCGTCGCGCGCGTAACAAGCTATGAAGGTCGTCGAATCTCCTACAACTGCTCGTGGTCGTTTGCAATGGTGGTGTATGCTGCACATTCTATGTTGGCTGTTGATTGCAATTATCGGGATGCACGAATTCCTCGTGTATAGTCCAATCGGTACGTTTATATTTAAAGTAGATATTCATTTTCTCACATAATAACAGACGAGTTCTACAAGCAATCATCCTTGTCTAACTCATACAATTACGTCCTGCGTTCTCTGTCGCCCCGATCGCTCCGAAAGCAATACGCTGGAGACATCATGTTCTACAACAGTTTCAGGTACCCTTCGAAGAGTGAGTTGCTTACGTTTGCTAATTATATGATACTGACGTAGTTTCTTCGTGCAGAACGCACAACTACTTATTCTGTCGCAAGCACGGTCGCTGACGGTAAGCGTTCATCCCTACAGCCGTTAATTGACGAGTAAGCTGACTGAACATCGTAAGGACTTATTGCAACGACGACGCCATTGAACACGTCTGAATGTCTGTATTATGGTCTTCATGTGCACGACAATAAGTGCCCAATGTCGCTTGGCGACGGATCTAAGATCCACCTACATCTCATGGAGAGCGTGTTGCACGCAAACAAAACGTGTACGGATGTTCTCTCAGTCGAACAATTGATTGAGCGCATCATCGTCCCGAGTAGAAAGGCATATAAATGCACGTCAACTGATACAGAAGCCTACGCTGGCATTATGTCGCCAGCAGTTAGCAAAACTCAGCATATAAACTGTACACGTCATGAATACAGTATTGTGCATCTGTGTACGATGCTATTCATCCACCAGTCAGATGTTCGTTCAGCAGTAGCGTGGGCAAAGATTTTGTGTATAAGGAATAATATGCGACGGGCATGGTTCTTACATATGCGTTCTGTCGTTTGTTCTAGGGATGGAGTTGCGTATGGTAGCAGTTACAAGTGCAAGCAATCAGCTCACGCGTACAAGCTGTGTTTCACGACGTGTTGTGTTTCACGTCAACTAGGTGGTGGTGACGTCAACAAAAATAGAAAACGTAGCCGAAAACTGTGGAGTATCCAAGAGCTGAAGCCATTTGCCATGAACAAAAAAACTACAGGTAGCACATTCAAGTATGTCGATTCTGCGAGAGCTTCATCGCTTACCCGTGCACATACTGACTTCATGCTCGCTGCAGTACCACTGTCTGAGCTCTCAGAAAGACTTTCAGGTAGTTCGCTTGAAAAGCTTTGCCGGTTACACGACATACCTTTCAAGTCACACGGGACATCCAGAATTCACTTAAGTAACCTTCTGAAATGCCATGTATGTATTCATTGCGATGAAGTCGTATCCCTGTTTGCTGAATGTGATTTGTCCGTGTCTAATGACGAGCGGGGAAAGATGTACAGATCAAGAAACGTAGATGTTCTACGGTCTATGAGGAAAGCAAAGTACAACGACGTAAAGGACAACAGTAGCTATAAATCTAAAAGAAAAGAAAAAGACCGTTTGAGACATCGTCACTCCATTTTTCCGCCTAAGCCGCCCTCCGAAGCGTTGATGCGTCAAATTATCAACGAGTACTGCAAAGATATCGATCCCGATCGAATCAAAGAGAGTGGTTGTGCAGTATGTGGTCAGTTAACACCGCTATACGATTTGACCAATTTGTCGGACGCTAACATCGACCTAACACCTCTCAGTCTCGCTGGCGTCACGAGAAAAGAACGTTTTAGAGCGTCAGACCCGATAGAAGATGTTAAAGGCCCTGTTATCGCTGCAGAATGTTCAAGCGTGTGTGCTACGTGCATCAAGAGCTTTCGGAAGGGTAAGCTGCCGCGATTGTCATTAGCCAACGGTTTATGGGTAGGTAACGTTCCTAAAGAACTTCAAAATCTGTCTTGGTCAGAACAAAGACTAATATCAAGGGTAATGTACAATTACTGTATTGTGCGAGTTTGGTCGGGTGGTCATAAAATGCGAGCTAATGCGGTTCAATTTCCAGTGCCTATACCGCGAGTGTATTCCGTTTTACCACCTAAGCGCGAGGATATGGACGACGTTTTGGCATTTCTGTACATCGGATCTTCGTCTCCAAATGTAGAGGAGTACAAGCGTACCCCTTTCCTGGTCAGACATAGTAAGGTACGAGCCGCATTAGAGTGGTTAAAGTTAAACCACGTTGACTACGCGGATATTGAAATATCATACAGCAATCTAGCAGAGTATCCTGAAGATCAGCCTCCAGTATGGGTCGATTTCCATAAGATAGACCCTGACCACCCACTGAAAGACCCAGAAGCTACTGCAGTGAACGACATGGAGCTCGAAGACGGAACGACAGAGGGCGATTGCCCTTTTGTTATGAATTCTTTGACTTCAGATCAATTGAGCACATTACTCGACGAGCAAAACGGTTATGAGACCATTCGAGCAAAGGCTGCCAGTCACTTTGCCAAAGGTAAAAAAGTACTCGGCGTAGGACACGGCGCAGACATGGAGAGTATATATAACAATCCTCAACTATATCCTCAAATGTTTCCACACTTATTTCCATACGGATATGGTGGGTTAGGAAACGCACGCGGATGGGAAAACATATCCGACACAAAACGTAAAACGCATTTATTGATGTATTATGATAAACGTTTTCAAACAGATCCAGCATTCGCGCTGATCGCATTCAATCACGAGCAGATGAAAAACTGTTCAACAGGAGCTTTTCTAATGGCGAATAGACAACGCTTTGATGAGATTGCCAATCGTTTCTTAGAGATGGACATGGCGGTCTTGGATAAGATTGTCGATAAGCTAGAAGACGACGGTTACTTCAAAGCAGAGACAGAAGATGAGAAAGAAGTGTACAAAGTTCTCAGTGACTTAGACTTCGTCAACTCTCACGTCGATGGATCAATAACCAATTTAAAGCGTAAAAGGGACGAAATATGGTCATTAACTGCTTACTTGGGTGCGCCCAGTTGGTTCATTACGTTTTCTCCGGCAGATACTAATCATCCGATTGCTATTTATTATGCAGACGGTTCTGATGCAATTTATCCTGATTTTAAAGAGTACAACAGATGCATTCGCCTTATATCTAAGAATCCTGTGGCAGGTGCACGATTCTTTAAGACAATGGTCGAGCTGTTTATTACGCACGTGTTAGGCGTCGGAGCCGACCACGATGGTATATACGGTCAAACAGCCGGATATTATGGTACGGTGGAACAGCAGGGTAGGCTGACGTTACACATGCATCTGTTACTATGGCTAAAACGTTCTTTGACTCCGCAAGAGATCCGCGACAGAATCCTAGATCCTTCATCAACTTTTCAAAAACGTTTTGTCGAGTACTTGGAGAGCGTGCATGTAGGTGACTTCTGTACTGGAACAATGAGCGACGTTGAGGAAACCGTTGCTGATAAGAGACAACAGAACCCGTCGATGCCTAAAGCAACCGTTCGCTTGCCCACACCCGCTCCAGAGCCTTGTGAATCTATGTGTAAACAATGTGTAGCGTGCGTAACTAGTGCAGATTGGTGGGGCGAATACTACAAAGAAGTTGACGAGTTAATCTTAGAATCCAACGTCCATGACTGTTCTAGGTCAAGAGGATGTAAAATCTTGGTCCGAGTGGGTAAAGACATTCAAGTTAAATGCAAGTCCCGCTTTCCCCAAGAGATAGTGCCTACGACTATGTTCGACAAAGACGACGGTGCGATTAAACAACGAAAAACGGAGGCATGGATAAATTGGTTCACTCCTCTCCTAACGTATCTCATGCGATGTAATACAGACGTTACAAGTTTACTATCTGGTACTGCTATAAAAGCAGTTATCGCGTACGTCACAAACTATATAACGAAACCCGCATTGAAAACGCATACAATCTTTGCGGCTATTAAATCCACATACGTTAGAAATACAGATCTTTTAAACAGTGACTATGACCGGCAAGCGAAGGCAAGGAAAGTCATCACCAAGATTGTAAACGCATTAACAGCTAAATCTGAGATCGGTAGTCCAATGGCATGCATGTATCTTCTGAAACACCCTGACCATTACACTAGCCATAAATTTGCAAAATTTTATTGGCGCGACTTCGTGCGGGTCGTTGAGCGCGCATGGAACATAAAAACCGAATACACTACGGGGAAGTCAGCGAATATGGTCGTGATGGGTCGAGAAGACGACAAACTTATACCGCTTTGTTCAGAGTACGATTATATATACCGGCCTGAAGCCTGCGAAGACATGTCACTCTACGACTGGATACGGAGAGCTAGTAAAGAACGTATGTCGAAGGCTATGCAACAATCTGTCGTTAAAGATGGAGAATACGTTGTAGACCGAATACTAGCACACGAATGGTGCGGCCGCCAAAGAGTAAAACTGTTGGTACTGTGGGAGCAAGGAGACAAAACATGGGAATCCTATGGTACGTGCCGCCATTTGGAGGCGATGGACAAGTACTTACACCTACACAATATCGACGACTGGCATGACTTACCAAAATCTACCGTCAATGAAGCTGAAGATGACGCAGAGGAAGTGGAAGACAACTCGAATGTCGACGTTGTAGAAGAAATTGACTCGATGAAGAATGCGCACGTCACTGCTCAGGACGCAGGAACTTACATGTTTCAGCAAGGCCATCCTCAAGCTAAAACTCATAGAGTGCGTATTAGGACTGATTCGAACGGTCTGGTACCTGATTTTAAAGGGGCTACGTTACCTAGAAGAGACAGAGGCAATCGCGAAGACTACTGTATGACCATGCTTACGATGTTCAAACCTTGGAGGACCGGGCATGAGCTTAAAAACGTTGAAGACTCCTGGGATAAGACGTTTTTGAACCATCAATTTACAGAACGGCAGCGTGAATTGTTCAAATTTTTTAATTTGAAATACGAGTGTCTGGACGCCCGAGACGATTACTCCGCACTGCTCAAAGCAGGTAAGATAAAAGGTCCGTTGCCGCTCGGATTGTCCAAAGAAGTATTACAAGAGCTATCGCAGGATGAAGCATATTACCCGGAAGACGTTCATCCAGAACTGAGCAGCGCAGATCTTGATACAGTTGCACACGAATATGAAGTACCTAATCAAGAGATGCTCAACATCATGAACAAGATGCGTCAGGCAGAACGGCTCATGGAGTCAACAGGCATACTCGACGACATTAATTACAGAGAAGACGTATCTGTGGCGCGTAACGACGGAGAGGCACATAGCGGTAGTGAATGGCACGACTTATTGATTGCGCAAAAAGAACGTATATTAGAAGACAGGCGAGCTTCCTTGGTAAAGAAAAGAGAAGCTGATAAAGTCCTGCAATTACAACAAAAAGACGTAGACGTTGTGAAAGTCGTAGACCAAGGATACTTCGAAAAAACGTTTGTACCGACAGACGAGCAGGATGTCAATCTAATCGCAGATACCGTCCGCATGTTTTCACTGAATGACGAACAAACTAGAGCATTCACAATCGTAGCTAATCACGCTACTACTTCGAATAGCGAGCCGTTACGAATGCATTTAGGAGGTATGGCAGGTTCTGGCAAATCTCAAGTGATTCGTGCTCTAACTTACTTCTTCGAACAGCGAGGAGAGTCGTACAGGTTCATGTGTCTCGCCCCAACCGGAACAGCTGCAAGCTTAATAAACGGCTCTACTTATCATTCAGCGCTCGGAATCAATGCCTTCGGAAGAAATAGTATGTCTTCTCTGGCACAAGTGTATGAACTCCTAAAGGACGTCGATTATATTTTTTTAGATGAAGTATCTATGTTGGGTTGTAGTAACTTGTACCATATCTCAGCGAGGATGGCTATTGCGTTACATAGAGAAGACTCTCCTTTCGGAGGTAAGAGCATGATATTTGCAGGTGATTTTGCGCAACTAGCGCCGACAGGAGGAGGCTATTCTCTATACTCAGGCAACATAAGTTCGTCTGCCCAGACTACCGGGTCTAGGTACGTAAACGAGGCTCCTATGGGAAAATCTGTGTGGCACCAATTTACGACCGTCGTACTTCTAAGGCAAAACATGCGACAAGCGTCTCAAACCGATGAGGATGCCAAGTTTAGAACGTGTCTGGAAAATTTGCGTTACAAAGCTTGCACACCAGATGATATTGCTTTGTTGAGAGCCAGAATTGTAGGGCCTGGCCCGAATGATCCCAAGCTCACAGACCCTGAATTCCGTAACGTTCCCATTATCACTAGATACAACGCTTTTCGCGACAAGTTGAACGAGCTTGGCTGCACTCGATTTGCCAGAGAGAGGAATCAGCCTCTTCAGATTTACTACTCCGAAGACGAATGGACAACACAATCTGTTGACGATTCAGGTAGCAACAAGAAAAAACGTAAACGTATGCGGGACCCAATGCGTACATCTTCTAATATTCCGCCACAGATCAAAAATATACTGTGGGACGTATTACCAGCGAACAGTGAAAACATTCCAGGAAAGTTGCGAATATGTTTGGGCTTACCTGTTGTAATTCGCAAGAACCAAGCAACAGAATGCGGCGTAACTAACGGCGCAGAAGGAGTCGTAGTCGGGTGGAAAACACGTCAAATTGATAAAGACCACGTAGGACTCGACACAGTTTTTGTCGAGCTCGCAAATAAGCAACTTGATATACAACTAGACGGTTTGCCTAAACATGTTGTTCCAGTACATCGCATGACTCTTCCAGTTATATGTAAATTTCCAAACGGCGAGAAAAGGACAGTTAAGCGTGACCAGATACCAATATTGCCAAACTTCGCAAGTACTGATTACGGTGCACAAGGACGTACTAGACAGTATAACGTTGTTGACTTATACAGTTTTCAAAGTCATCAAGCTATTTATACTGCATTAACAAGAGGCACATCTTACAGAGGCACTTTGATCATCCAAGGGTTTGATTCGAGATATATGACAGGTGGTATATCGGGAAGCTTACGGCAAGAATATCGTGAGTTAGAATTACTAGATGAGACTACAAAACTTCGGTACGAGTCAACATTACCGAAACACATTGTGGGTACTCGCAATTTTCAAATATATCTCTATAGGCAATGGAAAGGGAAACAGTTTATGCCGCGTACAATGCCAAAGGCGCTTCAATGGTCTAAGAAGCTACCGTACGATAATGAAGAGCCAACAGAAGAAATTGTATGGGAGCTAATACAACAAACCAACGGTAAACGCTCTGACGGCGCAGACAATCTACAAGCTGCAGAAAGCTCCGAACGCTCTCTCCGTGCAATTGAAAAGAAACTAAAGCAACATAACTACGTGCCTGCTAAAGGTGCTAAACCGTTCGAAGACATGCAAGTCGAAACAGACAACCACGCTCCGAGTAAGCGACAGAAAGCTTCCGAATCAAGCACAAGGCCCTACGACGGTCCGGAAGGTATCACTTGGAACTCTGTAAATTATAGTTGTGCGTACAACAGCTTGTTTACGATATTATTTAACGCATATAATACATGGCCGACGCAAGTTGTGAACGAGTGCAAACGCATGAACCCCGAGATGAAACTGCTTTGCGACTCTTTCTCTGCAGTTGCTCACAAACAGTCATCCTTAGAACGCGCTCGAGATGACGTACGTAAAGCAATGCATCGCCTTAACAATCGAGCTTTCCCGTTGTTAGGTCACAAGGGTGCAAGTGTGCCTGAACTGTGCGAAGAGCTATTCAGAGACAGCACGCCCTACGTAAATTGGATACACGAATGTCCGCGTTGTAAGTTACTATTGGATGAACATGCAAGCAGCTCGTTGCTGTGGTATTTGAGTAAGCCTGGTTGGAGAGATTCCGCTGTTTCTGGAGGTGACATACGTTCGGCATCAATGAGTCTATGGATTGACAAGATAAGGAACTGTAAAACACAACGCATTTGCACTAGATGCACCCGCAACACTGTAAAAAGAATGATTATCACGAAACCACCAACTCTTATGCCAATCGTCATTCAAGAAGGAGTCAAGCCTAGTATAGAACGTCGCGTCATAGTAGACAACATCCCCTATAGATTGTGCGGTGTCATTTATTTCGGAGGAGCTCATTGGACATGTAGAATAATCGATGTAAGCGGTAACATATGGTATCACGACGGTATATCTACAAAGAACAGATGTGAATACGAAGGAAACTTAGACGTGTACAACCCAAAAAACTTATGGCAATGCAAGCAGAGTCGAACATGTTCTTTAATACTGTATACAAAGACGTTATAGATTGCAGTAGAGTAAACGTATATACATACTTACAACAGTAATCTCCAAGACGTAATTATATGTAAAACAACTCAAGAAACTTACAGATTACCAGATGAGAGAAATATATGTATTTTGAACGAAACTTGGACGTGTAAAACTCAAAACACATATGGCAATGCAAGCAGAATCGATCATGTTCTTGAATACTGTATACAATGACGTTATAGATTGCAGTAGAACTTGCAACAATATTCTGCAAGACGTAATTATATGTAAAACAACTCAAGAAACTTACAGATTACAGGGCAATAGGAATATATGTATTTTTATAACAGTCTTTCGAACGACGTAATTATATACAAACGAATTAACTTTATCTGTAAAGAATATACATCTTTGTGATAATCGAGTGCTCTATGCCAAAAAAAAGAGGAGCAGGGATCGTAACCGCCAGGAATGGCCTACAAAAGCAAGTAAGTTTATAATTCTGACTTATAGCACTTTGCTTATACAGTGAAGGTCAAAAGTCTTTTCATTAGTATTGAGGATAATTTTGTTTCATTTCTTTGCGGAATCACAATTTTTTTGTACACAAGCTGCTCAAGAAGCATCCGACTGAATTTGGTAGATGCACCGTGACAAATTATGAGTCTAGTCACGGAGGACGAGAAATTCCACTGCTATACGTACTAAGCCTTTTGTGACACATAAATCACTCCATGAGAGTGCTTACAGTGGAAGACCATGTTGAAGAGATTCAGACACTCGGTCTTACACTACGGACATGCCTAATAACTCAATTGTGTTTCATCATTATTTGAACTTTGTATTTTATTTCGTGAAGGATATTTAAACACATATCGTTATGCAGCAGGTAATTCAGGCTCTATCTGTCATTTCTTCCTCGTATTTCTCCTATTAGTGAGAAATCGTACTCTCAATGTCGCTGGAAGGTTGAGATTAGTCGTCCTGTAGAAAGTTGGGAGCGGGGTGACGCTGATGCGCACCAGCGTTGCTGGTACACTCCGAACGAAGCTTTGACGACTGCAGTGGGCTGTAGCGCACTTATATTTTATTTTCACTAAATAGCGGTCGCAATGGCTCGCGATCGCGGCGATTGGGTCGCGACTCGACTCCCAGATGATCGCATGGTCGCCCGATCGCATGGATGGATCACAGGAAGTCAAACGATTGCAGGTTCTAGCAGGTCTCAGTCGCACCAGGAAGAACGTCACTGGATATCGCTCCCAGTCGCTCCTCGAGGCAGTCGCAGCGACTCAGTCGGTCGCATAACACATGGGTACAGGGTTCAGAGGTCGCGACTGCCTGGCAGGCTTCGTAGCGACTGTTCTTGACGTAGCGACTCGACTCCTCTTTTGTGGCGTAGATCAATTACTCCAGCAGTCGCAAGAACGTCGCAAGTGGATCGCAGGCAGCGATTGGACTCATATAGCATTGTAATAGCTCCAGGAAGCACCTCGACCATCCCTCTTCCTTCATCATCGCAGCTACTCGATCGCTTATGGACCGTTTTCCCTCCCAGTCGCTGGCTTTGCGATCGCACGTTCCCAGAGTCGCAGCACGGTCGCGAGGCTGCCAATCGAGTCGCAAGGATCATATTAGCACCCGACTACCTTTCCAGGACCATCTCAGCAACATTCGCGCAACTCCAGTCACACACTTGTAGCCTCATCACGACTTGTTCTATCGCAATCGCACAAGAGTCGCTGGCCTTCCCTTACAGTTGCACACTCATCGCAAGCCTATGGCGACTGTATCGACTCGATTCGACCATCTTCCATCACATTCCATGACCTTCACTCGAGCTGAGCCACTGGGCCCAAGCACCATCACTATCACATGCTACTATTTCCCTTGGTTTCTCTGGCACGTCCTATCGCTTCTATGACTTCTCTGATTGTGCCAGATGGTTCTTCCTTATGTTATTCTTCAGTTGACATATGTTTCTCTCCTTAGACTTCATCCTCATCCCTCACTTCGCCCTCTGGACACTTTTCACCCTCGATTCGAGCCATTATCTTAGATCGAGACCAGTAGGGACCAAAATGTATATAAGACCATGTATTTAGCAGGTAGCACAAGCACGTTTGGGCACCTGCGACGCCCTCCC
>SWBT01000166.1:0-26704 GCA_005298045.1 Pleurotus ostreatoroseus | reverse complement strand
CCTGTATTCTGCCCTACAGCAGAGATGCCAGCTGACCTCTTGACGAAGGCTTTAGAGCGTCTCAAGGTGGCTAAGCTGCGCAGCATGCTAGGCTTGCAGGATTAAGGGGGAGTGATGAAGACGTGCAGCATTAAGGGGGAGTGTTAGATGAGTACTGCTTACACGTCTCATTCACCATTGTTTCCATTATTATGACTCAGTTTCTTCGTTAGACATTTCGATTTCTACACAGATAGGTTTCCTTTTATGTCCCCTTCACTTCATCCACTGGACATTTCTTCCCCAGATCACTTGTTGAAGCTCTATCCATTGGTATCTTGACTTTGATTCATTTGCAGCGCTTTCCAGCGCTTTTCTGAGCGCTTTAGCGCTTATGTAATCGTATAAGCGCCCGTAGAACGCGCTCCTGCAGTCTGTGGGTCCTCACTGCTTCTTTAGCTACTCAACCCAGACTGCAGGCAAGTAATTACTTTCTCCATGTAATATTAGCTACTCAACCCAGACTGCAGTGTGTCTGTGCTATAGAGTGCTCCCTTTAACAATTACCGCGAAGATCAGCTATATACAGCGTGTGATATGAGGCAAAGGGTAGCTAGGGAGGCGGGCAAGCTTTCCAGGCAGGAGAAATACTGCCTAGGAGCCAGAGATGTCCTGGAAATGTCCTGAAGATGCGGTCATTCCAGGACTTTTCCAGAACTTATACAGTGAACTTCCCTGACAAGAAATGTGTGGAAAATCTAACCTTTCTCGCGCCTTTCTGGCGGGCAAATTCCGGGGTGATGTGCGTGTGCAGCGCATTCCAGCGCTTTTCTGAGTGCTTTGGCGCTTATGTAATCGTTTAAGCGCCCGTAGAACGTGCTCCTGCAGTCTGTGGGTCCTCACTGCTTCTTTAGCTACTCAACCCAGACTGCAGGCAAGTAATTACTCTCTCCATGTAATATGAGCTACTCAACCCAGACTAAAGTGTATTTATGCTATAGAGTGCTCCCTTTAACAAATCTACCATTTATGAACTCAATGCACAACTATTTCAACTGCAATCTGCAGTACAGTCTTCTCCAACACCTCAAACCGCTCCATCAACTTGGCCTATAGTTCCACCCACCTCCACTTCGCTTCCTATACCGAAGCACTCATCACACATTAATGCAGACATCCTCGACCAACAGCATCAGCGTATTGACCAAGATTGCGCCAGAGAAAGAGAACGCGGTGCCAATACCTTGGAGAGTGCTCGAAAGTCTACACAGCAGATTTGAATTCATTGTTGGCATACAGTGCTTTATTTTGTCTACAAGCAACCTTTTAACTAACAGCTATTTTTAGGATGATCAGCTGGCTACAGTTTACTTGGACCAGAAGGGCTTTAGTTACTGACCGCAATGGTCACTGTACAATGATTGCCTCGAGACATGTGGATTTCGTACACCAGATACACCTTTAGATGAAGCCACCACTCTCTATCATTATCATGAGATCGCGAATAGCTGAGTACAGGTGCAGTCTGGTGTTCAGCTTACCATACACACCAACCAGAACATCTATCTGTGAAGCATTCATGTTTTACAAACTCCTGGTCTGCGAACGCTCCTTGATTCAGACAATCTTTTCAAGGGCATGCTAGACTTTCGCCGGAACTTCTCTGCAGAGCGTCATTCAGTGAAACAGCAGGGTAGATCCGTAAGGCCGTCTAGAAAAGGCAAGGAGAAAGAACGTCTTCGTCCTGTCCAAGAGGAAAGTGAGGACGAAGACGAGGAGAGTGAGGACGAAGAGGAGAGTGAGGAGGACGGAGATTAGGACAAGAAGGACGAGGACGAGGAAAGTGAAGATGCAGAGAGGGAGGACGAGGAAAGCGAAGAGGCAGATATCCCAAACAAGGTTTAGAATGAAGACGAACAAGAACAAAAAAATCTCTTTGAGCTTACAGTTGATGACCTTGACGGTTCTGAAGAGCTTGGTCCCTCTCATCGTCATAGGAGCGGTATCAAGTCTAAGTCTGCCGTTTCTAAGGGATGCACAAAGTTCGAGGCAGCCCAGGAGTATCAGCCATTAACATCTTCATCCAACACTGAATCCACGTCCACTGCAGCTTCTATACTGTCTACATCGTCTGGCAAACACAAGAAAAGGAGCCGAAAGCGAAGGCGGTCAGCACCTGCCAGTGAATCCCAGACTGGAGAGGGCGAAGATGTGGATGCTGAGCTTCTAGATGCATTGGAGGCTGTCGAAAAAGAGGATTCGCGCTCACAAAGGCCAACGGTAAAAGAACTGTGGCTCGTCTAGACGAAAGTCGCTTGGCCTGGCGATCAATTCGTCATGGACATGGCGAACTTCTTTCATGACATTCTGGCTCGATGCAAGTATTCTCCTGCCGGTCAATGCAAAGCTCACGTTTCCGAGGTCTTCCAGCTTCACTTCCCCAACGAGGAATACAAGCACTCCACTTAATATACTCATGTGAAACGATGGGCAGATGCATCTGCCAAAGTTCATCAAGAGGCGATTGCTCATAGACGAACCGAGGCTAGAAGGTGAAAGTATTTCATGGAGAGAGCAGGAGCAGACGCTGACAATGCATGTTGACACTTGGCTCCTAATGGCGAGATGGAGCCGTAGCCAACCGAAAAGCCATGCAAGAAGTTGAGAAAGTCAAAACAATCAAAGACATTAAAGAAATCCTTAAAGTCAGAGGAGACATCTCGCGGTCGTGGTCAGAAACAGTAATGTTTGCTCTGACGAATGTTGCCCATCTTCAAGAATTCATAGGTACCGATCTTCCTCTCATTGACGTTCCACATCCCGCTCACACTCACATTGCAAAGCACACTCCTGCTCTTGATTTTACTCTCGTCTTCGCTCCCAGCATCGTTCAAAGAAACGACGCCACTAGCCAAAGCAGACAATGTCCCTTGCAGTCCAATTCTCTACCGATTTCCCCTCTCTAGCCCAATCCATCCTCCATCTCATAAGATCAAACTACACATGTACGTCTCAACATTACTACATATTTGTCTATTCCAAATTTGTATCAAGATCATACATTAATTATAAATGACTCACTCGCAAATAGTCTTCTGTCTTGAGCACAGGTCAGAGTGAAAAAGCAAAAGTATGGACTCCTGCGTATCTCCTACATTGTGTACCGGCCAAGAGATGCTCAGAAGAATTGCTGAGTGCAGCCCTCCTGTGTGGTGTACAGGCCAGGAGGGCCTACTCGCAATCCATGTAGAGATGGTGGAAGGAAAAAGGGTGAGAGAGTCTCCTCACTACGGCGGCAGGTGCCGAGCCATATATTTTATAGTACTTCATCGGCATCTGATATCAAACCTATGCAAACGCACGCAAAGCTGCGCACACCAGCCCTTGTCTCTAGGTTGTCTTCGACCCTCTCAATCCTGTGTATAGTAACGCACTCGCTGGTACTATGAGACCCCTTTGACTTGCGCTGGACTGATCGTGACATTAAGTAGGCGCCCACACAACTCTAATTAGTTGCGTAGCTCCAGCTGAAGCAGAGATCCAGGTGAGTAGTGCCATTATCATCCAAAACCATTGCTAACTACGCCTATGCCTACGTCTACGCCTCCTGCCTTCCGCCATCCTACCATCTCGCTGTCTCATCATAACCATGGCGCGATCTCACCGTCTAACTGTCTCTCCCTCCATCGTGTGGTCTCTCGGTCTCGTAGTCCCACTATTGATGTCCACGTCCTCGTCCACGCCACCATGTCTCCTTCGCCACCGTGCACGCCCACTGACCGTGACAACTCCGCTCAACCGCGACGACCCCACCATGTTCCGAACGCCGTTGCCCACACTCACGTCCGTTCACACTCACACCTGCCCACACTCACGCCCACCCGACCGTGACGATCTCGCACATACCTGCGCCTCGCTCACGTCGCCGCCCTCTCGGCTCGCTGTCGCACATCCTCGTACACGACTGCAATGCCTACGTCTGCCTGCTCCTCCGCCTCACCCACCAACTGCGACGACCGTGTTTGCTCGCTACGTCCCAATCGCTGTCATCCACATCGACGGCTGCAACGTCGCTGCCTGTTCCGCGCTTGCACCCATGTCCTTGTGCACCGTTGCCCTCGTGCACGACTGCGACGACCACGTCCGCCCGCTCTTGACCTCCACTGCCCATTCTCGTGCACACCGTACCGCACACGCCTACCGCGTCTTGAACGTTGTCGCCCACATCGACGACCGTGGTGCCGTCGCCTGTCCCGTGCTCGCACCCTCGCACCCCAACTGCCACCAAACCATGTAGCGTGTTTGCAAACATGAGCTACAATTGTAGGAGGAATGTTTGCAAACATTGCTACAATTGTAGGACTTGTAATTGTAGCAATGTTTGCAAACACACCGCCATTCCGGGCAATTAAAAAATCACCACCAGCAGAAGTTGAACCTGGAGCCTCATGAATAAATCAGACAATATAACCACTAGACTATCTAGCCTTGTATGTTCAAGTTAGAATATAATATATATAGAGTACTTCCACAATTTAAATAATATATTTTAAAGTGTATATTCGAAGTTATCTGATGATATTTAATGTATATTATAGTATTATTTATTATTAAATAATGTGTTTTTACAGGTTAGGGTGAGGGTTAAAGGGGTGCGGGGACACGTAGGATAGGGGTTAGGGGGGTCTGGGGAATGTGCCCCTCAAGTATGTGTTAAGGTGAGGGTTAAAGTAAGGATTAAATATTATTAAAGCCAATAATGTATCAAAATGAAGGTGCGGGGGGTCGCCTCCGCTGTTATGGGGGGTCCGAGGGGCTTGCCCCCTGGGTTTGGATTAAGTTAGGGTTAGGTTAGGGTAAGAGTGCAGAGGGGGTCTGGGGGGGACCGCGGTCCCCCCCAGGAATAATTAAATTAAATATTATTTGAGATGTAAAAGTATTCTATATATATAATAAATGTTCAAAGATATACAAGGCCTCATGGTGTAGTGGTTATAGTATGTGTATTGACAGTGTATACTGTAAGATTGCCGGTTCAATCCCTCCTCATGGTGATTTGTTAATTGTTTGTGACGGCAGTGTGTTTGCAAACATCTCTCCTACAGTTGTAGCTGTGTTTGCAAATATGCTACATGGTTGCCTGCAACTGCAATGACTACGCTCCCCCTCTGCGTCCCGCGCTCGCCTGCTCTCGCTCACGACCGCGACGACCATCTTGCCCGCCCGTCATACCATCTCCTCCACTTGCAACAGCTCTCTCCTGCGCGCTTTTGCCCACCGGCTCGCGTCTTCGCACAGTCCTGTGGTTGCCTGTCCCGCTGTCTCCTTGTTCGCCCGCCGTACCATCTCCTCTGCCTGCAGCGGCTCTCTCCCACATCTTCGCCTTCGCCTATGTCGCACCCTCGCACCTGCACCCTCGCGCCTTTGCCCGCCCGCACCTGCCTCTCCTCTGGCCTCGCCACAACGCGCAGTCTTGTAGTCGCCCATCCCGCTCGTCTTACCGTCTCACCGTCTTCCCATCTCTCCGTCCATTCCGCCATCTGTCCTGCCGTCCATCCCACTGTCCTGTCATCTCACTGTTTCACCCTTCGTCTTGCTGTTCCTGCTGTCCCTGTCTACGATGGACACTGAACCCACCAGATGCACACCGCGTCCATCAACTGCTCCCAAACGCAAGGCAGAGCATGACAAAATGGAGGAGTCAGAAGTGAAGCCTTCATAGTCTACGGAAGAAGTACCGTACTTACCATGTTCCAGAAAAAAGCTGTAAGAAAGTCCTCACGTACAGTAACAGTCCAGAATGGGCAGAATGTGAAGGAGCGTCTTGATGCTGAGGTCAAGAATACCAGCGGGAAGTTCATAGAGCTTTACAATAGGATCAAGGGTGACCTTAAGGTTTCTCTCCGACTCACAGCAGACGAGAGTAAGCTTGTCTTGGAGGAATACTAGTGAGTTTGCTATTCACATTCTGTATGTTCGCACTGAATGTAGTTGCCCCATGCAACAAGACATACAACTTCAATGTCTTTGCTCCTCCCAAGCCCAATACTGATGCCTATCCACTGCGTTTCATCGCCAATAGGTGTGATGCTGCTAGAATCATCTTAGATGACAAGAAGCTGCTTTGTCGTCTGAGGCAGGAGGAACTGGATTTTGATAAGACCGTCAGACATTGGAAGCACCACGATGCGTCATCTCCTAAGGACAGATAATAAGATTGTTGACTGTACCACCCTAGCTATCAAAGAGCAAGCGTTCAAATGCACACTGACAAAGAGTGAAGATGGAAGCAGTATGTGACAAACTTTGTGGCATGAAGTATCATTGACAGCATAATAGACGTTATTAAGAAGGTGACATTCACCATTAAAGATTTGGCCACCAGACCTATAGGAGAGAAAGGACGGCAGGAAGCTCTGAAAATCCAGAAGTACTTTGAGTCACAATTAGCCTCCGAGTACTTTTGCTACATGCATGATAGCAAGAATCAGCCTATCTTGGCGTACTTCGGAGTCTATAAGGAGGAGGTCACAAACAAGGAGATCAGAGAAGTAACAGTTGAGATTATTAATGATGGTCTCACAGTGAGTACATTGTGCACCTTTGTCCTAGACCTATAGTTTACGGGATTCACAAGCCCAACTCTGTAGAACAGCATCACTTTGTTACTCAGACCTTGTTCCACTTCAATCTGAACTCCATTAAAGGCGATCACATACAGTGAAGATCAAAAGTCTTTCTCATTAGTATTGAGAGTAATTTTGTTTCAAATATAACTCACACAAATGAATGTTCTATCAAACTTTGAAGACACCAAATGAACGACTTTAGTTTAAAGTATTTTTTCACGTATTCAACATTTTCATATATAGTAATAATTCACGTAGAAATTAGAAATTACTTTGTTTTTTGTCATCTAATGAAACATCAAATTGATCATACTTACAAAATGCTTTCACTAGGATTTAAGTCTAATAAATTAAGTTTTTATACAAGACTTTATAACAACAGAATATCATGTTACATGAACTGTGTTTGATTTGGTAATATTGCAAACAAAAGTTAGTATATTCATTTGCAATATGATTACTTGAAAAGTCAAACAGGTATCAATATAAATAGTAAATTTTGAACTATTATATAGGTCTAACAGTATACTTCTATTAATTTGTCTCACTTAATATGTATATATTATTGATTATCATGTATTATCATTATTATTGTAATAGAGTATTTAGTATTTATACTTGTATTGACTATAGTTCAATGATTTCATTTGTACGTAGCATCATGTTCTATTATAACAAAGTTTTGTATATAAACTTAATTTATTGGGCTTAAATCTTAGTGAAAGTGTTTTGTAAGTATGATTAATTTCATGTTTCATTAAATGACAAAAAATAAAATAATTTCTAATTTCTACATGAACTATTACTATATATAGAAATGTTGAATATGTGGAAAATTACTTTGAACTAAGGCCGTTCATTTGGTATCTTCAAAGTTTGATAGAACATTCATTTGATTGAATTATATTCAAAACAAAATTACCCCCAATACCAATGAGAAAGACTTTTGACCTTCACTGTAGAAGATACACGCCACACTGATGACTTTAAAGAACCAACCATGGCATACTTGATTGAGGTAGGGTCTCAAGAGGACAAGGCAGGCAGTGTCATCGTGTGAAAGAAGGCAGATGTAGAGTGTAAAGGCTTGGTTCACTTGACATTTGGCTGGATTGAAAGAGATCATACAGAGGTGCGCAACAGTGTATATTGAGCATGATTGATAATTAATGATACAACTCAATTTTAGAAGGGCCTTCAGCCATCTCTTAACCTAATGGGCCGTACTCTGAAGTAACACTGTGACGTAGTCAGTCTAGGTATGCAAGTCGATGAAGACATTACTTGACAGCTGGACATCAGAGTTCGGATTGCATTTCCTAATGTCTGGCCTCTTGTGACAAGGGCGTACAAGGCTGGTCAGCGGTGGCAAGGTATTCCCATGGCCTCTTCCTTTACAGGTGGCAAACTGTCCACAGATGACTCTGATCAGAGTCTGCATAACAACTGGAGTACTCTTGATACAGGTAGCTATGGCAGTTCTTCCTTGGTAGAGCTATCCTTTGGAAGTTATGTATGAGTGAGTGTGCATAGAGACGCTAAGAATTTTCTATGTGCAATTTTCAATAGTGGCAGCTATGAAGGTGGTTATGTGGTATTTCTTGACTTGGGCCTGAAACTACGATGCATAATACTTCTTTGCAGATATTAGTTATCAATAACTATGTTCAATATAGCTACGGTCCTAGAGAGGTTATCATCTTCTGCTCTGATGCTCTTTGGCATGCTATTGAGAAGTGGTCACCCCGTCCAATGAAGTCAACTGATATACTGACTCCAGAACGAGTTTCATGGCTATACTTTATTCATAAAGATGCAGTTGACATTCTTGAAGATAAGTGTCCTGGCTGAAGCACTACAACTGATAGTGGCAAGTTCTCTCATCTTGATACTGATCATACTGTACGTGACTGGAAGAAGATGTAATGCATATGATAGGGTGGTCTACGTAATGTACAATGTAATGTATTTGGAGGACAAGGTTGGAGGACAAGACGACAAGATGTTCAGGGGATGAGACGACAAGATGGTTGAAGGACGAGATGGCAGGACGGTTGAAAGGTGAGACAGCAAGACAGTTGGAGGGCAAGACAGCAAGACGGTAAGACGGTCAGAGAACGAGATGGTAAGATGGTCGGAGAATGAGACGACAAGACAATTAAACAGTAAGGATATGAGACGGTGAGAGGATAGAAGTTTCTAAAAGTAGGAAGGAGCATGGCCTTGCTTTTGAAGCTTCTCCAAGGTGTACCTGTTCCGTCTCATAATCATCTCGTCAAGAAAAAAGTTGTACTTATCCACCATCATCTCTTTACAGATAGCAGTATAACTAGGTAACCAAAGATTTGTTTGCTCTGCAATAGAGGAGTTGAAGTATCAGTATACTCCGTATATTGATGTGACATTATATTGTTGTTCAGTATGTAAATATAATTATCATGATTTAAAACTTTGCTATATCATCTTGTAATAATATATTGGCCAGTAAGTATTACTATATATGATAACTATGAGATATGTGTAAAATACTATTCATTGAGCTCTATCATATTATATATTTAGTTTGTAATTCTATCTGTTTGTTCTTGAGTTATATACTCAACAAAATCTTGCAAGAATTACAATTGCATTATTTTCTGTCTTCACTGTATATAATGGTTTAACTAGACTAAAAAAGTTTGAAAGTCAAAGAATCTTATCATATATGCTAATAGAATGAGTAAGACTAGATGCATTCACATATGTGAGTAATTATTTATGCACAAATGTGCTTCTTGAACATCTTGGTGTCATGTTCAGTAGTCATAATAACACATTAAAATGATGTAACTATATAAATGGATAAATTAAATAATAAGCTATAGGATAATTTTTACTTGGCTGAGAAGGTCAGTTAGTAGTAGATACAATTTTTGAGCGTATTTCTTATTTATCCATAGATGATTAGCTGCTAACTTGTATTAAAAGTTGTCAGAGCGGTGCACACCGAAGATGTGCACTTAGTCTCAACATTATTTTGTGAGCGTACACAAACTTGCAACTGCAACAACCTCCTGCTTCCTTATGTGTTTGTAACCCTTCCAATTGACTTTCTCGTTGTTCTCTCATCTGCAACTGTGTGCATTCCAATACAAATGTGTTCCTCTGCTAGTTGAGTTTCACTGGTACCTCTGTTCCTGCAATTCTGACATTCTGCAAAAATTTGATCTGCATTGCCACTGCCGCCTTGTCTTTCCACTACGTCAATCAACATCAACTTCCTCATCACATCACTCCCGCATCTTGACGACTCCAACTACCATGATTGAAAGTTTAACATGCAGATGATCCTGCATTGTTCAGACTGATGGAAAGTCGTCAACAGCACTGGAACTGTCCCGGCAAAGAAGGATTTAGAGTATCTAAGTTGGTGGACCAAATTTGAGGATAGACTCACTGTCATGGGTCTGGCAGTGGAGCAGAATCAGGTTGCTCACATTCGAGACTGCAGCACTGGTCCTAAGGCTTGAAAGGCCCTTGCAGACATTTACAAGCACAACAACTGTGCCATACAGATCAGCCTCAAGCACGAGCTGTATATCTTTGTCCACAATATATCTGTTCCTGTCTGTGACTATGTTAATGGAATTACCACAATTCAGACAAAATTGAAGGCCATAGGCGTCGAGATTACAAACAAAGACATCACTGACATTTTGATCTATGTCTTTGCCCTCGAGTACAATGCTGTTACGACGAATCAGACCCTGCCAGTATATATACACGTTGAAGAGGACTCTATAACTATGTGGGACCCCGGATAGTTGTGCTTCTAAGTAGTGCTGAGACAGAAGGAACCGCTGAGTTACTTCCGTCTGCTACGATCAACCAATAGCGTATTGCGCTCTATCAAACCTTATGGAAAGGGACGGAACTAGATGGAACCAGACCATCAAAGGGCCTGAACTACGGATCTAGACTACCGAGCCTTAAGAGCTGTGCTTCTATGATGTTCTACAGTATTCTACTGAGTTCTAAGATGTTCTATCTACATGGCACAGTGATGGAATCAAAAATAAGTGAAATACTAAATTATAAGGTATTGATAAGATGTTATCTAGCGACCTAACCCTAGTGCGCCACATAAACGCTGCATAAGCGCTAGTGCGTGGGTCTAAGGGAAAATTGATGTAGTGACAAGCAAAACAAAATTGCAATAAAAGTACTTTGTAATCTTCACTTATAAAAAAACATCAATCATTCTGATCCTTTGAAGTAAGTATGTCATCATATATTAATAATCTATATGAGTCGTGTGATATCAAAAAGACAGTGGTTTGTAAGTGAATAACTAAGTTATATATGGAGTTTATATTTTATACTCATTAATGTATTTTATATTGCTTGTCACTACATCAATTTTATACTCCGTGTACCGATGTGACATTATATTGTTGTTTAGTATGTAAATATAATTATTGTAATTTAAAATCTTGCTATACAGACGCGGTCAAAAAAGCTGCACGGCGGTAATTTCGCATCGGCTCGTCACGTCTACACACTGTAAACAAGTAGTCGTATTGAGCTGTTATAATTAAATATAATAGTTCCAAGCCCTTGGGACTTACGAGTGACATAAATTGACCGATCGCAGCTGTTCGTCGCTCACAAAATTAGAATTATATTATTTTCAATCATTATACACCATATTTATTACGACATGCATGCAGAAGTGATCGAAGAGGATTTAAGTCACGGATGGCAAGTATAGATAGCAGAGACAAACCTCTGAAAGTATCAAACTCCAGAGATTTTTATTCGTCGAGCAACGGAGGAGGTCAAAATAGTTGCCTGCCACTCATTTCTGCTATTTATGATTATTTTATTGTAAGCCTGGATTCGAGTCAAACGATGATTATAGAAGCAGTAGATCAGCATTGTTACAATATTTGAGCTCATTATTTGGTTATATTTCAGTGTTTTCACTATGTCCTGAATATAATTTCTTCATGAGTGGCAGGCAACTATTTTGACCTCCTCCGTTGCTCGACGAATAAAAATCTCTGGAGTTTGATACTTTCAGAGGTTTGTCTCTGCTATCTATACTTGCCATCCGTGACTTAAATCCTCTTCGATCACTTCTGCATGCATGTCGTAATAAATATGGTGTATAATGATTGAAAATAATATAATTCTAATTTTGTGAGCGACGAACAGCTGCGATCGGTCAATTTATGTCACTCGTAAGTCCCAAGGGCTTGGAACTATTATATTTAATTATAACAGCTCAATACGACTACTTGTTTACAGTGTGTAGACGTGACGAGCCGATGCGAAATTACCGCCGTGCAGTTTTTTTGACCGCGTCTGTATCACTTTGTAATAACACACAATTTACAATTTAAATAAACGCTCAAAATTGTACAAATTCACTATTGGCCAGTGAGTATTACTATATATGGTAACTATGGAATATGTGTAAAATACTATTTATTGAGCTCTATCATACTGTATATTTATTTCGTAATTCTATTCATTAGTTTTTGAGTTATACATTCAATAAAATCTTACAAAAATTGCAATTGCATTATTTTCTGTCTTCACTGTAGGTTCGAGCTCCATTGAGAAGTTTTCTTGTACGCATTTTTACATGGTACACAGAAGACACAAAATAACACAATTGCAATTTTTACAAGATTTTATTATGTATATAGATAGAGAATGAACAGATGAAATCACAAAACAAATATACCACATGATAGAGCTCATTATGAAGTATTTTACAAGTATATCACAATTTCTATATATAGTAACTATCTCTCATAAATGTTGAATTTGTAAGATTCTAAGCATTATTTTCAATTGTAGATTGTTAATGATTGCGAAAGGATTTAGCAAAGATTTAAGTCATCAAATGTGTCTTTGTATACTGAGAAACAATATACTTTGACATCAATAAACGTGGTATCAAAACGATATAGTGGCAATCAAAATAAAATTGCAAATAAAACACTATATATAATTTGCCAATAAATTTACAATCAAATGTCATTTATCTTGTACTTAAATGTGAGAACACATATCATCAATTGATTTGAAGCATTGTATGAGGAAAACTACACATTTTACAAGTTGAAAATTATAACATGTATGATATTGATATCTCATAGTCTTTGTCAAATTTCATTTTGATTGCCACTACATCAGTATGATATACCGTTTATTTATGGTCAAGTATATTGTTCTTCAGTATACAAAGACACATTTGATGACTTAAATCCTTGCTAAATCCTTTTGAAATCATCAACAATCTACAATTGAAAATAATGCTTAGAATCTTACAAATTCAATATTTATGAGAGATAGTTACTATATATAGAAATTGTGATATACTTGTAAAATACTTCATGATGAGCTTTATCATGTGGTATATTTGTTTTGTGATTTCATCTGTTCATTCTCTATCTATACACATAATAAAATCTTGTGAAAATTGCAATTGCGTTATTTTCTGTCTTTTGTGTAACACCCTATCTCATCATACAAAGGCATCAAGCTGTTAGCCACTTTGAACATGGACAGTAGCAACTCTTTTGATTGTCAATAGGGCTATGACGTCGCCTTGGTTGACTTTGTAAACTCTTTCGCTTTTGTTTACGAGTATAACTCGTATTGAGTCACTGTCTTGGTCGACTATTGTCCCTATGACATCTATGCCTCTAAGGGCATTGCTACTTCTCGTCGATGTACAGTCCAGGGTTCCGGACGGAAGTTGTATGTGGAGTTCTGTGTTGACTTGCGCTCTTGTGTTGATACCAATTTCAAGGCTCTCGCTTGCGTATAACGTCAAGCTGGCTGCGTTTGACGTGTCTCGTGTGGGCATGATAGCTCTATCATTGAGATGAATAACCAAAGTCGAGGCCCGAGTAAGTAACTCTTTTGGAATCTCGTCCTTTGATTCAACGGCTTGTACTCTTTTACTCCTAGTAGGACACTTATTCACAAGTTTTAGATCTTTTCCTACACGTTTTGGAGGCTTTCTGCTGGTTTTTAGGAGTTTTCTCCTTTGAGAAGTCTTTTCATTTGACACAATACTCCATTTTGTCCGTTCGTAAATCGATATGGTGCTGGAGAATCTTTTCCACCTTCCACTCATCCGTGTTTTGAATTTTAATCAGCGAGGGTGTTGGCGAAGTTTGTCCTGGAATAGTACTCTCATTGTAGGTGACCAATTTGCTAACGTGAAAGACCGGATGAATGGCACAATATGCAGGTGGCATTTTCAACTTAAAAGTGAAGTCAGACAATCTTTCGATGATTTCAAAGGGTCCTTCATATCTGGGGTTGAATGCCCGCTGCATTTTCTGATAGTCCTGTAAGTTGAGTAGTACTTTGTCTCTGACCTTGAATGGGACGTGTTGTATGCTCTGGTCATAGTACCACTTCATCCTTTCCATTGCAAGTGAAAGAGCGGCTTTGGCCTGCTCTTGTGCCTCGTTTTGTCTACGCATGATGTCGTTCAAGTCTGCCTTTTTGCTAGACTTGACGATTGTAGTGTCACAGATTTTCCCTTAGACGCCCACGCGCTAGCGCTTACGCAGCGTCTATGTGGCGCACTAGGGTTAGGTCGCTAGATAACGTCTTATTGATACCTTATAGTTTAGTATTTCACTTATCATTGATTCCATCACTGTGCCATGTGGATAGAACATCCTAGAAGCCCGTAGAATACCGTAGAACATCATAGAAGCACGGCCCTTAAAGGCCCGGTAGTCTAGATCCGTAATCCAGGCCCTTTGATGGCCTGGTTCCATTCGGTTCCGTCCGTTTCCATAAGGTTTGATAGAGGGCAATACGCCATTGGTCGATCGTAGCAGCCCGGATGTAACTCGGCGGTTCCTTCCATCTCGGCGCTACTAAGAAGCACGACTATCTGAGGTCCCACGTAGTTACGGGGTCCTCCCCAACGTGTATATATACTGGCAGGGTCTGAGCCTTAGAGCCTCAGACTTATCAACGTCTTTGAACACCCGTTCGCACTACTGCACTCAACTCCAACCCGCTCGACTTCACCGTCTCGCAACCCCTTCAGCAACACTTCAGGTGAGTAGTATAGGTTTTGTGATAGTTTGATAAGTCTTTCCTTTTCACTGCATCGTCGCCGCAAGGGACGATGACGGGCTCTCTTTAGGTGTTGTGCGTGTTGTCACGCGTGTTGTGCATTGGGTGCTGGGGGCTCTCTCACGTGTTGTTGCCGCAAGGGACACACGTTACACGTCGTCGCTGCAAAGGACGATCGTGTCGTGACTTCGTCGCCCCAAGGGACGTCGTCACTTTGGAAGCGACCTCACGCATTAGCGTTGAGGTGCTGCTCATCGCTCTGACCTTCGTGGTCATCGGTGTGACGGCTGCTCGGGTCATCCCGGGTATCGTGACCTACCCACCGATCCTCAGGCGTTAAGAGGCGCGATTAACTCATAGCCACTTGTGTGGATTTAGAGTCGCGGATGGTGGATCTACCGCTCTGTTTCGTGAGCGTCCGGCTAGAGTCTCAGGTAAAACCGGATGACGATGGCAAGCCATTCCGTGTCGTGACCGAACGGTGTCATCACTGTTCAAAACATTTGCAAGGCAGCTGGAACTGTCCTTGAGAGCCCCGCCCCCGTATGATCGTGAGAGAGACGACATACGACGCTGACACTATCACAGACATCAAGACCGCAACACCCAGGACCGTTTGGTTCATTTTCCCACACTTCGTCGTCGAGAGAGACGTCGTGCTTACCGCCATTTGCCAACAGCCATGCCTAAAGCTACTGCCACCAAGTACACCACCATGGCTCGCAACGAGCTCACCTATCGCACCGAACGCATCAAGGTCTCCCCCGAGGTTTGACGCAAGTACGCTGACGTGTGCAAGCCGCGCAAGGTCTACAAGCCCGACGAGCGACCACTGGTCTTGCGCATCCTCTCCAACGAGGAATACGCGCAGATACAGCAGGAGCAAGCAGAGCACTTCGCCGAAAGGGATTTGCTCTTGCGGCTCCTCATCAAGAGTCGTAAGTTGGAAGACCAGCTCACCACGCCGCCGCCGCCTCTCATTGAGCGGTTGGCATCTCGGACTCCGGCATATGAAGCTCCTGCCCCTATCCCAAAACAAGTCAAGTTCCGAAAACACAAGATCTTCAAGCGCATTGAGGAGTACAAGGGTTTGGTCGATCCGACCATTACCCACCTCAAGCCCTTCTTCGCCAAGCTTAACGAGCGAATGGAGGGTCCGGGCACCAGTGTCGAAAAGATGGCTGAGGATAAGCGCCTCGAGCCAATCTGGAACTGGTACAACTGGTTAGCGGAGATCAGGGACATCATCACAGAGGAAGGGCACGAGTTTGGAGTTTCCGCCTGGAGGCAACTCAAAGGAGCGTGTAAACGTATCGGCAAGGTTTCATTCGAGAACCTTGATAGTAGATTAGACGAGATTTGTAACGAACTAATCGCCATGGACATACAAGTCCCTTGAGCGAATAATACGATCTCTCTTTTCATTGGCAACTTTATAGCATTGGCATGCATGTGATTTTCCATTCTTATGGCAAGAACGTTTCCACTATAACAAAATCGCTGACCGAATCTACAGAAATGTCTACCTCACAGTCTTCAGCTGCTGCGTCCTTCACCCGGTACGAGCCGACCTACGGCTTCGATACCAACACCACCAAGCTGTACCCGGACGACATCCCCACTGACCACTTTGTCAAGCTCGGGCTTAAAGACGAGCAGGACGATGCTTTGGAATCAATCCTCAAGCATGTCGCTGGAAACACGGCGGTCCAAGTTAGGATCTACATGGATGACCACGTGAAGAGGCTCAACGAACACTACACGGCGCAGTTCGTGAACGTCTACCAGGAGCTGGTGAAAGCCTCGAAGCAACGAAAACAGCTCACCGACATCCTCACCAAGATGAACGCTCGAGTCAATGAACTCGAGAAAGCGTCTGCTGCCCACAAGGCAACCCTCGACCAGATTCCGGCTGGCGGTACCAGTCAGAGAGTCGCAGGCGGTCGAGGCATGAAGATTCCGGATCCCTCGACTTTCTCGGGCTCCGATGACAAGATGAAGCTGGACGACTGGTTAAACCAGATCGCCCTCTATTGCTCCGCGTCTGGCATGATCAACGACCACCAGAAAATTGTGGCTGCTCTGACTCACCTTCGCGCCCCAGCGGCGACTTACAGTGACTTGCAAAACCTTTCAAATGTTTTGAAAAGTTTCAAAGATTCATTTATATCTCGGCGTCTAACAGTGGGAATTTGATGAATACGACGCCAAATGAAAGCCCTGCTTCTAGGCTTTCGAACGACACTCTAGTCATGTTATGCGCCGAGGAACTCGCGGAGATACATTCCAAACATTGAAGAGAGTGCATTTGAAAGGTTTTGCATGTGCCAATTTAGCTAAAGTAATTCTACTTTCTAGTACTTAGTATAGCCTCCCTTGGCCTTAATAACTGCCTGAATCCTTCTAGGCATACTAGCCACAAGATTCTTACACACACTCTTGGGTATCTTCTCCCATTCCTTTTCAACTCGCCTCCAATGTTCACCCTCCCCCTTTGGTGGTGTGTCATACTCTGCTAACTTCCTCTTGAGATGATTCCAGAGATGTTCAATTGGATTGAGGTCAGGAGACTGTGCTGGCCATGCCATGACCCTAAATTCATGGTCTTCAAGCCACTTCTTGGCTTTCTTGCTGGTGTGCTTGGGGTCATTGTCTTACTGAAAGACGACATTCTCCACTTTCTTCTTCCAAAACGCCAGACTCTCCATCAACTCGTCCTCCAGAATGCTCACATAGAGTTCAGCATCCATCTTGCCATCTATCTTGGTGGCATACCCACACCTCTTTGATGTCATACAGCCCCACATCATCAAACTTCCCCCTCCAAACTTGAGTGTTCCTTCCACCAAGCGATCACTGAGTGGTTCTCCCGCCTTTTTCCATGTCCACTTCCTCCCATCTGACCCCAGACGATTGATTTTGGTCTCGTCTGACCATACCACTTCATCCCAGTCCTGCTCAGTCCAATACTGATGTGCCAAAGCGAAGTCCAAGCGCGCCTTCCTGTGGCGCGCTGAGAGGAGTGGACGTTTTCTCTTCACTGTGGACTTCATACTCACAGATTTGAGAGCTCTGCGCATGGTATCATCAGAAAAGGACTCTGAGGAAGTGTTCTGAAGGGTTCTGGAGACTTGGACCGCAGTGTCGGCTTTGCCAGTGGAGATAAGTCTGACAGCATGACGAAGAGTGGTGGTAGAAATCTTGGATGAACGACCTCCTTTGCTCTTGGGAAGGTCCGGACGGTGCTGAGAGCGTATGTTGGACACAGAACCAACACTGACATCAACTTGGCGTGCAATGTGGGGAGCAGAGTAGCCAGCATCAAGCAGAGAGAGAATATTACTGACAGTAGCTGTAGGGAGTGGTCTCATGATGGTGGTGGTTCAAGATCAAGAGGTGTCAGCACAGCATTTTGCTCAGAGTGATGGTTAATAACTGTCCATCAAAGTAATTGATGCCATCAAGGAGCCAGGCTCTGGGAACAAGGAGATTAACATTTCCACATTGGCATGTGCAAAACCTTTCAAATGCACTCTCTTCAATGTTTGGAATGTATCTCTGCGAGTTCCTCGGCGCATAACATGACTAGAGTGTCGTTCGAAAGCCTAGAAGCAGGGCTTTCATTTGGCGTCGTATTCATCAAATTCCCACCGTTAGGCGCCGAGATATAAATGAATCTTTGAAACTTTTCAAAACATTTGAAAGGTTTTGCAAGTCACTGTATATGAAGGACTATTACGAGAAAAACAAGTCAGGCGCAAGCCTCGGTTACTTTGCGGACTTCGAGAAACAGCTCGTCGCCATCTACGGTCAACGCGACACAAAGGAAACGGCCAAGAAGAAAATCACGGAACTCTGGGCAAACACATCACTGGCGCAAAAGGACTTCATCAAGTACTGCGAGAGATACCGCACGCTGGCACGCATCGTCGAATACGAGGACAAACTCCATATCGACAAGATCACGGACATTATTCCGAAAGATCTACGTGCGGCTACCGTCGGTCTCCGCCACGCCAAGCAGATTCCTGCCAAGTGGGAAGAGTACCTCGAGGTGCTCCTCGAAATCTACAAGGAACTGCACCCAGAGAAATCCAAAGGTTCCATCTTCGGAACAGGCAACTCGGACAAGGACAACAACGGCACGAAGAACGACTCGGCGAACTCGTCGAAGGGCAAGGGCAAGGAAGCGAACTCGCAACAGGTGGTCGCGAAGTTCTGCCAGATCTGCTCCGGAAAGGGCCAAAAGGGCAAGGCAAAAACACACAATACTGTGGATTGCTACGATAAGCCTGGCAATGAACATCGCTGCCCCGCCCCTAAGACTTCAACGTCGTCTTCATCCTCGTCCTCGTCCAGCGGAAGTAAAGGTCAAAAGACCTTCAAGGGAAAGAAAACCATCATGGCCCGACTCGCCGAGCTTCAAGCAGAGCTCGAGAATATGGGAGATGATGATGGTGCGGCTTCCCCCGCTGCCACAATCACCGTCAACAGCGCGACCATCGAGGAGATCGTCGATCCCACGCCGGGCGAGACGCCGGTTATAGCGCAAATCGATGATGCGCCGAAGGGTACCCCCAGACCGACGGGTCGTAATAAAGAATACAGACATGCTCAGATGGATTTTCCTGGGGGACTGTAGAGGCCAACGTCTGCGACCTACAGTCCGGGAATGAAGGTATGCCCGTCGTTGGCTCGGAGCTCGACTCCGATGTAGTACTGGAATCTTGTGTATTAAATACTTCGCGCAACAAGAATACGAGTTTCCAAATTCCAGTTACACTATGGGTATACGGCAAGAAAGTGCAGATCGAGGCTTTAGTTGATTCGGGAGCCACAACGAATTTCATCGACAAGGACTTCGTTGAACAGAATCACCTGGTTACAAATAAGTTGGCTAGTCCGTATAATGTTATTGACGTGGATGGAACACCCAATGTTGCAGGACGAATCACTGATTACGTCCACGCCTACGTCGAGATTGGCAGTCACAAGTCCACTCACTATCTCTTTGTTACCCACTTAGGGAACAAGAATATGATGATTGGATATTCATACTTGCATCAGCACAATCCATCTATCAACTGGCGAGCAGGGGAATGGGAGTTCACTAGGTGCCCGGATACATGCGTCGATAAAGCCCGTAAAACGAAAAGAGATTATGAAGCTGGAGCCGAACAGCTTGAACTCGAACCCAATTTACCATGGGAATCTTCGTTAAAAGAATTAGGAGACGAAGATATGGTTAATCCTTACATCAACTGGGTAGATATTGAATCACCCGACAACTGCAAACAAGCACAGGTTATCGCCATGATGTTCGATAAGAATGTCGAGGACCTCGACAAGGAGGACGAAGACACCAAAGACTGGCAGTCCCACGTCCCAGACTGGCTGCACAGCTACGGTGATGTCTTCTCGAAGAGAAAATCTGAGCGCATGCCGGAACGCAAAGCGTACGATCATGGTATCGACTTCGTGGAGAACGCCAGTCTCCCGAAACCGGCTAAAATCTATCCGCTATCTCCAACAGAAAGGAATTCATTGAATCAATGGATCGATGAAGAACTCCGCAAAGGTTACATCCGACCTTCCAAAAGTCCCATCGCTGCCCCGTTCTTCTTTGTAAAGAAACATGATGGCAGTTTACGACCAGTAATGGACTACCGAAAGCTTAACGAAGTTACCGTGAAGAACCGTTACCCCATTCCAAGGATTGCTGACTTGATTGATTCACTCAGTCAAGCATCGATCTTCACGAAAATTGACCTCCGATGGGGCTATAATAATGTTCGCATTTGCGAGGGGGATGAGTGGAAAACGGCTTTTATAACAAAACGCGGTCTATTCGAAGCTACGATTATGTACTTTGGATTCAGCAATGCACCAGCCACATTTCAGGCTATGATGAACAACATCCTTGGCGACCTAATACAACAAGGCTAAGTTATGGTGTATTTGGATGATATCCTTGTCTTTGGAGACGATCTTCAGGAGCATCGTAAAATTGTACGCGAAGTGCTGAGAAGGCTACGCGACAACGATCTCTATGCCAAGGCCGAGAAATGTTTCTTCGAGCAGACTAGCATAGACTATCTTGGCATGGTCATTTCCAAAGGAACGGTCAATATGGATACGAAAAAGGTTGCAGGAGTTCTCGAGTGGCCAGTCCCAAAGAAAATAAAGGACGTCCAAGCTTTCTTAGGCTTTGCGAATTTCTATCGCAGGTTCATTCAAGACTTTGCCAAGATTTCCAGACCACTCGTCGACCTTACCAAAAAGGATCAACCTTGGGTTTGGGGGCCAGAGCAACAATCTGCTTTTGAGGCGCTGAAAAAGGCCTTTACGACGGCACCCATACTTTGAATTCCAGACGATGAAAGTCCATTCAGACTGTCGACCGATGCGTCTGATTTCGCTACCGGCGCAGTACTGAGTCAGTTGGATCCCAACGATACGTTGTGGCATCCAGTTGCCTTTTTCTCCAAGTCGCTCAATGTCCACGAACGAAATTATGAGATCTACGACAAAGAGTTGCTCGCAATAATCCGTGCACTCGAGAAGTACAGGCATTAGTCATCTAGAAAAACTTCACTTGGTCAAATAGGACCAAAAGAGCTATACTTCACTCTTATTGACTACTCTAAACTATCATCAGCTATCTTGCACTATTCTTCACTATTTCCTACTATTTGTCACTATTTCCAGCTATTTGTGACTATCAATAGCAAGAAATAGTTGAAAATAGTAAAGAATAGTTGAAAATAGTGAAATATAGTGAATAATAGAAGCAGATAGTTAATGATAGCTATGTTGGAACTATTATTTACTATACATGTAAGTGAGCTTTTTCCAGATGCTATTTGGAGGGTCATCCTGAGAAATTTGAGATCTGGTCAGATCACCAAAATCTGACTTATTTCAAACAAGCGCAAAAGCTTACTCGGAGACAAGCGCAATGGGCTCTATACCTCACGCGATTTAACTATTCCCTACATCACAAACCCGGAAAAACAATGCAAGCTGAAGACCCTCTGTTCAGGAGACCAGATCATGAGGAGGGGGTAAACTTCGATAATCAGGATAGAATCCTGTTGAAGCTGGAATTTTTCGCCATTTCCGCTCTCGAAGCCACTCATGAAGCCTTGGTTAACGATGACCAAATTCTAAAAGAGGTCAAAGAGGCATTGCTTTCCGATGACGTTACGAAGGACTACAAGTCGCTTCTACAGTCCGGATCCAGAGAATTCAAGAAGTCTCTGCAAGATTGGAACTACGAAAACGGTTTATTACTATATCGAGGCAAGGTGTATATACTCAAAAGCACAGATGATCATCTTCGACGAAGAATCGTACAGATACATCACGACCTACCATCGGCTGGACACCCCGGTCGATGGAAGACATACGAATTGGTTTCCCGAAACTATTGGTGGCCCAACATGACAACATTCATCAAACACTACGTCACTGGCTGCGACACATGTCAAAGGATGAAGAATCGTCCCCAACAGCCATTTGGACCTCTTATGCCCAACAAAGTGTCCAACGAGCCGTGGGAAATTATCACCACGGACTTGATCACTCAACTCCCGGAATCACTTGGATACAACACTATCTGTGTGGTGGTCAACCGATTGACAAAACGAGCTCACTTCTACCACATAACCAATGAGTTTTCGGCTAGAGATCTGTCACAGCTACTCTACGAGAGGGTATATCCGTTACACGGTTTACCGCTGCAGATCATCTCCGACAGAGGAACTCAGTTTGCAGCTGAGCTCTTCCAAGAGTGGTGCAGACTATTGGGTATTGAATCGAGCATGTCAACGGCATACCATCCCTAAACGGACGGTCAAACTGAACGCGTCAACCAAGTGGTGGAGCAGTACATTCGGTGCTACATCGACTACAACCTCGACGATTGGTCGAATCTCTTGCCTACGGCAGAATTCACATACAATAACCTGGCACACGAAGGCACAAAGGCATCTCCGTTCTACTTAGAATACGGAAGACACCCACGGGCAGGTCCTACGATCGTCAAGTCTAGCAAAAAGGCAGACTTGAACGACATCATGCGTAGACGAAACGAGGCACAAGAGCAGGCTAAAGCCGCTCTGTCACTTGCAGCAGAAAGAATGAAATGGTACTACGACCAGGGCGTAAAACGTGTCCCCTTCAAGGTCGGAGACAAAGTACTACTTGACTTACGGGATTATCAGAAGACGCAGCAGGCATTCAACCCACGATATGAAGGACCCTTCGAAATCATCGAAAGGTTGTCCGACGTCACCTTTAAGTTGAAAATGCCACCCGCATATCGCGCCATTCACCCGGTCTTTCACGCTAGCAAATTGGTCACCTACAACGAGAGCACTATTCCAGGACAGACTCCGCCTACACCCTCGCCGGTTAAAATTCAAAACACGGACGAGTGGGAGGTGGAAAAGATTCTCCAGCACCGTATCGATTCACAAACGGGCAAAACGGAGTACTACGTCAAATAGAAAGGATTCTCACGAGGAGAGAACTCCTGGAAACCAGCAGAAAACCTTCAAAATGCGCAGGAAAAGATCCAAGAGTACCTCAAACTCAGATACGAACCTGCAAATAAGTGACCAACTAGGAGCAAACGAGCACGAGCCGTTGAACCGGAGGACGAGATCTCAAAAGAGTTACTTACTCGGGACTCGACTTTGGTTATTCATCTCAATGATGGAGCTACCATGTCCACACGAGACACGCCAAACGCAGCCAGCTTGACGTTATACGCAAGCGAGAGCCTTGAAATTGGTATCAACACGAGAGCGCAAGTCAACACAGGACTTCGCATACAGCTCCCGTCCGGGACCCTGGGCCGTACATCGACGAGAAGTAGCGATGCCCTCAGAGGCATAGATGTCATAGGGACGATAGTCGACCAAGACAGTGACTCGACACGAGTTATACTCGTAAACAAAAGCGATAGAGTTCACCAAGTCAACCACGGCGACACCATAGCCCTACTGACAATCGAAAGAATTGCTACTGTCCACGTTCAAAGTGGCTAACTACTCGGCGCCTCTGTACGATGGGATAGGGTGTTACCATGCAAACTGCGTACAAGAAAACTTCTCAACGGAGCTCGAACCTAAGGAGGGGGTAATGTCACAGATTTTCCCTTAGACGCCCACGCGCTAGCGCTTACGCAGCGTCTATGTGGCGCACTAGAGTTAGGTCGCTAGATAACGTCTTATCGATACCTTATAGTTTAGTATTTCACTTATCATTGATCCCATCACTGTGTCATGTGGATAGAACATCCTAGAAGCCCGTAGAATACCGTAGAACATCATAGAAGCACGGCCCTTAAAGGCCCGGTAGTCTAGATCCGTAATCCAGGCCCTTTGATGGCCTGGTTCCATCCGGCTCCGTCCGTTTCCATAAGGTTTGATAGAGGGCAATACGCCATTGGTCGATCGTAGCAGCCCGGAAGTAACTCGGCAGTTCCTTCCGTCTCGGCGCTACTAAGAAGCACGACTATCTGGCGTCCGACGTAGTTACGGGGTCCTTCCCAACGTGTATATATACTGGCAGGGTCTGAGCCTTAGAGCCTCAGACTTATCAACGTCTTTGAACACCCGTTCGCACTACCGCACTCAACTCCAACCTGCTCGACTTCACCGTCTCGCAACCCCTTCAGCAACACTTCAGGTGAGTAGTATAGGTTTTGTGATATGTAGACCCTGCCCGTGGATATCTTCTGTATTCTAAGTAGAACGGAGATGTCGTACCTTCGTGTGCTAGGTTATTGTATGCAAACTCTGCCGTAGGCAAGAGATGCCGAGAGAGAGCAGAAAAGAGCAAGAAAGGCCTGGTAGCTCTCTCTCTCTCTCTCTCTCTCTTCTACCAATCGTTGAGGTTGTAGTCGACATAGCACCAAATGTACTGCTCCACCACTTGGTTGACGCGTTCAGTTTGACCGTCCGTTTGGAGATGATACGCTGTTGACATGCTCGATTCAATATCCAGTAGTCTACACCACTCTTGAAAGAGCTCGGCTGCAAACTGAGTTCCTCTATCGGAGATGATCTGCAGCGGTAAACCGTGTAACGAATATACCCTCTCGTAGAGTAGCTGTGACAGATCTCTAGCCGAAAACTCATTGGTTATGTGGTAGAAGTGAGCTCGTTTTGTCAATCGGTCGACCACCACACAGATAGTGTTGTATCCAAGTGATTCCGGGAGTTGAGTGATCAAGTCTGTGGTGATAATTTCCCACGGCTCGTTGGGCACTTTGGTGGGCATGAGAGGCTCAAATGGCTGTTGAGGACAATTCTTCATCCTTTGACATGTGTCGCAGCCAGTGACGTAGTGTTTGACGAATGTTGTCATGTTGGGCCACCAGTAGTTTCGGAAAACCAATTTGTATATCTTCTATCGACCAGGGTGTTCAATGGTAGGTCGTGATGTATCTATACGATCCTTCATCAAAGATGATCATTTGTGCTCTTGAGTATATACACCTTGCCTCGATATAGTAATCGAACCGTTTTTGTAGTTCCAATCTTGCAAAGATTTCTTGAATTCTCTGGATCCGAACTGTAGAAGTGACTTGTAGTCCTTCGTAACGTCATCAGAAAGCAATGCCTCTTTGACCTCTTTTAGAATTTGGTCATCGTTAACCAAGGCTTCATGAGTGGCTTCGAGAGCGGAAATGGCAAAAAATTCTGGCTTCAACAAGATTCTATCCTAATTATTGAAGTTTACCTCCTCCTCATGATTTGGCCTCCTAGACAGAGGATCTTCAGCTTACATTGTTTTTCCGGGTTTGTGATGTAGGGAATAGTTAAATCGCGTGAGGTATAGAGCCCATTGCGCTTGTCTCCGAGTAAGCTTTTGCGCTTGTTTGAAATAAGTCAGATCTTGGTGATCTGATCAGATCTCAAATTTCTCAGGATGACCCTCCAGATAATGCCTGTACTCCTCGAGTGCACAGATTATTGCAAGCAACTCTTTGTCGTAAATCTCATAATTACATTCATGGACGTTGAGCGACTTGAAGAAGAAGGCAACCGGATGCCACAACGTTTTGTTGGGGCCCAACTGACTCAGTACTGCGCCGGTAGCGAAATCAGACGCATCAGTTGACAGTTTGAATGGACTTTCATCGTCTGGAATTCAAGGTATGGGTGTCGTTAATAGACCTGACAATCCCCTCAACCTAGAATCTAAAAGGAACCTAAACCCTGGGTATATCCTTCGATCTGGTATCTTCTGGGTGGTTGGCACCTGCAAAGGGGAGTGCAGAGTACTCGTCTGAAGAGGAATTGGTGTAGGAATCTCTACCTCCAGTCGTAGCCTCCAAATATGCACGAAGCGACTTGATCGCAGGGTAGTATGACTGCAGGACTGCTCGACTGCAAGGCTGGGTGGTCGTGCGACCGTGGGAAAGTCGAGTCGCGAGGTGATTCGATCATGTAGTTGCAGAATGGCTCGATTGCAGAGTTATGAGGTCGTAGGCTTGCTCAGTCGCGAAGAGAAGCGATGCGACGAAGAGTGTGATGCTCCGAGGTGTGTAGCGACTGGAAGCGACTGGAAGCGACTGGAGATGGTGCGACGCGACTGGAAATATGGTCGGGTAGCTGTAAAGGGTGCAACAAGGATGACTAAAGTAGTATAGAGACGTGCAATGCAGGTGGTAGCGCGATCGAGGATAGAATAACGCGACTGGGAATGATGCGACGCGATCGACAGCAGTATGACGCGACTGGAAAGGTGTAGTAGAGTCGCTGAGGATGCAAGGCAGTCGCAGTGCAAGAGAGAACTGAAATAGAGTTGCAAGATGCAAGTAAAGCGGTCGACTAGGCTTGCTAACTCATAGAGTCGAGTCGCAATCGTTCTACAGGCCTTTAGACGAACCTAAGACATAGACACGACTGCTTGAAGGCCAATAACAGCCAACAGCTGTGCTAAGTCGAGGAACGATGTAGGGCACTGAGTAGATTACGTCT
>SWBT01000544.1:0-320218 GCA_005298045.1 Pleurotus ostreatoroseus | reverse complement strand
GCCGCCGCCGTCGGTTCACGAAACAAGCGCCAATGAAATAACGAGAGGTCAGGATGGCTGCGGGAATGAGCCTGAGATCATACCGAAATCGACGCGGAATGATACAATCCCGCTCATATCCTGAAAATGGCGGGATTTGTGAGGAATCTCGTCAGGATAGACCCAGGATGCCCATATCCTGGGTCGATCCCGGGCCCTCGTTATCTACGCGCTTCACGCAGTGCTCGCTAGTTCCAGTCTGTTAGCGCTTGTTGCTTTCAAGTCGTGACGCCCAAGCAGTGCCAAGCGGTCGAAGTGGAATAGACTCCATGATACAAACAAGTGGCGCCTCGCTCCGCTCTGGCGCGTGCTTGCGTAGGCAAGAAGGCTAGCAGCAACGTAGGCACATACTCTGGCACAAAGGACAGTTAAGCGATCCGTGTAGCGTGAAAGGAAGAAAAAGTAATGTAGTGGCTCATGCAACCCATCGGGCGCATACGCAGGAAGTATAGGACGAAAACTATGGTGCTTTGTCGAACAATCACATCGGTACATACTCTGGCACACAGGCACTCCGGGCATACATTCAATATCGCGTCTGAGCAACAAATACCCACCAAATTACTCGTAATATAATCGTAAATAGGGTGAAGAGGGCAGTTTGCTGTGAAACAGCATCTGCGACACACAGGGTTCGAACTTCGAACACAGAGTGAGGTTAGGGTTGACCGGTCTCCAGCAGGCGCGCAGTCAAACATACAGAAGCAGGGACAAATAAACCCCAACGAATTCAGGTCATCTGCTTAAAGTACTAGTTATAGATTCTGAAATGAAGGCGCATCAGAATATATCTTGTACTGGCTCCTGGCAGTCAGCCTCTATGGCTTCACCCTACTATTCTACCACCTCTGTGCAGAGCTTCGACTCAAGCTTTGTAGTAGGCTAGCGATGCCTACACAATAAGGATATTTTGAGTAGTGATGCTTGGGACAGCTATATAACGATACAACAATGGGTATAGGAATGTCAGTGCGGCCACTACGCAGCGACGTTTTTGCAGATCTTGGCGGCACCTTTCGAGACGCCGCTGAGAATCTCCTTCCGAGATTCAGCCACCTTGTTCGCGATGATTCCAACGAACTCTACGTTAAGCTACAGGATTTTCATAAGTAGGAGAATAGAAATCAGACAGCTAATCAAGCGTACCTCGCCACGCTCAACCTCCTTACATGCAGCTACGATGTTTTTGGGTGTTTCTGCGGCTTCTATGGCAGACAGCTTGTTCAGCTCGGTAGACATTTCCGACAGAGCCTCTACGCCCTTGGTACGGATCTCCTTGAAGTGTTGGGCCATCTTATGACGGAGTTCAGCATGCGCCGGAAAATCCTTGCGCTATCATCCACTTACAACACCGAGTCTGTGAGCCTTGATGACAGCAGCAGGCTTGAACCGCGTAACTTCGATGTTAAAGAGTAGGAGAGCCTGGAAATACAACACTGAGTTTCGAGAACTGATGAGAGGCGAGAGCACACTAACCTCTTGAGTCAAGGTAACGATATGCAGCAGTTCTGACGGCACTGCATGAGCTTCCAGTGCGCTCTTGAATCGTTGCTTCATATCTCATTTCGTGACTTAACAATGCCCATCAACGCACGAGAACAGGCACGACATACCATCAAAGAATGTGAAGGCCAGTTGCGGAGGCTCCTTGATTGCTGGTGGTTCCTCATCCTTCTTGTAATTCGTGTGACCATTCGTACTGCCATTGGGCGGTGGTACCACACCCTTCAACTGGCCACTCGTCTTTTGTTCAGTAATGCGCGCAGCCTCGGCGAGAACGGCGGCGGCCGGAGGGCGTAAGAAGTCGTGGTGAGGACCCAGCCATTGCGTCAGTGCATCAGCGAAGTGGACGAGCGCAAGTTCAGACGATGTCAGCTAGAGAGGGAATCAGTATACGGTAAGGTACGCATTAAGCTATACATACGTCGTCGATCTCAGCTTGCTCCCTCTTCGCCAGCCGCTCGTTGAGCGTGATATTACCAAGTTCGAGACCGGGATGAGGCTTCGGACGGTCGCCGATGAGGAGCTTGTCCTCCACTGTATCATCAAGGTCACTCGCTTGCTGGAAGATCTTGATATAGATCTTCAAGAAGAGCGACAGCCATGGTTGCTAATAGGCACCTTTCTTCAGCATGTTTCGCATTTGCTCCGACAGTGTGACTCACCCCTGGTGGCTTACCGAACAAGATGGTTTGTTCGTGGAAGGAAGGCTGACCGCGTGGCTGGTAGTTGGGAAGAATGTCGAAGTCTCGGTTGTCAAAGTGTACTGATGCCATTTGAGCGACCACAGCTCAAGTTACGGTAATAGATGTCCACTTACGGCGATCAAAGATAAACTTCAGCTCGATGAGTTCCATGTCTACCAACTCGGAGGTGACCGGCTCGTGAGCGACACGCATTCGAACATGCTCCATTTTCATGATATCCCGTTGCAGCGAATTGTCAAGACGGTCCTCTAGAGAGACAAATTCTGGGATCTGTTGACGTAACGGGTGAGCTCAGGGCTCGCGGATAACGTTCTAGAAGGACTGACCTGGGAGTACTTCTCACCCACGAATGCCCGCACGATAAACTCGGCTGTCTACAACAGGCGTCAGAAAATAACGAGGGAGGAGGGATCACTCGTACATCCTGGGAATTGCCGAGATAAATCTGACTGGCCTCCATACATTCGTTGGAGTAGGTGAGATCGCCCAGCGATGAAAGAGAGAATGTTGATACTCGTGAGAGGATGAGGTGGGAAAGCGTGTCCGTTTGTATCTGCTTGACGTTCAACAAGCGGTAGTGCTCCAAGGACAATGATGGGGCGCCTGGGCATGTAGAAGTCAGATGCGTTTTCCTGAGTAAGGGTTAGATGCTTACCCAGAAGCTGATAGAGTCGAATGAGCAGCATATGGATCAGATACGACTGTTTGCTTTTTGAGCAGCCAAACTCAAGGACTACTGCGGCCTGGTACAGGTATGCCACCTCGTTCGTGATTTTCCATAGGTTCACGTACGTCTGGCTTGCAATGATTACCAAATCGTCCGCAGGTTGCAGCTCGGTGTCGGGAAGATCTATGCCAAGCTTCAGACCCTTGAAGTAGGTCTCCATGTACAATGCGGCCCTCGCCTTCTCCAGCTCCGGTGTCAATTCCGCTGGCGTGAGACTATACCGTATGAGCTTCAAAGCATTGATCGTGCGTTGGAGGTCGTCGAGGTTATCCTATGTGTGTATCGTTTGCATTGCCGTTCTGAAAGTCATTGGGCTGAGAGCAAATGTTGGACGCACGGTCAAGGTATATGTCTGCAGGAGGGACGTCCATTTGTGGAGTTCGTCGCCTTCGAATTCAACGTAGGGAAGCAAATCTTCATAGCAGCATGCCTTGTTGCCGAACTGTTGGAAATAAGATTCTACTAATGTGAAAAGCGCGGTAGCATCTACAATACAGAGAATGAGTGTAGTCTCACAGATGTGAACTATGTTGTCGGGACATACCGGTGGATAGACCGTTCTTCCTAGACCGCAGTTCAAGCTCAAGCAGTGCCAGAGGACCCGAGCGGTCTCGTACGCCGTCTCTATCCGCAACCTGAGCTAAGAATTCTTGCGTCTTGTTAATCTGCTCCCGGCACGCAGCCTTGACTGCATCGTCCACTTCCTTCAGAGATGTGACGTCCGAGAAAGTAGCATCTAGTATGGAAAGGAACTCCAGCCAATTGCGATCACTGAAAAGACGTTAACTCAGGAGGCCAAGTTTCGACACATAGTTGGGCGCACCCTTGTTTCAATATCTTGTCCTGTGCCAGCTGACTCTCGTCTTTGGCAGCACCCTTCAACGTCCAGATAGCTCGTCTCAGCTCATCGCATACAAGACTCGTCCTGCATATAGCCTTGCCCATGTCGCTTTCCAGTAGTTTGGTCGCCTCGTCGTACATTTCAAGTTCTTTGAGGATTGTAAGATGTACATAGAATCTATCAGCGCTGACAAACGAGGGGACAGTCGCCGACGTGATGAGTCTGTGAGCGAGTTTGAACAGCACTGGGCGAAGCGCAGGAGGAGTGGCTGGGTCGTTCGCCTGTCGCAAACGATCAGTAGTCGAATGAGCGCTTTAGTTGAGTGACATGCCTGTAACACAGCGCAGAACACGCTCCAGTAGAGGTAGCGGTCTTCCTGGAACTGTTTGTGCATCCTGACAGCAACCTATCAGGTAATAAGCATTTGAACCAGTCTCATTCGTTCTCTGCATATATGCGCACTTGTTGAGCTGCTTTCCAATTTCCGGTCCGAGCATTCGCTGAGAATGTCTGTATAGCAAGGTCATCGTTCGCAGGTTGCTGCCGCCATGCCGTGTCGTACATCGTCACAATGTCGGAGTCTGGATCGTAAACGTAAGCAGTCGCATATACGAGCAAGAGGTGCATACTGACGTCGACCAAGCCCGCGGAGGACATGACTCATTGCGCCAAGTGTAGATTCGTCCGTTGGTTTAGCTGCGAGGATCTCTTCGCTGAGGATGAGGGACTCTTCAACCTTCTGTAGGCGAACCAGAGCCAAGGCTTTGAGAGCCTATTTAGAGTCGTATCACAACTGAAATAAGTTTCACGATTGTACAATGCCTGTGGGTATGTACGTACCTTGACCAGGCTGTTTTGCGGCTGCTTCTTCAACAGCTTGTTGCATGCTACTATAGCTGACTTATTTGAACCGGTGTCGATGGCATCTAATAACAGTCAAGCAAGCAGAGCCAGGAAAGCGGTCTTAGCTTTTAAGCACGTCAGACTACTCGAAACGCGTACCATAGATTGGGCGAATTTGGCGATCAAAAGTAGATGACATCTTCGGACGAAGTAGAGGCTACGCTTGGGCCGCGGAGGTAAGTACTGGTAGACACGTGGAACACGTTGAGGAGGGGTCGACGTACGACGACAAGACAGAGCCCAGCAGACGACCAGTGAAGGAGGTTCGGTACCAACCGATTTTTTTGTGGGGAAAGCAGAGTAGTGAACGACGCTCGTGAACGCGGCCGGGGCGCTGACTGCCCTCCGCGTCCAGCCGACTGTGCGGCTCAACTCTTCTCTCCTCCGACTGTCCACGCTCCTGTTCGGACATTCGGTTGTGGCCTCTCTTACTCGTTGGCGGCAACTTGAAGAGCATTATCGACGAGCTACACAACGCGCACAACCTTGCGAGGATGGCACCCCTTCTCTCTCGGTGAGCACGGTCGAGTCATACACATCATCCATACTAAACAGCCTCTATACAGTACACTAGATCCCCTGCTCGGTGTCTTCACAGGCGTGCTCGCTTACTATCTCTACGAAAACAATCCTCGAACTGCTCCCTCCGAAGGCAATCGCTTATTCGAGCTCATCAGATGGAAGCGAGACAAACTACGACAGGCAAAAGAGGCGGAGAATGGCGCTGACGCCGATATTGACTGGAAGGCTTTAGCTAATGAGATAGACCGGAAGTAAAATCAGGTGTGTCGCTTGTTTCTGACACTTTGTTCCAGTCGATGATGTGCGTTTCACAGAGCAATGCGGTAGTGAATCATTTGCTACGCTGTGCCAGTAGCTCCTGCACAGTCTTCATTACGCCAAAGAACACGGCTCTTTCCTGTTCGCTCAACCCTTCCACGGTTGTCACGTCGCTCGACTTTCGAAGTGCAATACCCACTATGATTGGACGTCTATCGGCTTGCATGAGACCGTCGGTCTCCGCGGTCCAGACAATGGTAGCGACTTGGGATGCATATAACGAGTGTAAGGTTTGCAGATGGTCGGACGGCGCGTTGCCGAGTAAAGGTGTGAGCTGTATGGATGCAGGTGGAGCTGGTAGGGATGGCTTTCCAGGCTCGGATGATGCTGGAGGAGGAAGGAGAGGTTCTGCTGGCGGTATCGTAGCTTGGATCTGGATGCTCATGGTTTATGTCGACTCTGTCCTGCATAGTGTGAAGACGTACCAGATTGCCTACTTTGCCGAGTTGCGTCACCAATACAAGGATACGATCTGCGTAGTTTTGAATGACCACCTCCGTGTCTATGCCGCATATTTGCCTAGTTGTCTGTAATGAGGACGACATTTCGTTCAGCAGCACTTGGTCGCTGAGTACAACGTTAACCTGCGCGGCCAGCGCCAAAGTGCGGGACTTTGGCGGCCCGCCAAAGGCGCCCAATCCACGATTGCATACATGGGCGTCTATATCGGTTCCTGGGGACCGGAAAGCTTCAACCAGAACAGCGACGACGGCCAGGCACTAGCAGCTTCCTACTTGGTCATCTCGTCACCATGCACGAAACGAAGATGAGCGTATCTGCGAAGGGTAAATCACGAGAAGATGCACACTGGCAGCTAGGTTGGTGGGACTTACATGCACTAACGGAGAGCCCTACGCGGTACGTGGCTGTCGCATTCGTTCAATTGACCACTGATCATACAGTAGACCAATTGCGTGGTCCAAGTCGTCTGTTATATTTACTCCGGACTCTACTCAGCCGATGGTTCTGGCGCGCCATTTTCCATCCTCTAGGCAGTTCGTCCTACCGTCTCCCGCTCCCTGGGCAAACACGCTTGGATCGTATGAACCCCCTACGATCATTACCATAAGCCCAACCGATGACTGGCTCTTTGCTTACTTTCCTGGTAATGGCGGTGATGGTGCTGGATGTCTGTGGCGGAAAAATGGTCAGCTAGATAACTGGGTGCTGCAAGAGTGGTGGACCTTTGCCAAGGGTGCTGGGGCTGTGGCTGCGGAATGGATATGCACGGATAGAGAGGTAAGCCTTTCATGTATTTGAGAGGTTATCATAATTGATAGAAATAAGTGGGTTTTAAGCGAACAAGACCAGCCATATCGCCTGCCACCCCGCGGTCCCTTCCTCCATACTAACGTCCCTACTCTAGTTCTAGTAACGCAGGCTCATCAAGCACATGTCTGTTTATTGCCATCGCCCCTCTTGACCTTCAAGATACTCAAAGCGTCACTACTTCACGTTTCAACTTCCATAGACGGGCAACCTAATCAACAAGGGGAGTTCCCTACAAGTAGTCGCGGGGGCCAAAGAGTATGCGCGAAAGCCGCTATTGGGCTCAACTACAACGGTCAGACATGGATGTATACATCCTTGGTTCAATAAATTGATTAACAACTCTACCCAGACAATGTTATTATGATAGCCACACGATCACACCTACTGCCGCCTCACATCACGGAACACATGCCCTTCAACACAATGGATCTAGGTCTCCATTTAGACATGACAGAACCGACTTATCAAACTGATAGTTTGATTGCTACCGAATGGGAGCAGTGGGGAGAAGAGCCTACGATTGAGTTGTCCACGCTACAGATTCGCTACAGTACCTTTAACTTAGGTGAATGGGCTTACCCACTAACACCGGCAACATACTCACGTATTCATAGCGATCAGAGTCTACCCAGCGGCTACAATACGACGGCCTGCATCTCAAGTGATTGATCTGCGCTTCTGTGCTATCCCTCCAGACATTGTACCTCCTTCTCCCACAATCACTCGTGACCCAAGAAGACCCGTCAAAGACAGCAACACAGAAAAAGGAAATATGTATTTACTTGCTAGCTTTTTGCACTTTGACGAGTGTAAGTCGCCTCCCCGATGGAGTGGATGGAGAATAACCTTTCACAGACACCTCGTTGCCCAAGTCCGAAATCACGACTTTCCCGCTGACTCGCGGCAAGGTAGCGGAGATTACGCTGGTTAGTACTTGAGATATTTCGCGAAGTCTTACTAATATAAAGGTATCACCAGAATCCCAAAGGCGAACGGACACGCGCTTTCGACACAGGAACTCTAGCATTTCTAGCACGGTCCCCTTCGCCGAAGCGGATCATTGTGGGCTTTCTGGGCTCCAACGGTACAATCCGCCGACAATCAAAGACCAAAGAGACCTCGATAGGAAACATGATCGTTATCAATCCGTCAGTGTCATCCATTGTTTTATAGAAAGTTAACTCACAGGGCGATCCAGTGGTGATTTGACTACCGATGACCAGTGGGATACTGCTCATATTCTTTCACCTTGTAGCGTTGTTGGTAAAGATGGTATGTCCCCTCTCGTCTCCGCCCTGGTACAATATTAATTTGTTGCAGTACCACTGAACGCTGCAGTCTCCCCTAACCATGCACTCATTTGTACGATATCACCGTCAACGACTTTGGCGGCACGTACTGTAGTGCATACGTTACCCCGATGGAAACACGGATTGATACCACGAGATGATATGGCACGCGCAATCGTCTTATCCATTCTGTCAAGAACATCGCCTTCCGACGTCATTCACGCTCTTACCGTATCCACGACACCACTTGATGATGTTTTGAAGACACTCTACAATAGTCTGCGAACTCTCGAAAATCACGCCTTTGGTATGCAAGAGATATGGATAGAGGAAGTCCTTGGCATTGCGACTGAAGTTTACTTGTAAGTCTTGGGTCCATATGATCCGCCATTATGCGCTCATCCGTCATGCCGTAGGAGCCGAGCACAACGAGCTGAATTGAAAGCTGAGAAACGCGCATTAGAGGAGTGGGGTCTGACAGCGCACGAGTTGACGTCCGTGATTGCCCTGAACGCCGCCTTCGAAGACTGTCGTGAAGGGGATGCTTACGACTTGGGTGAGCAACCCACTTTGTATGACCTTAAAAGGTATTGATACTTTGACAGAGGCTGTATGGCAACTGGTTGGGCTTTCACTTTGGTTCATCGAGCTGCTTGAGAAGATTCTGAGGCAGTGTGTATACATGGGAAGCGAGATGTCGTCCGCTCCTAGCGAAGAGAAGTCGCGTCAAGACGCGGGAGGACCATCCGCGGGCAGTATGTAGCTTGTTCCTGCCTTATCATTTTTATGAGACTAACAACTATGCTTTCCCAGTATCTGTACTCCTTCATCTATTACACCCATATGCGGCTGGTAATCTGCACGTCGCCTTGCAGCATATCAAATGTCTTCACGATGATCTGAAGTCGCTGTCACCCAAAAGCGAAAATGCGCAAATGGCAAAGGACGTTTTTATGGACGGCCTTGAAAGCTCTGGGATCTACTTAGATGCTCTAGAACCTTTGCTCAAAGAGATTCATCGAGAAAGTCAAAAGACTGCAGGTATGGGATCATGCCTTCCGCTCCGAGACGTGATCTGAACCATTTGTCAAAAAGCCGAAGTCTTGAAGAAGGGCTTGGTCAACTGCACACTTACTCCCGCTCTCCAACAGCACGCTAAGCCGATGGTCGAGAAGGTGCTTGCGTTAGGAGTTATGGATCGCGTCCGCCTGTTCATCAAACCGGCCGACTTGATTGACGGCATGTCAAAACTGGCTGTCGGAGAAAGGTTGAAACAGGACGACTCGGATGTAGTGTCGAAGGGAGTCCTCCTGCACGCGGGTGGCATTATTGTTCAATGTGTAAGGTGCGGAGGGCGAAGCGAGATAGGTGGGCCGGACAGCGTTGCTGGGCATGTTTCTCAGCGTTGGAACGCATGGGAGCGGATTTGGTCTACTCGCTGCGTCTGTGGAGGAGCTTGGGTACGTGGGCTGTAGTTTTATTATGTTTTCTGTACATGATTTGCGCACAAGAAAGACCAGGAAAGATCGCTGTGCTCATTCAGCGTCTGTTAGACGCCGAGTCCAGACTCCGGCTCAGCGCCCAAACGGGGCTACCATATCGAGCGTGAGAACCTTAAGTAGAAACTGCATAGCGACCCAGCCACCAGTTTCGGGCGTTAGACCACGACTATCAGGCAAGAGTACGTCGGTAACGCAAGATCCCCTAATGGCCCCCTCAACTACGTGCGTACCATCTGCGTAACGGTCGGAGTAATGGCTTTCTAACGAGTCTAAACTTATGCTAGCGTCCCGAGCGTCGCGGTTCGTCCAAATTCTTGAACTTCGCGACAGGTGCCCCAGAGTTCTGACTTTGCTTATGTGAAATGTAGGACGTCGAAGTCCCGGAGACTCTTCTCAAGAAGAGAAAGCAAAACGAAAAGGCCCGGGAGGAGCGTCTTGCCGCGGCGGTAGCTGCCCGTAAGGTGTGTACAGCCATGTCGGTTATGTCGCAAGTGACTTCTGCACTTCTTGCTATGATGCATACTTCAATACTCTCGGCTAGGCGAAACTCGTTTTATCCAATGCTGCCAGAAACATACCATCTTTCGGGACTGAACATTCAACTTCATCCGTCTTTTTGGAGGCATCAATCTCAGATTGTAGCTGACTTCATGTTGCTCCTAGGCAGCGAAGGCCAAGCGCAAGGTTATCTTCAAGCGGGCGGAGAAGTATGTGAAGGAGTACCTGAGTGGGGAGAAGGAGGAGATTCGTCTCAAGCGTGCTGCACGTGCTGCTGGTGACTTCTACGTGCCCGCACAGGCGAAGGTGTACTTCGTCATCCGTATCCGGGGGTGCGTCCTATTCTATTGTCCTTCAATCCGTATACCTGACAATCCCCAGTATCAACGAGATTGCACCGAAGCCTCGCAAGATCCTGCAGCTTCTCCGTCTCCTGCAGATCAACAACGGCGTATTTGTCAAGGTCACCAAGGCCACTGAGCAGATGCTTCGTCTCGTTGAGCCCTACGTCACGTATGGGTACGTATAGCTGTGTTTGATGTCATACCCTAGTGTGCTCACAAGGCATCTTATGAGAACAGCGAGCCCAACCTCAAGTCCGTCCGCGAGCTGATCTACAAACGCGGCTACGGCAAGGCCAACAAGCAGCGTATCCCTCTATCCAACAACCAGGTCATTGAGGAGACACTCGGCAAACACGACATCCTCTCAATCGAGGACCTCGTCCATGAGATCTTCACCGCCGGCCCCAACTTCAAGCAGGTATGTAATTGTATTGATTTGTCGTCTACACGATGTCAATAACATATCGTATAGGCGAACAACTTCCTCTGGCCCTTCAAGCTGTCGAACCCCACTGGCGGCTGGAGGACACGCAAGTTCAAGCACTTCATCCAGGGCGGTGACTTCGGCAACCGGGAAACCAACATCAACAAGCTCATCAGGCAGATGAACTGAGTGTTACTCCGGCTTGTGGCGCGAGGGGGTGGTGTTTCGCTTTGATTTGGACGTCCGGGCGTTTGTCGTAGGGCCAAACGTCCGCAGGGGTATGCCCGGCATGCACTGTTCTCTTCTTTCTGTCTTTTTACATTGTATGCCCCTTATGACAACCTGCAAAACGAACTGCTGTGCATGCTATCGACTTGTTCTCGGGATTGCTTTCGATTAAAATTTTCTTGTGTGCGCTGTGATGAGAGGGTCGGGTCCGTCCCGCGGAGCCGGATTCGGTTGACGCCATAGCTTGAGACCGAGTGACTTCATCTTTCGTCTTTGCACCATGACTACGCTGTCAATACCATTATGAGCCCTGCCTTTGCCAATAAATCCTCTGGTTAGATCGATTTATGTCCTTTGCTGATCGACACGAATGCTGTTCCGCGGTCGAGGTCGAGGAAGCGAGAGGGAGGGACAGTCGGATCGGCAAGTAAACAACTTGCTGAACACCCTTCGGTACGTTTCCAGACACCCATCGTTGCGAACATGCTCGGAAGGTCGTTATATTGATCGGTATCCCAGGGGCGAACAGTTCCGACATGCACAGAACGTTCGTAGCAAGCAGGACCGTACGGGGCGCAGGCCCATTGTATTCGACTACCACCAACCCTCACTGCCTCTTTCGCAACTTTTTGGTATCAGCGATGTACCAGCAGACGAAGATATTGCTCCCATTCAACCTGCGCCATTCCGTAACCCAGGCCAAATCGGACATGCTGGCACACTTGCCCGCCCTCCCGTGACACTCGTGGAGGGTGTGCCCACCTATGACTACCCAAACGGTGCTGTACCCGGACCCCGACCCCCACGGAGCTGGAGCTCGCTATTCCAGAGCGAGAAGGATATCGAGCGCGAGACCGCGTGGCGGACGCACGCACTTTCGCTGTTTATCTCTCATGGTCCATTACCGCCCTCATACGCCTCTATATCCCACGACGCACTCGCGCAAGTTCAGCCGCTTACTCTGACATGCTTGCGTGTTCTGCTTGCGGCCTGCGAGGACGTGAAGGATCTTGCAGCTGTCATGTCGTATGTCCCTGCGCAGTTGAGACGCGAGCTCATGCGTTGGTGTGCAGTACATTCACCGCTCGATACCGCACGACTGCGCATATTATGCATGGGAGATGGGCACGCAGCTGGGGAACTTATCGTTGTAGGACCGGAAGCCATACTCCGCACAGACTTTCTTACTTCTGTTCGTGATCGTTCGACGAGTCACGCGCACAGCCCAAGCCCTGCAGACGAGCATCATCAAGGCGAAGAGGAGAGAGAAGAAGATTGGGATGGCTTACATACTGTGGATACCCCATTATCGCTGACAGCTCTCGCTGTGATGTCGGCCCTCGTGTCAACTAGCACGCTCCTCAGTTTACCCCGAACGCTTACCCGTCTCGCGCTCCTCAGTCTTTCGCAACGTCTGCCCATACACAATCTAACTCGTACATGTCCGTACCTCGAAGTTCTCGACTTGTCCTTCAATCCCTGGCTCAAGTCCGAAGATAATGCACCCGGGAGCTCTGCACTCGAGTTCAGTTCGTTGAACAGGGTAGAATGGCGGAGATGGAGGAACTTGAGAGTACTCGGCCTACGGGATTGTGGCTTAGGTATGGATATAATAGCAAGAGTGAATGAGGGGCGTTGAGTTGACGACATGCCGGATATTGACGTTTACGGGATAGACGTCGACTCGATATCGTCCAGTAGTACTGTAGGTAGTACCAGGAACGAGCGGCCAAGCTAGCAATGCTGACCATGATCTTGACCCATGATAGGAGATGGGCTCCTAATATATGAATGAGTTCATGACGATGTAGAGACAGTCAACAACAGACTAGCACAGTAAACCGACAGCTTCAGAAACTCCTTTGGACCGGTTAGGAAATGATCGAGCTTTTGATCCTAACAAGCGCAAACAAGACAACCACTAGACTTCGCTCAGTTCGCTGATCACGTCGACGTGTTATGATATGAGATCATGCAAAAAAGCTCATATATACCCTGCTCAATATGCAGAGAAACCCAGTCAATAATGTAGCTGGAACCAAGTCGCAGATTTTAATTCGAACCGTTGACCGACTGTCAGCCTTGCTGCCCAGTATGGCATTTCTCCGCATTAAGGACGAGCATACGCTTCGAACTCGAAAGTCAGTCAGTCTAACCTCCAAGTCCATATAAGCCCCTCTAGATCTCGCTGATTTCTTCAGGCAATCTTCCCTCACCCTCCTCTCTACCTCCTCCGCCATAGGCACGGTTTATCATCCCCTCCCCCTCCGTCTACCCGCCTCCCCCCACCTTCCCATTTTCCGCGTGGGTATTTCCGAGTTTTCTTAAGGCCTTCCTACCCTCCCGCAAGTGTATGTGCTGCCTCCCACTTGCACTCGCTTTCGCATTTGATAAACACGGCTTCGATAACCGACGAGGACCTTCAGGAAGTAGCAGAATTTAGAGTAGAGAGAACGGTAGTGGAGGAGGGCTGGCTGAACGGGCTGATGAGAAAGCCAAGGGAGATCCATAGTAACATAGGACGGGTGGCTTCTGGTAGGTGGAAGATGGAAGGTCCTTGCCCACGTGTATCTTCTCAGTCAAATAAGCCATCCCCTATGACACTACTCAGCAACTGTGAGCAAGTCTGAGTGTCGGCATCGGGCCAACGACGCGACCTGCCGTTCTTGGGTCCATACTAATCGTACTGAACTGCGGGTAGATTGTGAGAGGTATGGAGATAATGTACATGTTTCCGACGATGATACAGAGTGCTAGACGATACAAGGTACTGTAATTAAGATGCTCTGCTTATGTGTTAAATACTGACCAGTGTTAATTACAACCGTGTAAGTGAAGGCTCCTTCGCAGGACTCTAGACCTTCTGGGTAAGGAACTCCGCTAAGGAGAAACGAGGTGCTCGCTATGCAACAATATGAGGTTAGTTGTCTTGTAGCACAAAGCTATGACCATACCTCGGGTTCTTTATCCGGGGTCTTCTTGCCAGGTGCTTTACCAACACTCGCTGTCTCGGTATCCTTCGCTGAAGTCAACCCAGACAGCTCTACACCAGGAGGCCATTTGTTCCGAGAAGGTAGCTTAGTGCTGTTCTCATGTAACCAGTCCCACATCGTAGTAGTGTACCGTGTACACAGCTCGAGGTGAGACACCGCAGATTCTCCGAGATGATCTGAACGGCAGCGTCAGCGCTTCATCGGCCATAGTACAAAGGAATCGACGAAACATACGAAGAATAGCACGCTCTATCTGATCTGCGACCGCCTCTCGACGCTCTTGGGAGAGGTAGGATGTCATGAGACTATCTTCAGGTTTGGTATAAGCCAGTAGAGCGCTGACTATCCCAAGCTCCTTCAGGTACACAGCACGGTCCGTCGCTTTGGGCAAGCAGTTGGCTTCGGAGTACAGTCTCTGGGCTTTGTGCAGAAGAAGCTCCAGGTGCGGGTCCAGTTCTTCGCCAGAGGTTTCTGAGCGAGCGACGGGAGGCGGCGGTAATCGTGCGGGCGTAATGACGGGAGAGCCAGGGTGGTGATAAGGCAAAGGGACTGTTCTCGTTGTCTCGATGAAATCGAGTATGCGAAGGTTGAGATGAAGGTGTTCAGGATCAATTGAGGTTGGGGATTCATATATGAAGGTATGTTCCGAGCATTCGGACTCGGGGGAAAGTGCAGAGGTGGTCGTTGCTTCTCGTGTTTCTCGCGGGAGTACGGCGGGGAAGTATGTCTCCAGGAGATGGATGGCATCGTCTACTCGTCCAGACAATATATTTATGCGTATTTCTGAGCACACGTCAGATAAGAACGTGGCCGTTGGACGTATATGGGCAAGCACGCACCTCGTCGTCGCTGGGCGGTCTTCAGTCTCGCTTCCAGCGCAGCTGCCAACGCATCCCTATTCTCACTGGACTCAGCACTCATGATCTCGTCGCCATCTGCGTCTAAGTGGCATACTGCGCTGTCCTTGACGAACGCACTGGCCGTCTTGGTGTAGGAATTATGGCAAAGATAGTCGAATACGAGTGCTCGCTTCGTTGACCGAGGATTAGAGTGAAGCGCTGCAGAAATGATGAATGACGACGTACCAGGTCATCAGGGGTCGGTGAGAAAAGCCGCTTGCTCTCCAGCGCAGTCTTGTCCTTTGTCGGCGGGGGCCACTTGAGCATCATAGGAATCTGTGTCGTCGTCGTGAAGAGGGCCGGCGTCGGACGGTCGCAGGTCGCTTGAAAAGGGCGTGTGCAGAGCGGGGACGGCGTTGGCGGCACGCGACTCTGATCCAGGGCCCGGGGTCACGCGAGAGCCACGCGAGCGACGCGCCAGAGGCATGCCCGCGGGACACCGTCTTGCTCTCACTGACTGACTGACTGAATCTTACCCGTAGGAACACCTCTGCAAATATGGCTATGGGTAAATCAAACTACCTTTCGCACCTTTCTCTTGTGCGACCATACCTGCTCAACGCCGCTGACGATGCCCAGGTTGCCCTACTTGTACCCCAAGCCTGGCGAGTCCGCCATAGCTGATGGTATACGACTCCGCAGAAAGTCAGATCTCATCGAGCTGGATGGAATTCTGTGTGCAAGCTTGCATAGTGTGGGAAGGCTTTGAACTGACAAAAATACTGTAGGATGAATGCCCCTCCTATCGCTCAGGCCCTGAACAACTTGGGCCAAGCAGTCAGGATAGACAGTACGCTACCGGGCGACCTTCGAGAGCTCGCGGTAAGTCACCCTCCTTACCAAGGTGGTGGTAGACGGCTACTCACACGTACAATCGTTATCAGATCCTGCGTGTTGCAGTTATCAACGGCTCAACATATGAATGGTACGTCAGCTGTATCCTGAACCATGTACAGTGTTCATAGATTGGTATCTTGTTAGGACTCACCATCTCGATCCTAGTACTCGAGCTGGTTTAAACTCCAGTCAGCTTGCGGTCATCAGGGACGCATCAACTGTCATGTCAGACGACGTAGATCCTGCTGGCATTCTGACACAAGCGCAGAGGGCCTGTCTGGCATATGCAGACTGGATGACGAAGAATATCCAAGTTCCCGATCGTGTGTTCGAAGAGGTGCGGGCCGTGCTAGATGACCGCCAAATAACGGAATTGACTTCGACGGTGGGCTGTTACAATATGGTCTCTCGATTCTTGATTGCATTGGATGTAGGCGACATGGCTAACACTCCTGTACCCGAAGTATCTGTTGTAAATGGTTCATAGCACGCTAACAAATGCATACGCTTGAATGTTATGTGACTGGTCTCGTGAATACTGAGGGAGCCTGATTTGTCGATCGGAGGCTTGGTCGCTTGTCGGTCGCTAATCGCTGGTTGAAGCTGAGACCGTTCCGGCCCCTCTTCCCCACACTGCCATCCGTCTATCTACCCGCGCCTCGTCGACACGTTCAACGACGACGATGGCCTCTTTCACGACGAGCGACCTCCTCGGCTACGCTTCAATAGGCTGCTGGCTAGGCGCACAGTTCCCGTGAGTACCCTTTTTCGCCAAAAGATGCCGCGCTGTTATGTGGGACCGGTAACAGGTGATGATGGTCACTTCGCTCTATTATTGCGTTATTATCGCCATTGCTATTGAGCATATACTCATACGCCAATTCTAGACAAGTCCTCGAGAACTACCAACGTCAGTCGGTCGAAGGTCTTGCGTGGCCCTTTCTAGCCAACTGGTTGGCTGGTGAGCATCACTTCGCTGAACACGCTGTATCTCGGCTAAATTGCAGGATCTTGCGAATGCAGGGGATATATCAAATCTCATAGGGTGTCTACTAACTCACCAGCTACCGTTCCAAGTGCGTTGCTAGCTCCTCTCTACCTTGTTTAAGCTCATCGCTGTCTAGACGTATCTTGCGACCTACTTTTGTCTAGTAGATGTTACATTAGTTGGACAATATGTCTATTACTCCTCAGCCTCCCAGCCAGCACCGGCATACCCATCATCATATCCTTCCGCTCGACTCCGCTCGACGTCGTCAGCGACCATTACGCGCAGACTATCTCTCGAGCGACCTCCAACACACTACCGCGCACTCTCCAATGTAGCCGCGAATGTAGCCGCAGCGGCCGCACTCGCCGCGCAGCAAGAAGAGCAAGCGAGATGGCATCCTCAACGACGCAAGAGCGGTCACGATACCGACAACGTCGTCAACCTGGACGAAGACGAAGACGAGGTCGACGAAGAGGCGCTTGCGCGCCTCGCCGACAGTTTCCATTCCGAGGGCGGACGGAGCACGTACAGGAAGAAGGTCTCGTGGAGTCGAGAGCGCGGAGGCAGTCTAGGACGCAGCCACCCGCCAACCATGTCCCCCATCCCGTCTTCGCTGCACATACAGACGTCGCCTGCCATCGGTGGGGTCGATGAGTTCGATGTTGTGCGCGGCCGGCCGCTGTCTCGGGGAAGCCCACTGGTTGAGTCGCCCGAGGACGAGTGGGGCAATGCGTCTACTGCACAGCGTCGGAGCTCCAGGGCGAGCAGGAAAGGCGCCAGTATGGTGTTTCTGGGAGTATGGGCCCTGTTTGGCGTCGGGACGCTGGCAGGGAGTAAGCGTGGACTGTCGGATGGCAGTCGTACACAAGTGGGGAGGGTGCTGGCAGATGAGGTGGTCGCGGTACCATCCCCATCGAGCCTAACAACATCCGTTGTAGATATACCAGCCGTCGCGTCTATCGCATCAGCAGGAAGTCTTGACTCTGCCCCAACGTCTTTCGACGAACTTCGGTTCGTAGATGAGATACCCCCACATGACCCACATGAGGACGATGGGCCCTCGATGGACTACATCGTCGGTCGTATATCAGCTTGGATATGCACGACTCTATACCTTACTTCACGATTACCCCAGATATGGAAGAACGTACGTTTCCCGTCCCATTTTTATGGACGCACGTTCGAAGATCTAACACATTTCTATTCATTGACAGTATGTCAGGAAATCTGTAGAGGTGGGTAACAAACCAATCAAACCGCGAACGTGATGCTCATGCCACACAGGGTCTTTCCATGTCGCTATTTATCTTCGCCTTCTTAGGCAATTTCTTATACGTCGCATCCATCCTGACATCGTCCAACCTCCGGCTGCCTGAACCCGAGGCTTCTGCGTTCCTCAGGGAAAGCATACCGTGAGTTCCTCTCTTTCACTCCCAGGTTTGCTCTGATTCTGACATTCCTTAGGTATCTTCTCGGTAGCGGCGGTACCTTAATGTTCGACGTAACGATTGTAACACAATCTTTCCTATACCGTTCTAAAGCCCACTCTCGCGGGCGACGTCCTTCCCGGGCAGACAACGAAGAAGAGCAGGGACTGTTGGGCGCGGGCACTACGGGCGCGGAGGAGGTCACGACACCGTCTCGGCGGCGGATGACCGCGCCAAGCGAGGGCGCGGATTAGTACACACCTACACTACTTCCTTGGTAGGATCACAGGCTCGTATTTATTTGCAGTCTTGATATAATGCACTGCACTGTTCGAACACTTATCTGTCGCTGAAGCCTTGTGCCTTCCTCCAGTTGCAGCGCTCTCTGTCGATGGATTCGAAACCGGTGGCGGCGTTCATCGTATGACGTCGATCCCCAGCCTGTGTTTCCGATTCGCGCTCACCGCGCCGAATTTGTTTTCCTCCATTGCTAGACTGACTATGAGCCCACTCTACAGACACGAGGTGCCGTCAAGAAGCCTGTACGGGGAACGACGTCCGCATAGGTCGGCGTAGGGCGTCCTAGGTACGTCGTCTGCACAGCCGGTGTCGGAGGACTTACCCATGTGAACGTCATATCGACGGTCCCGACCCACATTCATCGGACGTCTGGTCTTGTGTTTCTCGCCATATATAACGGCGTGCAGACGGGCAGCAACATTCCAAGCTACTTGCGAGCTTTTCACCTACACCTTCGCATTTGTATCATACCCCTCTCTCAAACAATGAAGTCCTTCGCCTTCACCTCTCTCGTCTGTGCTGCGGCATCTGCGCTCGCTGCTCCAGCCAATTCCACCGCGCAGACCGCAAGTTTGACCTACTCTCAGCAGTACGACAACCCGAAGATCAGCTTGAACGCCTACGCCTGCTCAAACGGCCCGCACGGCTTCGAGGCTAAAGGTACCTATCGTCCATTCATTATCAGATAGCACATAGAAGAGTGATGGTTAATCATGCTTCTCCGCCCTTTTCCCAGGCTACACGACCATTGGCCAAGTCCCAGGATTCCCCAACGTCGGCGCCGCATTTGCGGTGGGCGGCTGGGACTCGCCGAACTGTGGAACGTGCTGGAAGCTGACGTATGAGGGAGCGAGCATCAACATCGTCGCTGTCGACCATGCTGCTGAGGGCTCGTTCAACATTGCCCTCTCTGCCATGGACAAGCTGACTGGTGGGAAAGCGATCGATTTGGGCCGGGTTGACGTGCAGTACGAGCAGGTCGATGCCGCTCAATGCCAGTAGTTGAATGTGAGGTGAGACGGTGTTCGATGTTTAGGCTATTGATGGATATGTACTGACGTCGGTATTGTATTAGGTGGTCTAGTTGGTGGAAGACTTCGGACAATCGGACTTCTGTAGTAACAAGACTGTATCACAATCCTGTACAACATCACGATAGCAAGCACCTTTTCAGACACTGTTACAGATATGTTGTACAAAGTGATCTCTTCAAGCCGCGAAGATTGTGTAAGGCTCGCCTCCTAAGCTATGAAGCTCACTTGCCTACGGTTTTCACGCCTACACGATGGCAAAGAAACTTGGTGAATATCAGAGAACTCTACGAAGCTCCACGTCCCCCTGCGGTGAAGTGCTACCGTTATTTCGTGCGGGCCCGTCGCCTCGATTCCGTTAGACCGGTTTAAGTGGTCAGTATGTTTTCACTAGCGTCACCACTCTGACGTAGGCTGAGTCTCAATGTTTTACCTGCCAGCCTCTGCTAGCCCAGATCGATGTCAAAAAGAAGCTGAACATTCCCACTGCCGGCGGTCTCCCGCTTCGCTTCGCCAAGTTGTGTTCTGGACGCGATCACACCCCGCCTCGACGATCCGGATCAAGGAGCTTCGATGCCGTACCCCGCTTTCGTGCAATGGGAGGCTGCCACCGCGGCGGTCAGAGGGGGAGTAGCCATGGCGCGACTTTCGTGCAAAATACGGTTCTCAAAAAATCTCTCCAGTGTCCCCCAATCTTGAAAGAGACTAGAAGACGTGGTGTCGTTTCGCCGTTAGGGTCGTTCGCAAGGTCTCTCGCTTCTACCTCTGTCAATAAGCCCTGGAGTGAGCTATTCTTTTACTATGCTGCATATAAGTGGCCATACTGACTTACTACTAGGGCTAGAGACTGTCGCTGTCTTCCCTCTCATCTTCGTAACGAATCTATGATGAAGTTCTATACTCTGTCCTACGTTCTCTGCACTGCAGTTGCTATCTTCGCAGCTCCAGCTTCCAACACGGCCTCTCTCTCCTATGATGAAGCCTATGACAATGCGGGCACAAGTTTGAGCTCGGTAGCTTGCTCAGACGGTTCGCATGGTCTGTTAACCAAAGGTCAGCAGATAACAGCCGTATGATTGCATCGTTGAATGTTAACTTTCATTATGTCTAGGCTACTCGACCTTCGGTTCCTTACCTGCCTTCCCCGATGTCGGTGGTGCCTTTGCCGTTGGCGGTTGGAATTCTGCCGAATGTGGTACCTGTTGGAAGCTTACATACAAGAACAAGAGCATTAACGTTCTCGCCATCGACCATGCCGATGCTGGCACCTTCAACATCGCACTTGCGGCAATGAACAAGCTGACCGGGAACAAAGCCAAGAGCTTGGGCCGTGTCGAAGTTTCGTACAAGCAGGTGTCGACCAGCGATTGCAAGTAGACGAGGACCAGGTAAGTGATATCACTCCGTTCGCGGGATGATTGACAGAGTCGATGTCCAGGGACATTAGCCAGACAACTTAACGCTACAATAACGAATTTGACGAACTATCATCGGGATAGTAGCAGTGACCAATGGAGACGGTCCACATACTTGTTTGTACTATCTGTAATAGCGCACTTAATTTCGAATAGACATGTCAGACGCAAGGATACCGCCCGCAGTGAGCTCAGTGGCAAGTCCTAGACTGAAGCTGTTCTGCATCATGAACTCTGTCGACTGGTCTGGTGTCAGCAGTCGTTCTGCTGGAGGATGCGGGCTCCTCGGGTTGCGGTGCCCATTCCGGTGTGCACGAGGCCGTAGTGCCATTTGTTTGCGGAGTGTCGCTGGAAAGACGGCGTGCTTACGCTATGGGGTTGGCTATTACTGCATTGCAAACCGACCTCGAGCCGGGGAATGCGCTGCCCCGTGGACGTTTCAGCAGATGCTACCGATGGGACCACCGATTGTGCGCGCAAGCGTGAACCCGTGTACACGAAAGTCTACGGTTGCTCCTGACCGCCATTACTGCCTTTGATGCGCTTTAGGCGTACCGCGCGGTACCTCTGGCATCGCACGGAAGTAAGAGGAAGGGCGCATCTTGCCCTTGACCGCCGTTAGGCCCGCGTAGGCTTCGGGCCATAATGTCCGCATCGTCCGTGCACTGCTTCACTGAATACATCACAACCTAACGGAACACAGCGTCGGAGCCAATATCGCAGTGAGTTTCAGTGTCCAGAGCCCTCCCAGCCGGAGATCACTGCAATACCAGCGATGCATGTCTTCAAACTTGAAGCTTGAGGCGCAAACTGCCCGCGGCCAGAAACCTACCAGTGGGTGTATGACAGTTAAAGTACGCGTGAGAGCTGTCATCGTCGCGGATGCATACACTTGGACGTGGCTAGACCTGTTTGCGCTGCCTCGAGCGTCATGGCGCCGCCCATGCGGTATTACGGATCACCAAAGTTGACACGGGAAGCTGAGAGTACGCGGTCATGCGGGCAAGCTCAAGACTGTTGGGAACTTTCACTGGAGCGACTGTAGTCTAAATTATGCAGTCGGCGTCGGGAGCCGTTGAGAGCGTAGGGCATCCTTGGCCGTTTGGATATTTCGAGAATATGACACTCAGCTCCTGTGACCGAAAGCTATCCGAGCTTGTGCCAGAGGCGACTGCTCTCCAAAGTATAAAAGATGAGGGTCAGCGACAAGAGAAAGGCATCGGCTCGTATTCGACTTTCAGCAGTCATACCAAGCTACTTTCGCCTTCTGATCACCATGAAGTTCTTCACGCTTGCCTCTGTCCTCTTCGCTGCTGCCACCGCCCTCGCTGCCCCGTCGGCGAACACGGCCACGGTCTCTTACGACCAGACCTACGACAACGGCAGCAACAGCTTGGACATTGTTGCCTGCTCCGACGGTCCCAACGGTTTGGAGACCAAGGGTGAGCTTCCCACTTTCGAGACTGTGTTCTGCGACTAACCGTTGGCAGGTTACACCACCTTCGGCTCTCTCCCAGGCTTCCCAAGGATCGGCGGCGCATTCGCTGTAGGCGGATGGAACTCGGCTGCCTGTGGTACTTGCTGGCAGCTCACCTACAACGGCAAGAGCATCAATGTTCTTGCTGTGGATCATGCCGGCGACGACACTTTCAACATCGCCCTCGCTGCGATGAACCAGCTCACGAACAACCAGGCTGAGTTCTTGGGTCGCGTCACCGTGACCTACTCTCAGGTGGATGTGAGCCAGTGCCACTAAGCCATCAATTAATGTGAGCAGATCATACGCTCGAGCGAGACATACGACTGACCTTGTATATGTGCTTGCCATAAGGCCTTGCGACGACGTTGAAGTGCACATCATTTACGGACAATCACCAACCATAACGGACTGTAATGGACAATGGACTTGATGTACATGTAGCTTCTGTAGCAGTAATTCGAACGGACTTGCAGATGACTGTTATAACATTTGACCGCGAGTGCCTGAAGACTGCAGTCGTGAGCGGTCTTATCACAATCCCTGTTATCCGCAAGTCAGTCAATACTATAGTGGCCTTGTACATACAAGTCGTGAGAGAAGTCGCAAGTCAATCGTGATGGAGGTGATGTGTGAATGTTGAGTCTAACGTCGGGCCGATGTCTGGTTTGCTATCGGTCGGAGTTTGCCGGAAAGTGTCCGGGGTCCCTTCGGGCTTGTAACCAGGCTTAGCGGGTGTCGTCCCATCACAATCGCATTCAAGTTTCGCCCATCGACATCATGCCCCTTTCTCTGGGAGGATACTCAGTCTGGGTTTCCTCAGGTCCACGAAAAGAAGAGTCAAAGGTGTACAAAGTTGAACGCGGCGAGGTGAACGAGATCAGTTGTTATATCGCAAGTGTTGTTGATGAGGTGGGTTAGTGGCGCACACAGTGAAACTTCGATATTGATAAACTCTGAAAGGACTTCAATATTTGCTGGAGCGATCGGTCGAAAAACAAGGCCACAGTTCTAGCATGTTACATGGATGGTAGACCGGTTGGTGGGTTTCCAACACACCCTGGTTATAACGGCCAAAACAAAGGAGTATTTACCGCGCGAAACAAACTCAAGCCCTTCAAGTTCTCTCCTTTACTGCTCACAGGTGGATAGCATGTTCCAAACGGAATGGCGCACTTACAGATATAGCGTAGATGACGAGGAAATCGCTGACCCTGACAGCACAAACCCGGATCTAGGTTGCATACAGATTGAAGTGCATCGTATCTTACCCGGCCCAAGAGTCGAGGATAAGAAAACACGTGCACATGGGGCGGTCATGGATATTGGCCTGGTACATGAACGGAGCAAAAAGCTGGGCACGCACTGCGTCTCGTGGGTATCTTCCAACTAACGAATCATCTTGGCATCTCACCATCTCTCAGGCTAGGCAGGGAACAGCGTGCAGACGTCAACGCTCAGTTCCTTGACCCAGTTTACTCTGGAGATGGACCGTGTGCTGTGTTTCGTTTCTTCTATCGCTCGCGAGGTAATGTGCAACCACGTTGTCAGTCACCTTTCATTAACTTACGAATGCAGATTTTCTTCTCGCCCGCGGAATCATCCCTCCTGCATCCTCGGCTGCCGCCAATGCTTCTCCTGGACTTGCTGATCGAGGACATACGTCGAGACGGAAGGCCAGACTGCAATCTCGTATAGTATCGCAAAGTGGGCCGAGACACTCTCATGGTAGACACGAAACTGTCAAACTGGAAGTGCCCGTCAAACTGGAAGTTCCTATCAAGCTGGAAGTACCCGTCAAGCTAGAAGTGCCCGTCAAGCTAGAAGTGCCTGTCAAGCTAGAGGTGTCCGTCAAGCAGGAAGTCATTTTAGAGTATGAAGCTCCTGCTGAGCAGGAAGTCTCATTCAAGCAAGAGGCTCCCGTCAAACTGGAATCTTCACATCCTTCATTTTTCTCTGTCAAGGAGGAACCACTTGAATCGCTAGTTTCTAACGCAAGACTTTCTAATGTTGCTCTGAAACGAGAAATGTAGAAAATAGATTGTGACCATGATTGTATATGTACTCTTTATTTTGCTTCGATATGCTCATCGTCGTGGAATTGCCCCTCAACTCTGTCCAGCCCTTTGCGCTAGACGCTCGAAGGTTGGTAGGATCGTTATCTCGATCCGAGAAGAAGAGCCGCCGCGTGGCCCCACCTTTACAAAGTGAGAACTTGTCCTCCGTCATCAACCTCTCTGCCACCATATTATCACCCAGACTAAGCTATGCAGTCACGACTGAAGCAAAAGAGAGCTGGCGCAAGCGAGGACGGCTCACAACATGTCTCCAAGAAGACCCGTTTTGTTGAACCCGAAGACGACCCCACAAACTTCGCGGAAGAGGTCGACGCGCAACTCGAAAACCCATCAGCGCAAAAGAAAGGCCGTGTACGAACCGAAGGCTACGAGTCTGACTCTAGCGACGATGGCGAGGGGGTTGTATTGAGCCGGCGGCCAGGTGCAGCGGAGAAGGATGAGGACGACGATATGTTTGCGATGGGGGAGAAAGAGGAGAAGAAAGAGGAGGATACTGGGAAGAAGAAGAAAGAGGAGTACTTGCGACTAGGGGATATCGAGGGCCAGGAGTTTGGTGAGACAGGGTCTGGTGGAGAGGAGGACTCGGAGTCGGAAGGAGAGCCTGAGGACGAGGACGACGCAGAACGGCGGAAGAAGGCGGGAATGGGGTTCGAGCTGTCGGCATTCAATATGCGGGAAGAGATGGAGGAAGGCAAATTCTCAGCGGATGGGATGTACGTGCGCACATTCGACCCGCACGCTGTGCATGATAAGTGGATGGATGGCCTCGACGACCGCGAGATCAAGAAGGCGCGGAGGAGCCACCGACACCAGGAGCGCGTACAGAAGGAGAAGGAGAAGGCAGAAGAGCGCGAAATTGCGCAGCTCGGGGGCGCGGACGAGATCCAGAAGGCCGTCCTACCGCTGTTGAAGAAGGGCGAGACAGTCCTTGAGGCGTTGCAGCGCATCGGTGCGCAGGCAAAGAAGAACGGTGGCCAGAAAACGTGAGTACTTCGGACGCGTTGATTACGTTTGACCTACTTATCTCTTTGTAGACTCAAACCAAATAATAAGACAAAACGCAACGCCGACGGTATGGACGTCGATAAACCCGCCAAAGTACCCGGTCCGCCATCCGACATTGATACCCTCACACACTACGCCTCCGTGCTCATGTCGCTTGGAGACACTGACGTCTACTCCAAAACTTACGAAGAGCTTGTGCGCGCCGTCCGTCGGTCAGGCAAAGTGCCTGATTCGTGGGAGCCACCCTCCGCGGATCTTAAATACGAATACAAGTGGGACGTACCGGGATCTACTGGGGAAGATGGGCAGGTCTTCGGCCCATTTAGTGAAGAGGAGATGCATACGTGGCACAAGGCGTCGTACTTTGGGGTCGCAGGTGAGAAGATCAAGGTACGACGAGTTGGAGGAGATTGGGGTTCATGGGACGACGTTGTGCTATAACTTGTACGTGATTTGTTCGCACCATGATTCGTGTGTACTTACACGCTGACTACCGCACAGCGACTACCATATTTACGTCTCTGATATGTATTCTAGCCATATTGTATTACAAGCATTCGATGGGATGGTTATCTAGGGTATACCTTCATGATATGTATGCTACAGTGCAATGCAAGCGGATCGAGAGTGAGGAACAATACAAAACAGTGTGAAAGTCCGCCATAAACCACGAAATAGAGAGCAGCAACCAGCACTAATGGCTGATATACTGGAAGACGTACGAGATTTCTGGGAGCCCGTACTCGGCGCGCAGGAGATCGTCGTGGTTATTATTAAGCTCGTCATTGGTATAGTGATTCCATCTATCGATGTATCCATTAGTGACAGCGCTGCAGTTGCATTGAATATCCACTTACGTGCTGGCATCTCCATAGAGCAGTGCCTGCGCTTTGATAAACTGCTTCCCATTCTTGCACCGTTTACATTTGAATGTCTCATGCGTCTCGCACAAGGTGTTCTCCTTGAAGAGGAACAGTTTGCGTAGTTCATCCAGCGAGAAGTGGCGTTCGGCGTCCTGGTTCTCGTCGACGACAGCGGAAGATAGCGCCTGTTTGTTCGCTTGCCTCTGGAAGATCTTCTCTTCAATCGTGCCAGTGGAGATGAACCGGTAAACAAAGCACTCTTTCTTCTGTCCGTCACGCCATACACGTGCGAGTGCCTGTTGATCGGACGCGGGATTCCAGTCTGTGTCCAAGTTGAGTTACGAGTCCGTGATTCAAGACTAGACACCTACCAGGATCGAAGAGCACAAGACGATTTGCGCCGATCAAGTTGATACCACATCCACCAGCTTTGCTACTCAGAAGGAAGACGAACTCTTTACCCTCAGGATTGTTGAACGCGTCGACAAGTTTCTGCCTCTTGTTGATCGTCATAGTCCCGTCAAGGCGGAAATAACCATACCTAAGTCGAGTGAGTGAATCAAACATTGAGAACTGTCGAATACTAAAGGACGTACTGCTTGCTACGCAAGAGTTTCTCGAAAAGGTCCAGGGTCTGCGTGTAGTTACTAATCAAGACGATCTTGTCGTTCGTTGTCGTGCGTATGCGATGCAGAAATCTGCGGTAGGCAAGACATTGTAAGTGACCAGAGACAGAATGATAGCGAGCTTTGACCAACCGTTCAAGCACCAAAAACTTCCCGCTCCACTCGGAATGTACAATCTGGGCGTTTCCACGACCGCCTCTCATGCTGCTGGTGCTGCTACTGCCTGCACCCGAGAAGCCCTCGGGTATGAGACTCTCGGAACCTTTCAAGTCTCCAGGCAGATCTAGTAATTCGGGATGATTACACAACTTCTTGAGAATGTTAATCGCCTTGAGCGGCTGGGACTCATGCCCACGCAACAGCGCCTGAATCTCGGGCGACTTGATGAAGAGGCGGTATAGTGCAAGCTGGAGATCGGAAGGACGGCAAAAGACGACGTGCTCGTACTTGACGGGGAGATACTTGGACAGAAGGTCGTTCGTGCGGCGGATGATGAACTTGGTGGAATGACCGAGGAGCTCCTTGAGCTTCTTACTGTATTCTTCTTTGGCTGCATCGCTGGCATCTGCGTCGCGCCCGCGAATAATGACGTTCTCAAAATTCTTGCGGAAATCGTTCTTAGAGCCGAGAAAGTCCGGATTGGCGAAGTTGAGAAGTGAGAAGAACTCCGAGAGATCGTTCTGTTGGGCGAATGCATGCCTTAGTGGAACATCTGCACAATGGAAATAAAAGACCGTACCTGTATAGGTGTACCAGTGAGGATAACGCGTCGCTTGACGTTCAAGCCGTTAAGTGCTTGGAATGTCTGAGACTCTGTCAATTACACATTGAGTGATCATTCTTGACAGCTGAACATACTCCTACCTGAGTTCTTGAGACGGTGGCCTTCATCACATAACATCAGACCTATTGTGCAGTTTACTAGATAAACCGAAAGTGTACGGAGCGTCTCGTAAGAGACAATCATCACTGATATCACGTAAATTAGCATAACTTTCGGACAGATCCATCGTGGCGTACCTGGCTGCGATATGTTTCGGCCACTCGACTGAACCCAGCGACCCACTCTATCGAGCATATCCGCTTTACTGCCTTTACCGTCGATGGCGAGAGCATTGATTGCTGTGTTACCAAGCCACTTTACTGTAGATATGAGCGCATATAATGAGTTCGTATACAACCGCGGGACTGAGTCAGGTACTCACCTAGTTCATTAGCCCAGTTCTTCACCAAACTAGCAGGACACGCAATGATGCACTTGTCGATCGTCGGCTTTCCTGCTCTTGGAGACTGTTTGAGGAGTGTCCACAGCAATGTAATGCATTGCAAGGTTTTCCCCAAACCCATCTCATCGGCCATGATACAACCATATTGGTTATCGGCTATCATGCCGGTGGCACACCTGTACAAAAACTGCAGAGAGGTTAAGCCCAGCAAGCGTCAGCATGATGGCACTTAACGGACCTTGACACCTTCCACCTGATGAGGCCGTAGAACTTTGCCTAATTTCGGGTCAATTACGACCGGTACCTTGTTGACTACTTTCTTCTTTGCGAAGGGGTCTCCCAAAAGCTGCTTCAGTGTCTTCCCGTGAGGATTATGTCGGCCAGCGTTTTTCTCTTCAGCTTCTTTGGCCTCCCTTTCTTTCTGTTCCTCTTTCTCGCGTTCCCTACGCTCCTCATCTGTTTCTCTATCGTCGATGGTAGGGTCGAACAGGACTATCGCATGGTCCTCCATTGGATCATGGAGAGGGCGAGGCGGTATAACGGTCAATGGACGCACGCCCAGTGCGGGATTGGTAGCGACTGGACGAACATACTCTCCTTCGGCATTCCTAATCGCCGGTATGATAAACCTGCGAGAGATTTCCTCAAAGGGTCTCTCCTTGAAAGTCGGCCAGGTCTTTCTATTATCAGCGTCAGGTTGTTCGTGTCCATCTTTTCCTTTCTTCTTCCTCTTCTTTCCGTTCTCGTCATCAGAGTCGTCGACGCCCTCTGCCTGTGCACCCTTGTAAGAGACCCGTTTGCGTTTAGCACGTTGTGGCTGTTCGCGTTGTGCGACGAAGCTGGGTGTCTTGAAGGGTTTGTACAAGCCTGGGCTGTCGCCAAAGCGGTCAACGGGTGTTCCATCCGGATTGACGGGGACACGTTTGAGCATGGCGGTTCAAGAGAAACCCGAAGGAGAACAGAATCGATTGGCAAGAGGCGCAATATAACAGACGCCCAGACGACGCGTCAAAACCCAACGCGCTTAATGGCGTCACGTGCTCGCGTCCGAAAATGCCGCCTCTATGAGCGCTTGTCTCAGTTGATTCTCAGCTTGTTCACGGCGCCCACCTCTGCGCACCAGCCTCTTCATTGCAGAGCACATGTCGGGCTCAGAGGAAGAATTCGAAGTTGGTAAGCATTCAAACAACAAGTGCATCAAGTCTCAGCTGATATATGACCATCCAATACCCAGACTTCGTTCAGAAGGCGAGAGTGCAGGGTCAGAACACAAACAAGCAATGGGTTCGTGTCCGGTTGCCTCTTCTGCGCGTGTCACACTCACTTTTCCTTCTTGACGTAGTTTTATTATGTGAAGGTACGCATTTTTGCTCGTGCTGTCGCGTTATTATACTAAATACGTATGTCAACTACCAGTGGAAGAACTACAGTAATAAGCATAATACGTAAGTACGACGCTTTAATCGCTCTCGTTTCCCCAGAAAAATACATGGTTCCGACTTTGCGGTCGTGGACCTGAAGTTTGCCATACGTTTTGCGGGCCGAGCGCTGACTGTCTTGACAGCTGGGAACCTACAGAGAGCTTCGATGGTTCGGAGCACTTTATCGAGGATTTCTGGGAGAAAGTTCACGACAAGCGTGATTGGCATGATATCTCGCTTTTTGATCATGGCGAAATGATGTTACCTACTGGGCCTCCTCGTAAGCAACCTCATATGCTATTCACGGCGAGTCTCATTAGCAGCCAGGGAGAACAAATAAACCAACCGTCAAAGCAGATTCTGTCACCAAACCTTCGTCAAAAGGAAGGCCTGCGCCAGCGATGGCATCCTCTTCTCGTCAGAAGCCGGAGTCTAAGAAGGAACCTGCACCACCTGCGGCAAAAGGCGCTCGCAAACGGAGGTTCGAAGAGGTCGAGGAGGTCGAGGTCGAGCAGAATCCTGAAGGCGCGTCTGAAAATGAAGTTAGGTCGATTATTGAGGAACCTGCCCCCCGCAAACGCGGACGGCCCAGACGACGACTTGACGAACCCGAACCACCGGTCGCTAGCAGCGCCAGAAACGGTCGCGCGAAGTCTCGACAGTCCCGCAAGAATGACGACGATGATGACGAAGTGGTCGAAATTTCTCCACCAGCTAAGACTCGCAAAATCACTACAGCGAGACCTGCAAACTTGCCTTCGCGTAGTCGCAAAGCTAAGAAGGCTGAGGCGGAAATAGTGGAAGTCGAGCAAAACGAACGCTCAACCCGTATCCGAAAGACCGCTTCCAGCAAAGTAGGCCCTCCTGTCTCTGCTCGTCGTCGTGCATCTGGCTCCCCGAACAAACGACCCAGACGACAGAAGGCCATAGCTGCAGAAAAAGATTCGTCTCCGGATGTGATACTACTTGGTGACAGTGCCACCGTTCCTGATGACCCAGCCCCCGTGCTATCTCCGCTTCGTAAACCCAGCAAAGATAGTGCCACGAAGAATTCCGACACAGGTCATACGGCCATGCAGGTGGACTATCCAGACACGGGTGCCGAGGCTGATGTGGAAGATGAAGCGATGCAAGTAGAGCCAGTTCCTGTCGACTATGATGTCTTGGAAATTCCATCTTCCGACATCCTCGAGCAACAGTTGACTATAGGGCCAGAAGAAGCTGAACAACGAGTTCAACATACTGAGCCAGTTTCCCAGTCCCCTAAGGTGCCCGCCCATCGTGCCCGTACGGCCAATCCACGCGTCAAGATGATGGACGATGATATTCGCGATGATGGACCGCGCGGGATTAGCACAAAGGCACGGATCTCTCGGCGTGTAAGCAACAGTAACGCTGAAGCCGGGCCCTCGTCTTCCACCCCTGCGAAGTCCGCTGGCAAAAGCAACGGTGCATCCTCGAGCAAGAAAAAGGGCTCCAAGCCCGGCCCTGGGCGCTCGTCAAGCGGCCTGCAGCTGTCAATGGGAAGCACGTCTCTGCTGACTGTTGTAAAGAAGGGCGCGCTGCAGACTCTACGCAAGCTCAACCCCTATAGCCGTGCCAGTGCCAACGACGAGGAGGATGAGTCGGTGCCGGTAACGGAGGCGGAACCGGAGGTGCCGCCGACGGGCGAGCAGCTCCTGAAGATGGGCGGGTTCGACGCGGAGGAGGCGGGCGAGCTCCCCGATTATGAGGATGCAGATGCGGAGGGTGACCTCGACCCTGACGTCCATGGGCATGGGCATGGTCGGTCTGGCAAGGCTGCGGAGTCGAAAGCCAAGGCTAAGGCTAAGGCGGGCGCGCAGACCGAAATTCATGTTGACGAAAGCGCAGACAACGCGAACTCTGCTGCAGTAGAAGAGTACGGATCTTTGTCTCATGCCCTCTATACGTTCTTTAACGGTCTCCTTTGACATGAACTTTTTATTATTCCCTAGATTCACCGAAAAAGCAAACGCGCACGATGCTCAGGGGCCTGAGGTTGATCTGGAAAAACTGGTAGTTACAGCGACCGGGACGATTGTGAACCCACCTAACGCTGCGATTGGGCGCAAGCCCTCAGTCGCCGACTTAGCGGCATGGAAACAGACGACTATCTTTGGACCTCTGTGAGTGTCTATCACATCTCCCATTGAATTAATGAGAACTCAACATCTATGCATCAGCGGTATCGGCCGTGATGGACCTGTGTCACCCACTCTTCCTGGAGTCGACGGCCCGTAAGTTCTGCAAGCCTATCTGTATTCGCGATTTTGGTACTCATCGCTCTGTTAATTCTCAGTCTGCTCCAGGCGGCTTCTGCAGATCACGGGTTTTTCGTGGTCCTCACCTCGGCGAAGCATCTGCCGGTTGTCCTCAAGGACGTAACCGCGCCAAAGTCGACCTCCCTGCAACCGCTGAGCGCCATCGCGAACGCGAACGCTGACCCGCCTGGGTGCTTCTATAAGGCACACCACGCGAACGCACTAATCGAAGCGTTCCGTACCGAAGGGTCATGTGCGCGAGCCGTGAAGGACGATACAACGGATGTAACTCAAAAGAGTGATTTCGAGCAGTTCGCTTCGCGACTGAAAGAAGGAGAGCTGGTGGGTTTTTGTACCATATTCCTATCGTATATATAATGGCTAACATGCGGTCTAGTATCTTGCGACGATAAACAGCCATACTCTTGCGTTTTGTGCGTCTGAAAACACCTCAATGGCCACCAAGCTGGGCGTGAGTCCGAATCTCGTTGGTCTAGGAGACAATGTGTTGGTGGCAGAAGTCGAGATAAGCGATGATGCAGCTTATTGCGACGCTGTCATGAACGCAGAGCCCGGGGGTTGGTGATGAAACGATATAGATTTCATCTATGCAATGTTCTTTTGCATACTCACCTATTTTGTATCTCTGTATATCTCTCCTGTCTAATGTTATACTGTCGCTAAAGTACTGCTAGAGTTGAGTCATTAGAATCGCCGAGTATATTTCACAGAACAATCAAAGGTAAATTACATAGCAGCACGTTCATTGTACAAAGGAGAGCAACAAGCAGGGTATGAAAGCAAGAAAATGAGGTATAGAATACTGTATCATACAAGGAAAGGAAGCTCAGTCGAACGGCAGAGGCAGCAATCGGCTCGTGATCAAGCATTCCTTGACCCAGTTGATGCATACGCATTTCGCCCCTTTCAACTTGCGCCTCTTCGCTCCCTCGTCATCCTTCAAAACGACTAGATCGAACGCAGAGAGGTCGTTAGGCTTCACATCCGCCGCAGCCTCCACACGGTCCGCGCCCATGCATAAAACGATGCGGGGAATCATTTGGTATGCAATGTCGTCCTGTTTCGATGTCAGCAATCGAGCACAGTCAAGAGTATGTGCATTGACTTACCTCGCTGGGGACGAACTGTGGAGAAAGACAGAGGATCGACATGCCGGTGAAGGGCTTTGCAGCGACCGGGTTGTTCATAATATCACGGAGGTGATGAGGACTACTACCCCAGTCAAGGTCGACGAGCTGGGTGCATCGTGCGCTGAGCTTCTCTGATGTCCCCGCAGGGAGGAGATACTGATGCCATTCGAGCTCTTTGTTCTGTTAGGATTGAGTAAGACAAACAGCACCCTATAGACGGTTAACTTACCGCGTTGATGGAATCGTGCAGCCACTGGACATTCACGCACGGCACACCGAGCGCAAGCGCTATGAGGAAACGAGGCTTGTGGCTCGTTTCGTTGGACAAGAGCAAGACTCTTTTGAACTCTCCTCCCTTGCTGGTGAGACCCACATCCTCCGGCTTGATTCTCCACTTCTTTCCGCCTGCGAGAGGGTGTCCATGAAGGGTGAACAGGAGTCCCCAGTCTTCGATCACTTCGCCGCCTTGCTGTGTGATCAACGAGTCAAGGGTGGTCTTGAGAGCGTCCAAGTTGTCACATTTGGGCGCAAAAGTCAAGATGAACGCGGTCTTATAGAACAGTTGCTTGCTAGCGGACGAAGCGGGCAGTGCTGGCCCTTCTTTAGGGACGATCTCCTCTTCCGTCAGCATCCTGTCCTTCCACGCGGTGTTGATGGAGCGACTCGGTATCCACAAGTCCTTGAGACTAATTTCGTGGCAGGTCTTTTCACCGTTATCAACTTCAACTGTTGCGACGCCATGCGTGACATCGAGAACAATACCCTGCTTGCCGGACTTGCCGAATAGGACATCGTCGCCGCTCTGTAGGAGACACTTGCGCATCATGGATATGTCTACTTCGGAACTATCGCCGTCGTCGAAGTCGACGACGTAGCGACCTGCTACGCTAGAAGTCGCGCGGACAGTGGCCGAGAAGAAGCTGTTAATTTGCTTCCACAGTGCGAAAACGCGGGTTGGAGAAATACGGAGACCAGGAGTTCCGGATTTGCGTCTCTTTGCGGGACGAGCTTCCGGGGTTTCTGAGATACCCTTGGTCGACCTCGATGATGATTTGCCTCTCTTGCTAGCTCCTGAAGCTACTCGCTTGCGCTTCCGCGCTGGAACCACAGGAACTTCATCGTCGACTTCCATACCGTTGTCGTCCGGGTCGGTAAGTTCATCGCTGAAAGACGCAGGTGGGCTACGATTGGCGAGTGCCTCTTCGTCGCTGCTCTCATAGTAGTTCTTGCGATTGCTCGATGTGGTAGATCGCAGCGATCGCGTCCGGGCGGGGGTGACGATAATGTTCACATTGGTAGGCGTGACTTTTCTCTTCTTTCCCTTGGCTGATCCAGAGGGTGCCCGTGGCTTCTTGAACAAAGGTGTTTCGTCGTCTCGTGAAATGGCTAATGGCGTTTCTTCCAACCGCTTTCCACTGTCTTTGCGCGCAGAAGTGACTTTACCCTTATTCTTTGAAGGGCCGGCAACAGGTGTTGTCTCCCTAGTCACCGCCTCCTCGGCCGTGGGTGTAACTTCACGGTCTTGCAGGTGACCGATTATGGCTGCTAGCGGCACATCCTCTTCATCGGAATCTTCAGGATCCGCCTCATAAGAATCCGGAATGACCTCGTCCATAGATGGTTGGCGTTGACGCGGTGTTGTTGTCTTTGAGCGAAGCGGTGGTGCCGGTTGGGAGGGAGGACAGGGTATTTCGGGGGAGGGTGAAGGAGCAGTGGCTGCCTGCTGCGTCCCCTCTGAATCGGGTACCACGTCCATGTCTGAGCTCTCCATCCTTGGTAATGCCTGGAGGGATGAGCGGCGAGGACGGAGTGGGGGTGGAGTAGCTACGGGAGCAGGTTCGGGAGCAGGGAATCGTTGTCCGAGAAGGAATCCAGTCGGTGCATAGCTAGCATCCCCTGACGGCTGTGTTTCGTCAAGAGGCTGCGTCTCCGGGAACGCCATTGCTTCCGAATCGGATGTCGTACCCTGCGAATCGTCATTCATTTCGGCGGGCAACGGAATCTCAGGGCTGAGAGGAGGAGAATCGAGGACGGGAAGAGGGACGGGAGGGGGTACAGGCGATGGTGACTGGCGGTGCTTCGCCACTCGCCAAGGCTTGTTAGCACCCACCATCCCGAGGAGGCTGCGTGGATTAGTTGTCGTTGTAGCACCCATAGACGGTGCTCTGTCGTCCGCGCCTTGAGTGGAAGCGGGCTGAGTTGATTGTGTTGCTGCCATTGTGTCTTGTGATTGTGAGGATGCAAGTTCCTGAGTCTGTGCCTATATGCATAGAAAGTGGTTAATTGCGTGCCTTCCGTTCGCCAGGGAGCGACTAGGATGCACGTACTCTGCTACTAGGATAAAAGAGCTCCATGTTGTTGACAGAATAATCCTTGCTCTGGGAGCCATGGCTAGGCATGCGTTGTGAATATTCTTGTGTGGCTTCAGTCTCGGCCTGAGACTGCGCATGGTTATGCTCAATCGCCGTGGCGCGGTATGCCGATGGTTGCGACTCCGCAACTCCACTGACCGCAGATTCTTGCGATTCCTGAGCGGCATTATGTGGCTTGTGATCATCGCCTCTATATGCTGACGGTTGGGACTGGTCATCCTTGCGCGAGTCCGTGGATTCTTGGGATTCGGTCAAGGGATTACCAAACGTTCTGGAGTTGTGGACTACCAGTCTCGTCTTCATATCGTAGGGAAGATCGCCAGCTATGGAACCCTGGCTCTCGGACGAGCCTGGTCGTGGTATCTCGTGCTGAGGAGAAGGAAACGATGTGCCGGCCCGCGCCATAGCAGCTGTTGGGCCGAATCGTGGGAGAGGTAACGAGTCGAAAGATGCTTGGCTTAGTCCTTGGGAGATGTTCGCAGCTTTGGACGTACTGAATATATTATGGACAACGTCCTCGACAGTGTTGTCTCTGGTGATGTTTGCCCTGGAGCGGTACTGCCATTCATCCTGGCTTTGATTCTCTTCGGCTGCACAAGATTGCGATTGATTCGGCATAGATGTTGGCGTAAACTTCAGTCCTGGGAGGTCGTCGTCGGGGTCGGGAGCGTTCTCCTTGAGTGAGCCGTGTCGAGCAAGAACGTCCGAGCGGTCCTCCGACTGAGTCTGTGTATTCGCTAATCCATTGAAATGCAATGGAGGCATGCTTGTCCGCACGCCGTTATGCGGTGGCCGAGTGCAGCTGAGAGCTCTGCCATTCGTAGAATCCTCACCGTGGTCCTTGGTCGTTTGTAGAGGTGGTCCAACGTTTCCAGGTGTACTTAAAACTGCGTCAAGTCCTTGGTCCGCTTGAGAGTTACCGCTGTATGGATGGCAGCACAGACAAGGACATGAGATCAAGACAAAGGACAGGATAATGCAGAGACTCACTAAATCGAGTCGTCGTAGCTCATCTCGCGACCCAACACGTCTAAAGCGTTCCAAAAAGATGTTGCGTCCAAAATCTGCGAGAAAGACGCGGTCATTGTCGTTCGAGGAACGAGTTTGAAAACGCTCACCTCGCGTAGATGTCAATATTCGCCGTCTTGATGGCGTAATGTTGTTGGTATATTGGGTAGATATACAGATGAAATGTGATATATCAGGGTGTTTGTGAGCATCCGCTAATCAAAAGCAAGGAGTAGGAAGTGGGAGAGGCACAAGAGGCAATGGAAAGAGTATAAAGGCCGCGGCGGTGTTGCCCAAGCCTCGCCCTAATGAGCGCCAAAAAGGATACGCGATCCACGTGCGCTGATCCGTTGATGTTCGAGTTCGCGAGGCGCGTCGCCGCTCTTTCCTCCTTCTCACTCGCTTGTTCGCGCTGGCCGCCTTCGCTGGCGATATCTCATATTATTCTGCACTCTTTTCCTACCACTCTCTTTTACAATGTATGTTGGTCAGGTCAAACCGTACGTGCCACCGCCGACCGAGGTCGCCGCCGTGCCTACAGTGACCAAGAAGCCGAAGCTGAAAGCCATACATCGAGACAAGAACGCAAATAAGCATGAAAGCAAGCACGACAGCAAGCATGAGAGCAAGCATGAAACTGAGCATGATTATCACGACGAGCACAAGCACGAAGATAGCAAGATTAAGAACACGGACTATGAAGCCAAATCGTCAACCAAAGTGAAAAAGAAGCCTACCAAGACATCCAAAGCCTCCAGCTCGAAGAAAAAGGCATCTTCTAAAGCAAAGGAGAGTCTCAAGACCTTCAAGACCCCTTTGCCTTACAATGATGCCAAGGTCTTGCCTGATCCTCATCCCGACATCAGTATCTCTACTCCGACCGTATCGCTTACCTCTATTTCTGCTTCCGCCTCCGTCTTCCATTCTATTCATTCCGGGATACTGCCAGTAGTCCCAACTCACAACGCGGCCTTTACTTCCGGTTTCTCTCCCCTACCGCCCCTTGCAGCTGCTGCGACATCCTTAGGTTTAACGACAACCAGTCTGCTCTCTACAAGTCCCACAGCGTCGACGCTTGGTGGACATCAAGGACAGACTCGTACGGCAGCCAAACATGTCTCGACGGCTGTGATTGTACTGCTAGCTGTCGGTGCAGCGTTTCTACTAGTCGGCATTTTCCTCGTGTTCAAGATGTGCTACAAGCCCCGCAAGCACATCCCTACGCCATCGCTGCCGATCTTGCAGGATCCCTTTGACGACGAGAAGCAATCAGACCCCGAAGAAGAATCATTATTTGGGGGCAAGGAGAGGACATCCGCGAGACCTGGCAGCAACACGGTGCTACTTCCCTGGACTCAGTATCCGCATACCTCTGTGATCAAACCAGCTCCTACTCTGGACGCCAACATGCCCTGGCAGGGGGATATTCCCAAGCGTGCCTCTCTCAGTGCCTCTCAGAAAGCCGTTTATACCACTCCCCGAACCCCACACCGTGTCTCCGCCATGTCCGTATCTGTGTACCCTGGTTCTCCGATGTCACTCTCAGGCAACAACGTGGGTCTTGCTATTGGCGGGTCTCCTCTTGCGGCGGACGGGCCGCCCGTTATACAACACTCGAAGCCTACGACTAGTGCACGCCGGATGTCTAAGGCGGCAAAGGCAGCACGACAGAGTATGGTGATATCGGATAGGTTGCTCGTCCCCAATGATCTGGAGGATTCGGATCTCTACGCTGGTTCTACATACAACACCCCAGCTCTTCCTCCCACTTCGGCTGGCGGTCGCGCTCGCGTAAAGGCACCATACGCACCAAACTCCCTACTTCGTGCTTCTGCCACGCTCTCTGGTGTCCCTGCACCACCCGCACTTTCGCTCATCGACGAACCAAACCCCTTCGAGGAGTCTCAATACGTCCTACCGCCCATCTCGCCGATGATGAAGTCAGACGACAGGCGCGAACGCGACACCAAGGCACTCACGAGCGCGCTCGGCCTCTCCAGCCCCAACCCGATGCCTCTGTCTCCGCAGACGACCGTCTATCCCGACGACTCCATCACGCTCGCAGGGGACAGACGACGCAGCAGACGGTACAGCCAGGGTCGCGTTATGAGCGTTGTAAGCCAGCCGACGGAAGCCAGTGCACGTCTGGGCAAGCTCATGATGGGCGAGTTTCAGAGCATGACGTCGCTGCCTTCCAACAAGGCGGTCGCTAACAACGCTGCAGCGGGACCATCGACCCGGACGAAGCCTGTTACACGGAAGAGGGTGGAGGAACTGCCGCCTAGAGTCCCGTCACCCCCACCCTTGCCTTCCTTGGCCCAGATGGCGTTGGCGCACACTAATTTAGATGATTATGAGACGTACAGAAGTCCCACATATAGCATATACGGATTGTACGAAGCTGATAGAAAAAGCAAGAATTGAACTCTAGCTCCCTCACAGTTGACGACGTAATCGGACATGCACGCCCCTAGATTTGTAGCCATAGCACGACCTGAACGATATACGAGAACTATAATCCAGGCCATGAATTAGATACCAGTGTCGTGTACATACTCATAATTGTCTATGTGATATGCATAATGTCCCTGTGAAATATGTAGGTGTGCAGGTCTATAGCTACGCAGCTTCCTTGACACGACTATCCGGCTGTGCGCGCTCGTCCGAGGGTGCTTCGACCGTATCGGAGGGTACAGAAAGTTTTTCGAGCTTGAGCCGGACCTCCTCTGCTGCCTTTTCCGTTTCGAGTCGTGCTTTCTCTTCTTCGGTCTCCTTGATCATCTTGTTAAGCTCAGCTTCCAACTCTGCGTCGTCTATGCCGGCCTCTCCCTGAGCAATGTCCGTTCCAATCTTGATAGTGTCTTGAATGTCTTGCGCGTCGGCATTAGCGGAGGCCATTGCGTCCATAGTTTCCTCGATCTTCTCCCTTTGGAGAAGAGGATGGGCCAGGACCGCACGGAGCGTCGCAGTGGAGTCTTCATAGGACTTCATAATCTATAAGGGCTGTGAGTATAGAAACGTTGATTTTTTTTTAAAAATGGGTATGCTGACCTTGACATCACCTGCGGATGCTTCCACACGAATGAGAGTGGAGTGCAAGAGATCCAACGAGCCGAGACGCTTCTTTAACAGTTCGTCTAGCTGTTTACGTGCGCGCAGGTGGCTGAGCGTAAGGTCCTTGCGACCCTGTTTCAACGAAGCTGCAGCTTTCTTAGACCATCTAGAAAGCAGCATCAGAGCTGAAAATTAAAAAAACAAGCCAGTCAGTGGCTTACTCGTCGATTTGCTCCTGTAGCCTATCGATCGAAGTTTGAAGATTAGCAACTGCGAGCTTAAGCTCCAGTACACCAATGTCCACCGCAGTAATCTCGGACTCCTCCGTTGGTGAAATGAATTTTATGAGCTATACAAACTGTTAGTGAGTTTGACACATCGATTCCGTATGACTGACCCCATCACGAATGATGACCACTTTCTTGTCTCTTTCAAGATACTTCAAGATGATCTTCATGTCGGTATCCGAGAGCGTGACCCCATCGATAGAGTCATGTGAGAGCTCCTTCGTGAAAGACTCGAAGTTGTAAAGTGAGTCCGCTAATGAGACGCCACTCTTCGCGTGTTGCTTCTGCAGGACGATGTCGGCCGCCTTTTCCAGCAGGCTTAACACGACATAATCGCCTTTGACCTTCTTCCAGCGTTCAGCATCGCCACCATGACCGCCAGCATGTTCCGAGTCCACAATGTTGAGCTGCTGTAATGCCCACCACAGTGGCTTTCCCACAACGTAAGAAGCAACCCGATAGGGTATTGAGCCGGGATCGTAAATCGAATGTGGGGATGTCAGAAAGTGTTGCAGCGGAAAGTATGCTTTCGACTCGTGTAGTTCGGCCTTTGCTAGCACAGTGCTTGATGAGACTCAAAGTGCGAAATACTAGGGGGGGGGGTGAACTCACGATTACCGCAGCCAAACTCAACGGTTTGCCCACCTGTTCAAGCCTGAACACCTCTGCGAGTGCGGGTCCATTCGCATGTAATATAAGTCTATCTGAGCCTGTGACTTCTACTGAAGACTTGTCTTGCCAGCCCTTCAGTACAACTGCTTCCAATGTTCGTGTCCACCACTCGACATTGGATGCGAATGCTGATGGGTTGGAGTGTTTGTGTGGCGAAAAGTCCGAGTATAGTGCTCGTAGACGAGAAGGTGTCGCTGACTGGTAAGTCGGCAGACTTGAAAGTTGTACACGACTTGGTCCAGCAGACATCGCGGTTGAGGACAGGAAGACCGAGGCCGCTGTGCTCGGAGCGGAGCAGTCTCTGTCGCGTGGCTCGGTACTCGGATCACAGCCCCGCTCCGTCCTTGTGAAGTCCTGATCGGTGCTTCGGGCCGGAGGGCGATCTTCGAGCGCTTCCCACGAGACGCGGTAGCGGATTGGCTGGCGATCTTTTCTCAGCCCACCAATGACTCGTGGATCCTGACTTCATCCTGACGAACACAATCTTCATCTACATGTCATCTGCTTGATATATACTCTGCACTATTCTTGACGTATATAAAACATCTACCCGTTGAACTCACGTTCCAACTCAAAGAACACTCTTCAGGGTCGCCTGAGCACGCATTCCTGAAAACTCTCCAAGTACGTAGCGATCGGTGGAACAGCTACATATATGCATGGAAACCGCTCATTCACGAAACTTAGTAGACGTCATACAGCAAAATCATGATACAACCTGATGTAACCCCGGATGCCCTGGCTGAGGAACAACCAGCTATTGGACTAATCGGCATGGGTGCGATGGGCAACATGTACGCTAAGCTGCTGTCCGCTGCAGGCTGGAAAAAGTAAGATAGCGAAGCCTATGCAACACGACCTGATACTATTCGTCCAGAATATATGTTTGCGATTTACCTTGCAAATATGACTCTCTAAAAGAAGCTTACAAGGGTAAGATGTCTATCCTATTTGATGGTAGTATTCGTATGTTTACCGTAAATTCCTGCGTTAGACAACTCATCGGTGACTGTCCTTCGCGACGGACATGGCGTCTCTCGTATCTCAGACTGGATAATGTACTCCGTAGAAGCCGAATACATCGAGCGCGTGGTCGCCGAGTTTGGACCATGTCAGTTTCTTCAGTATTCTCTTCAAACATGAGGCTAACAGGAAGTGAAACAGCTACAAAAGTTGGCGCCATAGTCGCAGGACAGACCTCAGTTAAAGCACCTGAAAGACTTGCTTTCGAGAAACATTTGCCCGAGGATACACATATTGTATCGTGTCATTCGCTCCACGGTCCTACTGTATCACCTTTAGGCCAGCCTTTGGTATGTTTTTGGTCATGCTGAGAAGAATATGCTAATGTACGGCAGGTTCTTATAAAACATCGTGCGCCTGACAGCGCACTTCATCTTGTGGAAAGTATCCTCAGGCCACTAGGGTCTCGTTACGTGTACCTGTCCTACGAGGACCACGACATGGTCACTGCGAATACCCAAGCAGTAACTCACGCCGCATTTCTGAGGTGCGCTATTTCTCGTACCTCTTCTGTGTCACTTACATGTAATGATATCAATGATTGTAGTATGGGGACGGCTTGGTCAAGCGAAGCCACCTATCCTTGGGAGCACGGCTACTACGTGAAAGGCATTGAGACAGTCAAGGTCAACATTATGCTGCGCATATACTCGAACAAATGGCACGTCTACGCTGGTCTGGCCATTCTCAATCCCGCCGCACGAGTGCAGATAGATCAATACGCTCGCAGCGCGACCGAAATCTTCAAGCTCATGCTCGCTGCCGACGACGCAGCTCTTCGCAAGCGGTTGTACTATGCGCGCGATACGGTATTTGGCGACGGGGACCGTAGACCTATTCTCCTCTCGGAAGACATACTTGATCGATTTAGTCTCGGAAGAAGGCCCTCTACCGACAGCTTGATGACACCTATCGAAGGACGATCCCCCGTTAATTCCCATCTCTCTCTTCTGGCCATGGTGGACTGTTGGGCGCGCCTTGGAATCAAGCCTTTCGTTCATTTAGATCTTGCTGCGACACCGTTATTCAGGCTGTGGATAGGTGTCGCCGAGTACCTCTTCCGTTCGAGAGAACGATTGGACGCTGCCATATATGCCGCCCTTTACGACACCTCACATCGGTCGAACGACATGGAATTCGTCATTGCTGCGCGTGGGTGGAGTCAATGCATTTCCTTCGGCAGCTTCGAGCTCTACAAAGACCGGTTCGCCCAAGCTGCGACATTCTTCCAACCTCGGTTCGAAGAGGCTACCAAGCTCGGATCTGCCATGATCCAGGCCATCATGGACATGGAGAACTCGACGGAGACGAAAAGCGGCTGATCGCTCGGACATAGTGAAGTAAAAGATCAATTAGCTGTTCACGTCGAGTTAACAAAGCAATCATTCTTGTCTACAGCACGTTGCGTTGGCTGCGGAATGCATTCACGCGCTGTCTCTACCCGATTCTTGGCACAGCCAGGTTGCACACGTGTTCCTTGTGCTTGAATGGTAGTCTGAGAGGACGGGACCGTCTCAAGTCGATGCTCTTCATTGAAATGCTTCGCTGTCACCTCTTGCATTCACTCTAGGTTACACTTATAGGTACGTACGCTTCATAGGGTAGACCGAGTGCCTTGAGCGTCACGGTATGGATGAGGTTATTTGCATCAGGAACAGCAGAAGCATGTTGTAGAGCGCTGAACGGGCCTATGCTTAGCCTCCCTTCACAGGTTGCCTTCACAGCTCTCATTGTCCTCTCTCTCACCTGTCTCTTCATCTTAAAAGCCCCCCTACGCAGGTCGCTCAGATGTCTCTTCTTGCCAGTTAGACGGCGCTCTCAAGACACTTCGGAAGCAAGACGTCGTACTTCCCACGCTCGCTGCTTGAGTCATGTGGCTTGTTCTATACTTTATCGTCCATTTCACCTTCGTAAATGCGGCGAAAGGCATCCATCTCCCATTCAAGGTTTCGCCTTCGTCCAGGTCTTCAATAGGAGAAGTTTCGGTCTCCGAATCCTCGTCATATGGCTTTGAGAACCTCGAAAACAATGTCTATGTGGGCGAAATATTAGTAGCGGGACAGAATTTCACAGTATGTGCATATAGAACATTGTCGTGTCTGCTGCCTTTGACCGATACATCACACGATACGATAGGTGCAGTTCGATACGGGAAGTTCTGATCTGTGGATCGATCCGTCCGCCGCCGGCGTCTTCTCGCTGCCAGGCGCAGCGGATACCGGAGTGCAGTCCGCGATTTGTTACCTGTGAGTCTTGACTTAACTTACTTACATCCGTAGACTAATATCTAAGTCAGTGATACGACGTGCGCCCAAGGGCCTGTTCTCATAGGCAATGTCAGCGTTGGTGATTTTGTAGTGAACGATCAAGCTTTCAGTGAGTCGTGACGATAACTCCGGCTCAACTAGCATTTTGACATATTCCGTAGTCGATGCATCCGGTAGCAATGCGACGTTCTTGGGCGTGAGCGGACTCATAGGTTTTGGATCGTACGTACGCCCAAAACATTCCGTTCAATCTATATTTCTCATTCTGCTGCACAGCACGGTAACGGTCGCGAGTAGTATCGAGGTAGACCTGGAAGGTGCCGCGGACGTGAACAGCCACCCATTCTTGGAGAATGTAAGTAATACGACTAATCCCGTCGAGTATCGTCAACAATATAGATATAGGTTTTCAATGCATACCCTAACACGAGCAATTTCATAAGCTTTCTCCTTTCCCGTTCAGAGCTAGGAGACGCAGACGGCGGTACATTCACTATCGGTAGATATCTTTTTCTCAACCCGACGTACACAGGGTGATATAACTGATACATCTTAGGCGAACTTGCCAGTGGACTAGAAGCCGTCCAGCAGTCACCCCAGCTCCCGGTCTTACTCGATACCCGCTGGGCAACCGCAATAAACGGGATGATCATCAATGGGGTACCTATGATAGCACGTAGCTCGACGTACGTCATCCTTCAGCGCATTGCTGTTAGTGCACTCAAATTCCACGTCCGCAGTGGTTCTCCTGATTTGGCAGCCGGCCAACTACTAGCCAACGTGGATACTGGAACCGCACGAGGTATGTGAATCCACCCGAACGAGTCTACGCATACAAGCTTACAGTCCACTATGCGATCAGCTGCCGCTCCCCCTGATTTTGTCGATGCAATGTATCAGAATATGCCAGGAGCACAGTTCGACGGTGTCTCCGAGTACACTTTACCTTGTAACGACATGGTCACGGTTGACATCGTTATTGGGTAAAGATGTTCTCGCTGTCTTCCATTCTTCATTTGCTGACGCCCAGCCAGGAACCAGACATTGACAATACATCCTATCGACCTTGTCGTCATTGCGGACGACGGCGAAAACCCCCGGACGGACTCTTCGAACTTCTACTGTGTCGGTGCTTTCAGTTACCTAGAACCAGGTTCCACTGACATCGGTAATATTTCGTTTTGTTACGGAGCGCGGTCAAGTTCTGAATTACATTAGATGTCATTTTGGGTGACACATTTTTGCGAAACGTGTATACGCTGTACAATTTTGGGAATTGGACAAGGCAGTCCGAGGGACCACCTTTTATACAGTTCCTCAGCGTACGTATCTACGACGTTTCATTTCGATAGATGAACACTGAACTGTGTTTTCAGACTACCAACGCGAGTGAGGCCGAGGCGGAATACGCTTCCTTGAACAACGCACGTCTCGCTGAAAAAGCAGGCGGAAAGTCGAAGGTGCCTCTTAGTCCGAGTGGCGCTATACGGACTCCTAGTCATCCAAGGACAATGGCTTACATGATTGTACTCTGCATGCTCATCTACCTGCTTTGATATCATTGCTATGAACTTGACTACTGAATTGGTTAAACCTTGTCTTCATCGCTGCTTCTCGCACATACCTCTGTACACTCATCGCATTTGTAACGGACACCTATAATATAATCAGTTGTTACAACAAGAACATACTGGGTTGTCCCCAGAAGTGCAAAATTCCGTCCTGAGAGTCAACGGCCCATATCAACGTAGTTCGAAAAATGCAGACATACATAATATCATTTTGATAGCTTATATGCGAAGTTCAAAGGCGAACGGTCAAGGTGAGCAAGCATCAAAATTCGAAAACTGGTATTGCAGCACGTCGCGCGGCCCCGCCAAATTTGGCGCGGATTTTGCATCGATGTTTTGATCGACGTAAATGACGGGCTCAAACTCAATGAAACAGCCTGGGAATATTCATCTGCACTCACGAGATGCTGATAGAGGTGAGTACCAAGTTTCATGCCAAACGGCGAAGAAACAGCTGATTTGCGCTAGAAGTGCAAACGTTTTGCTAATCTAGGGACACCCCAGTATACTTGCATAGACTACATGAGACGAGCAACACAGCAAAAGCTCAAGCAAGTTCAATAACAGCAAGAAACTATCAACGAGAAGCCACTACTGAACAACGATGTAAAAACGACAGCCAAACGCAGGGTTGGGTTATCAGAGATGGGCTAAGGATCAGCTCGACTAGCAATAAGAGTTCATAAAACAGAGAATCATGGTCGAAAGATACAAAAAGTAAACTAAGTACGTAGCGTGGTTGAAGAAATTAAGCATGGATGTCTGCGCAAATGGCTGCGGCCAATCAATGCACGCTGCGCCTACCTCTGGAGATCCTGCGGCCCTTCATTGTGATCACTGGCGCAGAGACATCATAGAACTGCTCGTCATGAGGCGGATCAGTTTGAGAGATGCTTGAAGCACCGAAACCGTCAGAAACCTTCCCTGGTCCGTTCCTCGAGGTTGGACGAGCTCCTGCGTACGGCTGGAGACGCACATCGGATACACTGCGGGTGCTGGACTCTGGCGTGCTTGCAGTTGACACACTGCCATAGGTATACGATGATCGCTACAGAAACATCAGCAACCATTCCTAATGCACGTTGTGACGACACGTACCCTACTGATTGGTCTATGGAGATCAACGGAAGGAAGACTAATGTGCTTTGTGGTCGGCTCGTCACGTATTTTTTTGAACGAAGTGCCTCCTCTCCAAGCTAAAAATGGCGTACGTTTTCCGTCGCTAGGCATGATACCCTCGCTAAGAAGAAAATCTATGCTTTGCAAGTTAGTAGATCATCAAAAAAGATAGCAAACCACTTACCCTTAGGACGATAACGGAAACAAAAAGTTACAAAGGTGCCAGGATGTTGTGAATCGTAAGGTTCACAGCTCCACGTCGCAGGAAATTGTCCCTCTGCTGGCTGAGTCTGACCATAGCTAATTAAATATAGATGGGTTAGCTGTTGAACAGGCAGGTATAAGGGGAAGAGTGACTTTACCCGACAGACACGGATACGCCAGAGCTAGACGTCCCTCTCGACGGTGGCGGTAATGTCAAAGGCGCATTGGGTTTATGGCCCAGTTTTGTGCGACGAATTTGTTTGATTTTCAGCACAATTGTTCCAAGTTCTTTGTTTCTTTCATGGGCATCTGTAAGGCGTTAAAACCGGAACACCCCCCGCAGGAAGACCACTTACCACATCGTACATGGGAGAATACAAATGGCCGCTCGGAGTTCGAGGAAGTACGAGCCGCGCTTCTTTGCGCAGTGCCAGACCCATACAAGAATTGACCAGGGAGAACTGTTCCATCAAGGACGAGGAAACCTGCTGAGTCAATACCAGAACCAAGATCTTCCCAATGAACGGAGAATGGCTACGTCATCCATAAAAATTTAGGGCGGGTTAGTAAAATGAGAGGAATCCGCGTACCTCTCCGATCTCACAAGAGATCCAGCAGGAAGCCTTGTTTGTATTCGGGTCCACAGCGACCTCATATTCACACAATTTCTGCCCCGCAGAGCAGATCCAAGCAGAAAATCCTCGATGTGTGACCATAATGGGATGCGTGAAGAGTGTAGTAGTACAGCGTAGACAAAACAAGAGGTAGCGAGAAGGAACAATGCAATGTATAGGAACGTAGCAATATATGTAGGCTTATATAGAGCAAACCGGTGGCCGTGACAAAGACTTACAACCACCCGCCCCGAGAGGCCAGCTCGGAGCGGGGGCACTCTTTTGTCGTTGTCAATCAGCCGCGCCACAGTATACAGAAGACAATAGCCTCACCGGAGTCAGCGATGTCTTGCGAAACGCGAAGATAAAGTACCTACTTAAAAGAGGATGGAGGTGAAGAACTTAGAAGACAGAGCCGAACACGCATCACGTGAGACAGAAAACCAAGCGCGTCACATCATGTGACCGTGTCCGGTATTCGTGAACTATGATCGCTTCAATCTTGAGTCGTACTCATCAACTAAGTCGTTCCTGAGATTGTCTGCTCGGTGCTGATTGTCGACGTGAGTACGAGGCAATACTTTTTTTATAACTATTGTAGGAGTATATACGGATTGATTGGTCACACTCATGAACAACCGCACGCCTACCGTTCATAAACGTTTTGGCCGCTTAAGCCAGCATTCGCACTCGATCCTACGAGAAATCCTTTAACCTCGAAAGCACCCTTCGAGTCGCTGATTGTACAGCTTTGTTCATAGCTAACTTGGAGAGCCCAGGCGGCCCTTCCGCCTATTTGTCGGATGTCCCTTATTTCGTCTAAGAGCTCCGCCATACCACCGCCTCTTCAAGCAGTACGGCGGTAAAAAGTACCTTCGGCCTACCATACCGCCGGCTTGATCTTCGCTCCATTGTCAAATCCTTGACCATTTCGTGCGAACTTGACCTCGTCCTCTCTCCGCGTATGGATCGAAACTACACTACAGATGCAGAATTACCTCTGCCAGCACTACTACTGTATCTCCAATGTGCGGATACGTCCTGGCGCTCAGGTCTCAAAGTGCAAGTCACAGCACACCGTGTATCGCTAGCCTCGCAGGCGTACGCGTACAAGCGAGATTAAATGCACCCGTCTCTCGTCTGTTCGACTACAGGCTATCCTTGAACTTTGGGTATTCTAGATCCTGGACGCCACTCCGCAGCTCCTTGTGCTACCTTGCATCGGCAGTAGCGATCGGAAGCCCGCAGCCGAGCCACACTGCGATCTGGCTTGAAGCGATGCGCGACAACGTCACCTGCATCGTGGCTGGGTGGCTGCGGCAATCTTTTCTTGTTGACTTTGGGATTTGCTCATGGCTCTGAAAGCTTTGTTTCGACAACACTTGGAGGGAGCATGTACGGAGTCCTGCAAGTCGCGCTGTCAACCCTCCGAGAAGCCACCTCGCCGCGAGTACAGCCTCTCGCTATGCGTTATGCGACGTACTTCTTGAATTTGTTGTGGAAACGAACGGCGTCCGAAAACCATTCGAAGCACATAACAGAATCTGGCCGACCTGTATAACATACTTGAAGCTATGCAATATCCCTATATCCCCATTGAGCTTCGGCTTCAAGATCAGATATGCTCAGGGATCTGAGCGAGCCACGCTTCTAGCGGTACCTCGTCGCCATTCTGGACAGAACAAATATTTTCCCTTCAGAATTTCTCTCATGAGCTTGGGGGATCCGCGGCGTTCGTCTCGTTCTCCCCGGGTGGATCAGCCAATACGCGTTGACATCGCCGCTCTCGAGACTCGCGACGACGCAGAGAGATGCAGAGCGAAGCCTCGAAGCGACAAAGATCTTCACGGTAAATCAGGATAAATTCGAGATATGCGTCCGGCTCGCGAGATTGCGTGCTACGATTCGGCGAGGAATGGGGTCGACCCGCCTCGAGGCCGGTGGCGCGGGCGATCCATGCAGACAGGACCGGCGACAGGCTACGCCTGAGTAAACGAGGTGCAGTGCCTAGGTTTGTGGACGTCGTGTGCCGCAGAGAAGAGTACCCTGGAATCAGGTGAACATTTCTATCAAGACATGAGCCCGTTTGCCGAGGGTTGTTGCCCGTAGCAGCCTAGAATAAGGGACGTACTCAACGCGTGTTCGGCTAGTGGACCTGCACCGTGGTCGGGTTCGTACCCATGGGTCTCAACAACATGGGGCAGGAGAAGTCAAATTTACGTTATCCAGCAGTGTGACTTCTGGCACAAAAGTTTCTGAGAATAAAATAAATGAGGATCGTGATGCCCTGTAATGTGCCGAATATACGTCTGACACCCTTACATTTTTTCCATGTGAGAATCACTTGTCTCGCAGCCTATCAAGCGTGTTACGAAGGTAAAAAGAGACTTATGACACCTGCTTTTCCTGTCTCTCTTCCTAGATAGGAAAGACGATAAAGTGAGTTCGCTGACCATACCTTATGGAATGACGGCGTGAACCCTGCACTCAGAAACCCTCGCATACCTGGCATAAACGAAGCATATGGTGGTTGTCTAGGCGCATAAACTTTGCAGATTCACGAGCAGTAACGACCGGTCGCGACTGCAAAGCGTGTACGATAGGAGTTCTGAATAAACACGAACCAGCATGGTGTACCACGAAGTCGTTGAGGTAACAACTATCGCCTACGTAAGAGTGACCATAGGGCTTCCTTCGACTGCACATTGCTAGCTTCGAAGTACAACGTGTCAGTCGTATGGAGTACTTTGAAAATCCACGAAATGGATAATTGATGAACTCACAGTTGACACGTTGTTCGACATCAACGAAGGATATGCCGCAGCATTGTTGTCTGTTATGGACAGGTGCAGTAGCGACCCTGGAACGAGGCTACCGTACAGCGCTACCCAGGTCACCAGATAATCATGATGCTGGAGTCGTGGTGATCTCCAAAGGCATTTTTCTGACTTTTTGACGCCTGCGACGCATTGTAGGGTGCTCCGTCCATCTGAACGGAGCAAATAAAGGTCGTGTGAGAAGGTCTACGGGCCCCGAATGTGCATGTATAGCACAACATAGACATGATACTGCAATGTATCAAAGCTCGAGTATGAATAGAATACGTCAACTGAGCTGATGGTGGTAGCAGATGGAAGTGAAAAGCCCGTGTTGCCTTCCATTTCACTACAACCAGTAGTTCAGCTCGAAGAGGAATATGAACACACACATACATGTATGAATCGGACCAGAGTGTTGTAACCCATCAGCTTTCGCAGTGAAGCGTCTGCCGTTCGATGTAGTGTAGCACGCGGCTAGCATTCTATTCCTGTAAACGCCAGATTCATCAGAGCTAATTCTGTCCAGGAAAGTGAAAGCCGGAAGGTACGAATCAAACGCTGCAGCGGTGCGATCGCAACTAACTGAACCAAACGATCCGATGTCGCAAGGAACTTGCGTACGAGTTCGCTGTCGTCAAGTTATGGCCGTGTGGGCCCAAGAGCCACAGATGGCCATTGCTACTCTATGCGGGACGTGAGTGATCTATACGCGCGGAAGAAGCGTGCACGCCAAATATACCATATACAACCTGTGCGGGCGGACCGCGGTACACGTTCCGACATAGTCCCGCATTTATAGACAACATATGCGCATCTGGTATACGGAGAAGCTGTAGTTACACAATAGACCTTGCGCTTTAGCGATCGGACAGCAAGAAGCATATACGATCAACTTACCTCGGGCGCATGTATGCTATCTAGGACCTGTAGCGAAAGATGTGCCGGACCACAGATAGCGCATGCGCCAAGCATGTGTGTTGACTTTGAGATGAGGAGCCATGTCGGATGAAAGGATGCACGTCGGGCTCCATGCCTTTGCAGATACCTCTTGTTCGACGTGATCGAGTCCAACAAACACTTCGATCGGTATTGACATCGGTACAACTCCTGTACGAGCACCATGCAAGGTGCATAGAAGGACCTGCGCCGGGAAGGTCACGCCTGTCGAGCATGGACAACATCGAGCACAAGGGGGTTGATCAGATGAAATTGACTCGGGGGACGGCGATTGCGTTACGATGGCGGGTTATCGATACAAGGGGCCAGTGCAGCCCCTACATGTTGCGAATTCCATCTTACATCGTCCAGGGTGGTCACGATGACAAGGGAGAGGTATCGCAATACACCCCTCCCATTCCAGAAAACGCCACAGCCCAATATTGGTCCGCACATTCCGCGCTGCCCTGTGCGAGCCGCGGTACAGCGCTGTGAGCGGTGCAACACCTGAAACAGCACGACGCCGTGAGATGCTAGGCAACGGGTGGCGACTGCCCTGATATGAGACGCACCGACGCTGACACGTACGCGGTACGCAGATGAATCTGGCAGTCTACCCCACGGGGTGCAATGCGACAGGGCGCGCTACCTGGCGTGTGCCTGGCGCAGTACGGGGGCCCTGTCAAGCCAATTTAGTCGGAGTCTGTGATTACCCAACGCAGGCCGCAGTACCCTCACCTATCTCGCAGAGCCATCCTAACCACGACTGTGCATCTCACGCAGAGAATCGTCAGCCGTCCAACCTTCGGCCCACACGCAGCTGCAGCTGGTCATAGTCACTGGCCGAGTGTCAAGCGTGCTGCCGCGGCGCAGGCCGAGAGCCAGCTGAGCCCGGTAGAAATTCCAGAACGGGAAATTCACCGGAGCATGCGCGCCTGATCAGTCGCGATTTGCCGAGATAGGCGATTTAGCAAATGGCAGGGCGCGCCGGGGTGCCGACGCGCCAACCGAACGCGTCCTCGCGCGGCGACGCGTGCGCGTGCCAGGGCCTCTCGCTCCGAGGTTCAAACTTCGAACCTGCGTGCGCAGAGCGCATATCATATGCCTGCGACATGGGACGTGCGCACCCCGCGCGCATGAGAAGCGCGGCCCATGTACGACAGCCCTCGTCCCCGACGTCGAGGAGGCTTTTGCGGCTGACCTACTGCCCATGCATCGTTTCTCCGGGGTACCTCCAGAAAGCAAGCATTTCGGCCGCGGGTGGGAGCGTACGCCCCGATTCGAACTCAGTCCTCCCGTCATCGGCTGCGTCACAAGTGGGCCGGCCGTCGTGCGTTCATGGACTGACTCATGGGCTACAGAGCCAGCCGGGCGAACGCACAGTCGCGCCACCCCGAGGAGATCGTACGAACCCTGAGGAAGGCCGGCCGGGCGTGGACATCCAAGATAGACAGCCTCGCGCGCCACTCCTGGTCCTTCCGAGCAGTCTCCAGTAACTCGGACGCCCATACCGTGGATAGGCTCGCGCGGTGTAAGCGAAGCTCCGAGCAGCCCAGGGAAGCAAAGCCCACAGATGACTGCAGCCGTGAGTGGACATTGGCGTCAGAACCTGCGTGTGTGTGTGCGTACCACCCGGATATAGCCACATTGCCCACGCGGAAAGGGCGCCGAACAAGAGTTCAAGCAATTGAAGAAAACCCTGCAGCGGAAGGTTGGCGCGCTCAGCGAACGGGAAGCACTGCTTGGACAATTGGATGAACGATGTTGGAAAGATGAAAGGTTGAAAACCTACGCACCGTACACGATGCACGCAGGCAGTGCAGCGCAGAAAGGTAGAAACACGCGTGTGCGTGCACGCCTCGCGGACGCGTCATGTCCGCCACTTCCAGCTGCGCGGCCGTGGGCCGTGGCTCCACGGCGAGACCGGATATTGACCGTGGGCACGGCTCGAAAAGCCTAAACGCGAAATTGAATATCAACGCACGCCAGACAAAGAAAAGGACGCACCGTTGGGAGGTTCGGACTTTTGCGTCCTCATCTTCAATTATGACGAGAACTGCGCTTCAAGCGGCGCCACGCCGCCCGACATCCGCCCATGAATCCATGAATCCTTGCGTCCATGCATTCACGAATCCTCGAATCCTCGGCACGTCCTCCCACCCGCGAATGAATCTACGACTGCGACCGGGCTGATCATGCGGGCGCGCATCTTCCTCGCCATCGCCCAGCCCGGCTCGAGTGGCGATATGATGTCGATACTGCACTGCGCCGGACCGCCGGGCGGCCGGGCTCATCCGTACAGTATACAGTCAGTTATATGGGCGTGTATCTTGTATCCTCGCATCGCAGCCCGGCCCAGCCAGGCTCATCGGGAGATGGGCGATGGGCAATGGGAGACGGCCTGGGATGTGGAGATGGGGCGCTTCGACGAAGGCGAATTTGAGTGCTCCGTGCGAGCCGTCGTCGTCACTGGTAACTGGCACGCCAGTAACCTGAATACGTGGGCTCGTCCCGATCCGATGGTGGTAAGGTAGATGGTAGATGGTAGATGGTAGATAGCAGACGATAGACGCGTCCCAGCCATACCCATATCCACATCCGTACCTGCATCTCAAGGAGAAGAACCAGTCAGTTACAGTATCAGAATCAAGCATCCCAGGGCGCCACGCACCGGCGAGATGCAGCCTGTGGGAGACGCGGGATGGACGCCGCGGGGCTGACCAAGACCATGCTTAGCAATGCTTGCCAGAGCTTCAGTATAGAATGTTGAATACTGAGTACTGAGTATGAACGAACTTCGAAGCCAGAAGCCCGCGCTCTGACTGAGCAGCACCGCGGATAGCGGTGGCGCATCAATCCGTGGTTCTGCCCGCCAGTTGCTGACTCTTGCTAGCTTTACCAGTGATTGAGCGATGTTGATGATTTGGGTATTGGCCTGTGCGAGTGCGCGACGAATCCCAAGTCGTGTGTCGTACGTACCTCACGCGCCACAATCCGCGATACACAACTCCGAGGGTTGGTAGGAGGATGGAAAGTGCTTTCCGGAAACGTCCCCAAACGCCCTCAAACGCCCTGTGCTGTAGGCACACACACGGACCTGGGCCCAGCACCTGCATGATCGACACCGAATGATCCAAATGATCCAGGTAACCTAAATGATGAGTACAGCACAGCACGACATCATACACATACGTACTCACATACACCGAACCCGAGCGTACGCCGAGTACACTATATGATCCCACACGCGCCTCGATGAATCGCTCCGTCGTTCGACGTTGCCGTTGCCATGTACTGTAGCAAGCCCGTCGCGCGTCGTGCGTCACGACCCGGAACACACCCGCAATCGACGGATTGCTGCAATATCCCTTGGTGTTCTTGATGTTCCTGAAATGATGGGAGGGCGTGCAGTGTGCACGCCCGATTCATTGACCGAGGGTAGTGACTGTAAAGCGAGAGGGAAGAAATTTCGCGGTCGTGCGATTAGTCGTAGCTGTGGTTGTGATGGGCGACGATGAGACGCGATACACGGGTCGACGTCGTGGCGTGGTGGGAGAGAGCGACAGAGACGTGACGGTGACGGTGACGCGTCGCGAACGCGCACACGCGGCGCGCGCGTCGCGTCACGCCGTGCTCACGCCCATCTCACACATCGGGGCACATCATCGCAATACCTTCAGAACTCAGAGCATAGAAGCAGATACATCTGACCACGTCGCACGACGATTTACGGACGCTGCTAGTCAGCAGAAGACATCGAAGCCACGACGCTCACCTCCATCCAGCAACCCAGCAGGCGCCCTTGGAAGGCCTGCGCGCTTGGCACGTCCGGACGCGCCATGATCGTCCGGCTCTCCCATGCGCGGGAACCCCAGCGCACAACGCCCGGTCCCCAGCACACCGTGCTCGCTGCTGAATATTGAATCCGCAGATGACTGAGCGCGTGGGTGCATGACCGAGCCTTGGAGCGTCCTCGCGCCTCGCGAAGCTCGTCCCAGTCATCACGAGCCTCCCGTTCCCGACGGTCCATATTGTATCATGAGGAAGAAGTCGACGCGGTACATGGATATCGAGCGCGAGGTTGTGTCCCCGGGCGCTGGGCGCGCGGAGGAGGGATCAGACGATATAGCGTAATAAGTCGCCGGGTGTGGGGCAGCGTTTATGCATATGCACTGTACAGCTGCAGGCGGCGGGACGGCTTGGCCAAGGGTGGAGAGCCATCACTCGCAATCCGGGGCCCCGCACCTGAGCCGGCAAGGCGACGATCCGCGTCCGCGTCCGAGCTACGCGCCACGGTGCGGCGCGGCGCGGTACGACTATGTAGTACTGGGAGATCGATATTGAATATCGCCCATCGAACATCGATAGCATTCGAGCTCATCTAAGCGTGGAGTTGGGAGCTGGGAGCTTGAAGCGTCAGAACCTATAGATTAGATGAGCACTCGGAGTCGTTGGATGTCTTCGATTTCGTAGGCGGGCATCGTCCGCGTCCGTCGCCCTTCGTCCGTCGTCCGACGGGGCCATGGGATGTTCAGGAAGCAGAATCAGGATCAGGATCATGCAGCGAATCCCAACGTTGACGCGCTTGCTATAAGCTTGCCACAATCCGGTGTTCGATATCATGCTTGTACTTGCCAGAAGGGCGCGGAAGCGTCTGTGGTCAGCAGTGAGCACTACGGGAGCGGACCTCGTAGCTCGTAGCTCGTAGCGCGAAGAAGTACGGAAAAGCACGCATGCACATACGTCTACGCACGCCGCGAAGCATGCCCACTCAAGCTCAAGCTCGAGCAGTGGCAGAGGCAGAGGCAGTGGCAGAGGCGGGCTTCCTCCGATCGGCGATTCTGAATCGTGGGGACATCGATTTCGTCAGTGGGATGGGACCATCCACGAGTGTAGCACGGTATTGTATAGACGCGTCCGTGCATGTTTCCATTGATTATTGATTGCAGCTCTAAACATGATGCTCGGATGGAAATCTCACTGGGGTCACGGACAGAAACACGCGACAGCAGATTTCCATCGACTCCGTACGAATGTTCTCTACCTCGTTCTTTTCTGGCGATATGAGATGGAAAGAAAAGGCAAGGAACGCTTTACCCAGAGCCAAGACGCGCGTGAGTAACAAAGTTGCGACTATTGCACGACGCGTTCGCGCGCAGTCCGAGTCACACCGCGGTGTATCACTCTTCGTGAGCACACGGGTGTGACGACCGGGCGCACTGACTCAGCGCGGCGAGCATGATTCAGACGGTGCACATCTGAATCCCCAAGGCTAAGCTCAGGCTCACTGTAATACCGGCACGTACAGTATGTGAACGCGAACGCGATATACAATACACAGCGGCTAGCGGCCAGCTATGCCTTGGCGATTGGGGTGCGCACACACAGACTGGACACGCACGGGACGCACGACACTATGGAGACGGCGCGGAAAGCGGATACAGGATACAGGATACACGCCGGGGGAGCGAGTGTGATCCCCGGCGTGTCCATGGTCCACGGTCCTCGTACCAGATAGCGATTGCATGATGTACTTAGCTGGCTACATACGCGTTTACAGCAGCACGTATCCTCGCCGGGCCGGCCGGGATGCGTGTGCACACACCGTATATGGGACGTCCACAGCAGGCTCCCTCGGAGGGCAGACGTCCGCGTCGGTCGGGATAGAGCTGCAGAGATATGAACGCCACGCATGAGTCATGGATGGGGAGGAATTCCGAATAGAGAGGATTGGGTGCACGGGTGTGCGTTCGACGAGCGCGAGTGCGCGGCCGGGTGTGGGTCGAGTGGGAGTGGGATCTGGCTGTGGCGAGGGCGTATTCGGAGAGGGGTCGGCGCGCTGCGATTGGACGACTTCGCGGTCGCGCTACCAGGATGCAGTCAGGGGCCAGTACGTACGGGCGATCGTCCAATACATCAAGCCAGAGGTGGCCCGAGGCGTTGAAGCGCACGGATGCGAATCTAGGCGGTGGAGTGTACGAGCGTGGACAGGGATGGACAGTCCAGGTACGCGGCACGGGCCCACCGCGCAGGGCGATCCTCGAGGGCCTGGCGAATGACTAAGGACGGTTGCGCTCGTGAATCGCGCGGGAGCCAATGGGCGGGCGCGCAGGGGACAGAGGGCGATTGCAGCGGGCAGGGCCTCGAACCGTATTTGGGAGGGAGCAGCTCAGTTAGGGGTCATCTGCATGCGCCTGGGAGGCCGGGGAGAGGCGTGCTGGAGGAGAGGAGGGCGCGGGCGGGGATTGGCTGGGGGCGCGCGAGGACGGCGCAGGTCCAGGCCGAGGCGTGTTGGGCCGGGACGGGCTGTGTCGCAGAACGTGGCGGAAGAGAGAGTGGGAGCTGCAACTTGGCGGGCGGCAGGGACCGATATAGCGTGTGTGCTTTCTGGCCAGGCTATGGATAGACAGGTATGTACGAGAATAATATTGAAAGCTGGGATCATGACAGCAGCGGGTCGTATTCTGAGCGAGCTCCACCTGATTGCTGAAAATACGAGGCGGGAGACCATGGGGAGGTGATTAATGGGACGGGCTGCTGACGGGATGCTTGTGTGAGAGCTGGAGGGAATAGCCCGGGGGATGGCGAGCCGTGCTGAGCGTTAACGCGCGTTGCTGAGCTAACCGCGGCCGGTGCTGTGGTTAGGGTCTCGCGCCGGCCGGGGTGCGCCGGGGAGACGCCGCCGTGATTGGACGGGGAGAGGGCCAAAAACGGCCGCTTAGGTCGGCTTAGCCTGGCTTAGCTGAGATCGGACAGTCGGAGCGTCTGATAAAAAAGCGTTGTATAAGATTGAGTGGACGGTGCGTGGGTGGGTGTGCTTTCCCGGTCCGCATCCTCTGCAGGCACTGGTCATATAATACATACCCTCGCAGCCCTCGCAGCCCTCGCAGCGACCGTCTGCTATCGCTTCATCGCCCCAGCAGCCTCGCGGGTTTTATCGACAGATCACCCGTGTCCTCATTGCATCTCGGTTGTACGTATATTCCTCCTCTCTTCTTCGCCCGACCAGATCTCACCCTCCCTCCCGATTAGGCCGTCTCTAACCCGGTTACCCGTTACACCCTTTATATCTGCCACTCCCCGCACGCCTTTTTCTCCCCGTCCTGCCGCCATGTACGACCTGCCCCCCTCCCTCCCGTCCCCGTCCTCCTCCTCCTTCGTCCAGTCGTCCACAAAGATGTCTCGCTCGAACTCCCCAATACCGCACATATCCACCCTCATCCCCCACCACCACCACCATCACCACCACCACTCGCATCACCACAGCCAGTACTCGCCCAATTCGCGAGCAGCGGATATCACCCGCCTCCTCGACCCGACATACGCTTCGCACAACTCGTCGTCCTCAGGCTCGTCGTCACGAAGCGCGTCGCAACCCTTGCAGACACGCGCCTACGTCGACCACCACGGCGACCTCCACGACCCAGACTACCGCGACTTCCCCGTCCTCCCGACGCGTCCAAAGTCCAACGCGCCCCGCCGCCGCCACACCGCCAGCAGCGCCCAGCTCCTCCACCACCACCACTCCGCGTCACGTCTCCCCGCATCGCCAGCGCGCACCGACCGCTACTCAACCTACCCGCTCGTCGCACGGCCAGAGTGGGAGCGCGACTGGGCGACGGAGATCGAGGACCTCGACGAGGACGATGAAGAGGAGCTTGTCGACCTCAGCTCGCCCTTCGTGCGCACGTCGTCGTCACATACGACGCCCTCGTCGCGCCGCGCGAGCCTCCCGCCGTCGATCTACGCGCACTCGACCTTCTTCTACAACGAGCCCGTCTCGATGACGTCCTCGCCCGTCGACTCGCTGGAGGAGCAGGAGGAAGGCGGTCTGGGGTTGTCGGAGTCGCCGTTCGAGGATCTGGGCGCGGAGGAGTTCGTCGAGGAGGAGACCGCGAGCACGAGCAAGGGCCGCGCCTCGAGCCTGTTGCGCCGCATGAAGCGCAGCGGCTCGCAGTGCTCCGTGCCCCCCGTCATCGAGGCCCCCGCGCCGCCGCCGCCGTCGATCGTCGCGCCCCCCGTGCCCAAGGAGGAGATGGAGCTCGAGCTCGAGGAGCACGCGGAAGAGCCGCACCCCGTCCCGTCAATAGAGTTCGACGAGGACGACGACGTGTCAGTGCCCCCCTCCCGCCGCCGGCGCGCGCATGCTGACGCTGACGCCCCCTCTGATGACAGGCCGTCGTGCACGCATGTGCTCCGCCAGCAGTGGCGCGCCGTCGCGCTGCGCCTGCGCTTCGGCGTGTTCCACGTCCAGCGCCGGCTCGCGACGCCGCGGCGGAAGACGATGTAACAGTGTTTCGTGTCGCGCTCCTGCCGCATGCTCGCCTACCCCGTGACGATCTCGCTGGCGGCGCGCTGGCCGTTTGGACGATGCGCCCGCCGGGGCCCCTCTGTCCTCTGTGCCGCCACGCGTCGCTTCGCACACCGCACTCCGGTCTCGCTCTGCACCCAGGTGCACACCCGCTCTACGCCCAGTGCGCCGCCTGTACACATATATCCCCCGCATCGCATCGCATCGCACACTCGCTCGCTCATGCTCCGTTCCGTTTCCGCTGGCACCCTCATGCTCATGTTCACTGCTCACTGTTCACTGCTCACGCTTGCATCACTGGTTCTGCACCTTCATGCTTCACGCACGCAATGTTCACTGCATTTCCGCTACGCCCCACGCCTCCCCACCCCACGCTCTGCGCTCTACGCTCTGATTGACAGTGACTCACACACCCCCCATCCACACCTTCCTGTCCGCTTCGCTTTTTCACGTCGCCCACATGATATTTTTTCACGGATTTTTCGCGCTTTCGGTTTTACGGTCTTACGGTCTTACGGGCTCTCAGTTGGCGGCGGCGGCGGCGGTTGAGGTGAACTTGAGTTGGATCTGAACGACGAGACGAGACGAGACGACGAGACGAGATGAAGATGAAGATGATGAAGATTGGAATTGATTTGGCTCGCGGTGCCTGTACCTGGCCCCGCCCCTCTGGGGCTGGCGCACGGTGCACGGCCCCGCGACTGTATGTACTCTGAAATCGTATACGATACTGTACGTAGAACTCGCCGCGCGGCGAACGAAGAACGAAGAACGAAGAGACGAAAAAATGGGAAAAAGTCCAATTGCAGCTGAATGCGTTTTGCTTTTGCTCTGCTCTGCTTTGCTTTGATTTTGCGAGTGTGAATTGAATACGGCGCGCAGTGCGAGCGAGGGCCGAGATGCGGGAGACACAGGGCGAGTATGGGACGAGAAAAGGAAGGGGGTTTGAGGAGCGAAAAGGCGAAAAGGAGGACGAGGGAGGGGCCTGGGCTCTGGGTGCGCGGCGTGCGGTTTTGTCGCGATCTGGTCTTTTGGATCCGCTGCAGACCGCAGACCGCAGACGCAGCTTGCACCGTGTCGCCTCGCCGCGGATGTAGACATGGGGCTGAACTCGCCGTATTTTCTCCTCGTTGCGATTGCGTCTTGCGAGGTGGCAGACTCGAACGGCGAGCCCGCAGGCTGAGGCCCACAAGCTCGAGTTCGAGCTGAAAGCGTAGAGCGACGGCGACGTGGGCACTGGAGGCTGGAGGCCTGCGCTTGTAGCCGTGAGGCGGGCCGAGGCGGCGCGCGCTCGAGGCCTCTGGGTGGTGACGCGGGCGCGGTGTGTCAGCGCGAGGGGGGGCGGCAGGGCGGTGCGTGGCAACCGGCCGCGGGCGATCGGCGCGCTCCGACGGCTCCTTCGAGGGGTCCGTTTTCGACTTGGCTTTGTTTTCGGACTGTAGCTTGCGGACGGTATGGCGAGCGGCGAGAGGGGACGGCGGCGGCGAGGGGCGGCGGCGGCGGCGAGGGGCGACGGAGGTGGGGGCCGTGGATGGCTAGCTCGGGCGGTGGGTACACGCTCGGCGGGAGGAAACTAGGAGCAGTGCTTGGAGGCACTGTGTACTGTACTACGTAGAGCTGGATATCGTTCACACTATGGATAATGGATCGACTGCGCTTGAACCTGAACCTACTGCGCACGGCACACTATCCTAGTACTGAATCTATAGCACAAGGGCAGTGCAGCCCACCAGGCAGTGCCCGGCGCGCGCAGACATCGTTCATCGGACGCAGGGACAACGATTATCGCTATTCGGAATGCCTCTCCCAGATTCTTCCAGCACTCTCCCGGATCCCAAGTCCCATGGCAAGGACATCTCAGAGAATCAGAGAAAGTGCTATACTTGCTCGTATTCGCCTCCTCTCATTGGCTGCGGGGCACCAGCAGCTGGGAGCCCCCGTGTGCCCGTGCACAGTCGCCGACTCCGCCCGTCGTCCGAGGCGTGGCGCGTCGACGGGCGACGGTAACGCTGCGGGACGGCCCGCGTTCGTCTTTGACTCTCTCTGGCGCCCCTGGCATCTCGGATCCAGCAGCGATTGTGAAGAGGCAGGGGCAGGGCAGAGGCATGTGCTCGCACGCACCCCAGTGGCTTGCTATCTCGGTCGTCCTTCTGTCTCCTGACCGCGTCGGACTGAAGATGCAGGGGCGCCAAGCCCCAGTACACCAATAAAGGTGTTCCTGTGCATGGGATTGTAGTGCTATTGCTATACTTACTGATTGTCGGATGACTGATCCTGCGTTGCTTTCAGGACGTGGATTGCGGATGCGGTGAAATATGACGAGGCAGGTCGGACGACTTGCTGGGTTGATGACATACGCTGATAGTTACTGTGGTAAGGACGATGCAATTAAGGACGATGACGTCGGTGCTTGGGGATTTAGGCTCAGAATACTGCACGTATGTTCAAGTTGGCAGGCACAGTCAACTAAACTATAGCTGATTGATATCACGGGTGCGTGGAGGAAACTGACGTCGACGCTGCCTTGCATCTGACACTGACGATGACGCGGACGATGCACGTACTTACAGTTCTCATTCAGATCCACGGAGTTTCTAGATGGTGGTATGCGAAGTCGTCGAAGCGTCCGTATCTGAACCTAGACTGATATCGCGTTCATCGATCCACAGACAAATGCCATGCGTGTCCAGCGCACATCACAGTATTTGTGCTGCACACATTGCAAGGCGCCGAGAAGTCGCCGATCGTCCGTACACCCTCTGTCTCTGACAAGGTGAGTTCATATCCTTCATCTATATCCAGAACATTGCTTATGGCTCGCTCTTGTCAGTGTGAACCCGCTGCTGTGTTCAATACGAACCCAGGACCCTTGTTACTGCAGGACGGTACATCCAAGTGTCCTCTGAATGTGCGTGCCACAGAGACATCTCGTCCTGATCAGCTGATGGTCCATGCAGAACATCCTCGCCCCTCTTCGCAGCCCGATATGTAGCACACACTTGTCCAACACACCCACGGGTCTTCCCCCGCGCTCTTCCACCGCCAGACAAAGGGCACGCCTCCCGCCACACGCGCCGACAAATGCAAGAAGGTGGCACCGACGCTGGCCACAGTGGCCCGCGTCCCAGTGGCCCAGCAGCGCGACAGCGATGGCTGTCCCCCTACTTATTTGTCTGTTCGTAGCGTCGTCCTAGCTCTCCCAACCCGCAGCGCACCCCGGTGCAATGTCCTCCCCATCCATGTCCAGTCAGTGGTCCCCAGCCCCGACGCGGTCCCAGTCCCAGTCCCAGTGCACCCGTGCTCGGACCGCCTCGCCCCCACGCGCTGCTGCGACGCTCGGGCACCGCAGCGCACGCAGGCACCTCACGGGGGACTACGCGCCGAACACGCTCGCCTCGGACGTCACCCGCCTGCTGGACCGCGGCTACGCGCACCGTGGCGCGGAGACATACTGCGCTGCGGGCGCGGGGTACGGTGCAGGCTATGGCTATGGTGGCCGTGGCGCGTCGGCGCGGCCACAGGTATGCGCGTACGTCGACAGCGAGGGCGAGCTGCACGACCCCGACTTCCAGCTATTCCCGGCATTCCGCCCGCCCGTGAGGATGGGCCTCTTGGAGAGGAGGCACACGGTGAGCGGGCAGGTCCAGGTGCGCGCTGCGGCGCGCACCCGGTCGCCTGGCCAGATATTTGACGACTACGAGGAGGAGATGCGGGAGGAGAACGGGTCGGACGAGGAGGAGGATAGGGCGTATTGGCGGCGGGGACGGCCGCGGATGCCCTTGCAGCGTCCTCAACACCTCCAGAGGAGCCACACTCGTGCGGCCAGCATACTCTCGTCGACTTCGGCCTCTCCGTCCATATTCTCTGCTGCCTCGTACATGCTGGACTCGACCTCCGTCACCTCTGCTCCGACCAACCCTGGACATGAACTCGGCCACTCTGACGAAATCGAAGAGATTGCACGCGTCGACTCTGCTGACTGCGATGCTCAGAACACGACTACTCCTGGAATCTACAGCAAGGAAGACGACTCCGGCTCGGACTGCAGCAGCCCCAGCTGGAGCTTCCTCAGGCGCATGATGTGCACCCCATCCGTCCCATCATCCCTCGGCGCAGCGCCCACACTCGAGCACCCCGCCACCCCCAGCGAAGGCAGGAAGCGTTCTGGCAGCGGCAGCTCGCGAAGCCTTCTCTCGCGCATGCTGCGCCCCCGTTCCGCCTCCGCGTCAACTTCCGCCACCCTCTGCGGCTCCGGCTCTGCATCTCCTTCTCCTTCTCCTGCTTCTGGCTCCCCGTCCTCGGCCTCTCCCACCCCCACCGCGTTCTCGCCCGCGGCGCCCTCGCCCCGCCTGTACGCGCGCGAGCCCGACACCTGCTCCGAGAAGAGCGCCGCGCAGGCCGTCATGTACGACTACCTTGACGGTAGATCACACGCACGCGACGTACCCTCAGGCGGCTTTGACCGCGCGACGGACGCGGAGCTGTCTGAGGATGGCGAGCCGAGCGCGAAGCCTCGGGATGCGGCGCTCCGTCGCCGCCTGCGTGCGGGCCAATTGCGCGTGCGGACGGCGATCTGGCGCGTCAAGAAGCGGCTCGTCGAGGCGTCGCGACGAACCCCAGGAACGGCATCTTGCCAGCCCTGCGTGCGCGTCATTAACGTTTAACGTATTTCGGACGCGACGCGCCCTGTTGCTGAGCGATTCGATTGGGTTCAGAAGGCGCGTCGAAGACGCGAAGGCGCACTAACCTCTGACCCGCCAAGCTCAAGCGAGACCCTTGTTCCAACTTCCATTCCATTCCGCGCGACCCACTGATACTTACTATTTACCAGCGAGACCATCATGCTACCGGACCCTTCGCGACGTCTTCGATGCCGTTAACGAAAAACATTATACCAGATCCCCAACACTGTGATACCATCTATGTATGGCGGCGGCAGGCCTGCCCATATGTATATTCCCCATCCCCATTGAGATACCCCCGCATACCTTCTCATCCTCGTCCTCGTCCACTCATCTGTCAACCCATCTTGTGAACCATCCAACAATCGTCTGTATATAGTTGCTCTGCCGCCCCATGTATGTACTTGTCACGGGCCATTTGCTGTCTATCGAAATGCTATTTGCTGTGTTCTGAACATATTCGTTTGATGCACATGCATGAAGTTCCCGTTTACAACACTGTACTGATCGACTCCCGCTTCCCAACCACATTGCGAACGAGACCGTCTACATGACGAGACCAAGCTATGACTGAGTTACGACGAGTTCCCCGCTCGAACCGGAGAATCCTCCGATATTGAATACAGACAAAATCGACCCCGCACCGCGGATGCATATCAAGAGAGGAGGAAACTGGGTTCACGATCCTCCTCAAGTTGCCCCCGCGCTGCCCCTCAGCGGTATCTTTCCGCCGTCACGCATCCCGTTCCCCTCGGAAATCCACCGCGCTGCCGGAGAAAGGAGCCAGCGAGGTGCAGGGCGGCCTCCAGGTCTGTGTTCGCCGTATTTGACAGTCCGACCGGTTTGCAACAGGACCGGGGTCCACAACGTCACATTTAATTCGTGACCGGTTGACCGACAGGCTGCAGCGCCGCTCCGGGTTGTTGGGGTCACGATCCCAATATATGATCGCCTGAGCCTTGAGGAGGCCGTATGTAGTCGGCGGCTGACCGGTGCAACTCAGTTCCTACATATCTTGACGGTCGAGATGTATTTCTGGATATCAAAGTCTAGCACTGGGGGTATTTCGGGACGCAGATCAAGTTCGGAAAATGAGGGGACATGCAGGTTCGAGATAGGAGGCGAGTTCACAGCGTTAACATCCTAGGTTTAGGTTGTAGGGCCGTGCTGCTGGACGATTGAGCTCTAAGTTTAGGGACTCGTTTGGCGCACCATGTTCTGTCCATGCTGAGCTGGCGTGCAGGACACATAGGCTGGAAGAAGCCTCTAAGCTCACAAAAAGCTGAGCTTCTCTCCGATGCCAAGTAGGCGAAGAATTACGGGTCAGGAGCAGGTAGTCAGACAGCCTGAACGGCATTCGACTTTCTGGGGTCGTCGTGAGCGGTGTAGCACCACAATAGTATTCACTTCGACGATTCTGGAGCACGAGTTGGGCGTGAAGAGGGGCACGATACTGTCAATATGATGTACAGTGTACAAGATACGTCTCTTTCACGTACAATTTATACCTCAAGGCGGGTCACGCTGGCAGGTCTGGCAGGGGCAAATTGTTGTTATTGCGAGGCTGTGTATATAGTCGAGCCCCGCAGAGCATCTATAACGTTAGTGTATAGTCCGGCGTCGGCCTCGAGGACGGCACGCTTGATTGGAGTCGTCTTCTCCGCGAAGGCTTCGAACGCCATCTAATCTTGCAGCGGCTTACCCCACACCCCCGCAGTGGGAGCGCACGGCCGCCTCGAGGCTCGAAGTGCGGGAGCTTCTTGCAATCTTATCTGTTAGGTAAACGTAGATGAGCTCGCCATGCGTCATCGCCGTGAGGTTGGATACGTGCCTTGTGGTTAGGGCCGAGGCAAGGATCGCAGTCTGGGGGCCGCAGCCCGATGGGAATTCGTTGCGAGGACGTCCGCACGCCTTCAACGTGGCAGGCGTTGGTCGAAAAGAGGCTTCCTGTAAATTGCATTGTAAATGGGTGGGTTGTGGGTTGCATGAACTCTGTCTCCATCGCCACGTCCAAATTGACTCTAGACTGACACGATTTCAAGTCAACTTTTGCACGATCGCAGGTATGCAAACATAGCTCATACGTGATTTTCTCAGCCTGGCATCGCGTCTATCAGCGCATGCGTGAGCGGGTAACCTATGTCATTTTCTGTCCGGGGAGAGTCCCTCGCGGCGTGAGAAACCGCGTTGTGTGCATCCTGACAGCGTGTCGTGTGTGGGCGTATGTCTTCGAGTCCGCCAAGTTCTTATCGAACGCGACGCGTCAATCACGTGCCATGTGTCTCGGACGTCGGTATCTGGTTGCAAAGGATGGCGACGACGTGAGTCCTTATCACCAGAATGACTCGGCCGCTTTGCGCCTTGATAAACCTATAATGTCGCCAGGAAATGTGAGTTGTGACTTGCCTTCAATTCGTGCTTCACTTGCCACTTATCCATGGAAAACCACAAAGCGTCCACAAGACCGCATAGATCTGGCTATATGATGTGAAGTCATAGAGACGGGAGTGCCGCCGCTAGTCATGCACAATACTCAAAAGTGCGTACCGCGTGAAGGGGTCCAGCATTGGCTTGTTGATTACAACGTCAATCATACTCATAGGTCGAATATTGTACCTGATTCGGCATTCGTCGGTGCACACTGCGCGGTAGCCAGGCACGACTGCACTTATCCTGCACGCCGTATCCTTATCGCTACAGCACTCGAGATAAGCAAGAGTCAACGCACGGGAAGATGATATCGCTCACCGAGGCTAGCCCGCCTTCAACTGATATGAAAGGCGCAAGACGGTGAAGAGGTGGACCTTTCTCCCGCCTCCCCACACGCTCCCTTCTCAAGGGTTTGCGCAGTTCCGCCGCCCGCAATCCGAGCACTAGACTGAGCTTATACGCGACAGACTCACGAGCCGGACTTCCATGCTTCTACTTTGTATGCCTTGCATACTATGATCTTCGTGATTTTTCGCGCAAGACCCACGCACTAGCTGTGAAGAGGAAAGGCTGAAGGCGTCGACCCTCTATGCCCGCTTCATGGAATCTGCCTGTAAGTCAGTATTTTCAGTCAAACATGACAAAGTACTCACCGATTATGAAGATCTAGCTGACCATTGGACTGCATCGCTCAAGATATGCAAGCATAAAGATAACAGCTCGAATGCGATGATCAAAATGCAATGGACTCAGTCTGCAAATGTATTGAAATGCGGCTACTTACTTAGTGCAGCTATTCCGGAACCCTGAACATGGACCACACCGTGGACAAGACACAATTTAGATCACGGCAATAGCTTCGTTCGCGATGAATGCGCTCAGTAATGTGGTCCGCGACGATGACCAGCGATGACCAAGCTGTTTACAACTCCCGCCCTCTTGTTAGCGCGCGCCTCTTCCACGTGGAAGAAACCGGCGCTCCCCCTTGTTTTCGGCCAAGCTGTGCCGATCTCATCTCGCGGATCCCAAGACAACGCAGGAGGCTGCCAAGGTTCCATCCTCCACTAAACGTGAGTCTGGTCGTGTGCTTTATTTTATACTCATGCTGATCCATGCTGGGACAGAGTCCAAACATACGAAAGGCCCTCCAGCCACTTTGCGTGTTGTTAACGATTTCCGCGCAATGTTGTCCGGGTCCACATGGTCCTCGACCCGGCTTAACAAAATTTGACCCAGCCGGGCTTCATCGCGATTGACCCTCAAATTGGCCGCCCAAAATATCCAAAAACTCGCCCTGGTTGGGCAGCTCGCTGCTGAAAAACCATTCAAGGCCGTTGGAGATCGATGCGACCGTGCAGATTATTCTGCCTCCTTCAGTTAACCCCGAGGAGGCACTGAAAACGGCGCTGGCAGGTGGCGAACCGGACGGTCCGCCGACTCCAATGGGTCGGGCGACGATGGTGCAATCCTCAAGCTATGTGACGCGTTCGTAGCGTGCACGTCCTTTAAATTTTGGCCGCAGAGGATGTGGTTTCCTTGCTCCCCGCGTTCATCCCGCTGTTGCCGCCTTCGTTCGTTCTGATTCTCTAATATGGTCAGTCTCGAAACACCATACGACGGGTCTTCCCACAGCGACGTTGGCTCACTCAAGGAGAAGTCCCGAACCCACGACAAGCTCGATAATGCAGGAGATGAATTTGACGTTTACGGTGACGAAAGTCATGCGGACAGTGCGTTTGATTGCTTCTGTGACGATTCGCCTGCTAATAAGGACTTTTCACAAAGTCAAATACCGTACCATGGGCTGGAAGAAAGCTGCTGCCCTGATGCTTGCGGAGACAGTTTCCCTTGGAGTACGTAGCCCGATTCTCAAATGTAGGGCATAATACTGATAGTCTCGCAGATCTTGTCGATCCCTTCCGTCTTTGTGACATTGGGCATGGTGGGAGGATGTATCGCCGTCGTCGTGCGTAACTATCTAAGCCTTTCCCTAGCATTCGCTGACGTACACTGCAGGGTCTCGGACTGATCGCGACGGCTACGGGATATGTGCTGGGTCAATTCAAGCTTCGACACCCTCAAGTCCACAACATGGCCGATGCCGGAGAAGTACTCTTCGGTCCATTTGGCAGGGAGTTGCTTGGTACCGCACAGATTGTGTTCCTGATATTCTCGGCTGGTTCGCACGCCTTGACGGGAACCATTGCATTTGACACTAGTGAGTACCACGTCTTTTCAGAATGAGAAGACGGTCTGATCGTGGTGGCTAGTCACGAATGGCGCTTCCTGCTCTGTGCTCTGGGCAGGTATCACAGCTATCATCTGCATGTTCCTCACTATGATTCGGACCCTGAGCAGCATCTCATATCTTGGCGTGGTCTCGTTTATCTCCGTGTTTGGTGCGTCCCCATCTCTTGTCGTCCTATAGAGCTTCCTAACCACGCTTAATAGCTGCCATTATGATCACCATGATCGGCGTCGGTGTTGCAGGACATCAAGGACATGTCGACGTCTCGGTCCACACCAGCTTCGTCAGCGGTCTCGTCGCTATTACCGATATCATCTTTGCGTACAGTGGCCACGTCACGTTCTTCACTTTCATTGCCGAGATGAAGAGACCGCAAGATTTCGCTAAGGCGCTTTACGCGCTGCAGATCGGAGCCACCACGCTATACCTGGTCGTAGGTGTAGTGATCTATGCATACACCGGCGAGAACACCGTATCGCCCGCGCTCGGAAACACCGGACATACCCTGCGGAGAATTGCCTATGGCATTGCGCTCCCTACAATCATCATTTCTGGCGTCGTGAACGGTCACGTTTGCGCTAAGTTGGTAAGTTTTGTTTGCTTCTTCGCCTGAATTCAAGTGACTGACTCCATTAATTCTCAGTGCTTCATCCGTATCTTCCGTCGTAACGGCAAGCACTCAAGACACATGACCACTCACTCATGGCTGGGATGGAGCACCTGGATCGCCATTTGCGTAGCTATCTGGGCATTGGGCTTCGTCATCGCCTGCGTGTACGTCTTCAGGTTTCATCGAAATTTTGCCTTTCCTCATGCTCTTCCAGTATTCCCTTCTTTAATGACCTTCTCGGTGTCGTGAGTTCAACATTCGCGACGTGGTACACGTATGGCATATCGGTGCGTCAGGTCTCGTTCTATCCTTGTCTTGGCTAGACTGACGCCGTCCTTTAGAGTATGTTCTGGTTCCACCTGAACAAACGGTCAACGTGGTTCGCCAACTGGAAGCAAACACTGAAATCCATTTTCTGGGCCTTTATCATCGGCGTAAGTCCATGTGATTGTTTTGTCGTTCTGTGTGGATGCTGACTTTTTGTTAGATGGCTGCCTTCATAATGGTTGGCGGTATTTATTCAAACGTCGATGCTATTGTGGACGGTAAGCACTCTATTCTCGTTGACAGCCTAGCTTGAACCTGACTAATTGTTTGCAGGTTATCGTTCGGCGAGCTTCCCATCGCCATTCAGCTGCATGAACCGCGGTTTGATGTAGTTACGACCCAACACGACCTATAAAACTGGTATATTTGATACCCTCCTCAAGTGTAGTACCCCTCGCGTGTCAAGACTCTGGATCTTTAGCATCATCACATCGGACATGCACATAGTACTGTAATCACTAACTTATACTAGTATGTATTCTACTCTACTTGCTTTCATCGTATAGATTCGCCAAGTGCTACGACGTACATGGCCATAGCCTCGATGTGGCATGGAGCCTGGGTCTGTGAAAAGGCCAGGCTCAGCCGGTGCTGTCCGGTGATTCGTCCGCCTGACGGTCAGTCTTGTTTTCGAAACATCGCATCCTACAAATTGCTGCTCTTTCTACAGGCTTGGCCAGTACATGTGAATTCCAGGAGCCTTGAGAGAAGGAGTTCTCTGTTATCAATCCTTCCAGGATCGCAGTAAGCAGATTTCCGGACGAGTTTTTGAGAGGCGGGGAAACACATGCCGAGTCTGATCCGACCGGTTAAAGAGCGTTAATTGACAAATCGAGTCAAAGCGCGACGGCGCTTGCCGCGCGAATTCGACGGGCGCCCCGCCGATGTTCGTCGATGTGGGTATGCTCGCGTAAAAGAGAACCAGAATGTGCGAGTTGAAGCCAGGTCCGCTCCTTATCTCTCTCAAATACTCCTTATCGCTCACCTCCATGCAGTTTGCGCAATATATTTTCGTCTGGTCACCACCATTTCATCAGCGGCGTGCTTGGGAGCCATAGACGACGGTTAGACCCGTGTTCAGACCCGCGTTTCGAATCGTGATCGCGAATGCGGTCGTATTCCTTGAAAATATCATAGCAGGATGCTAACACCCTTACACCTTACCAGAGATATCATAACGTGCCTGCAGCATAGGCTACGCTTCTTTTCCTGGGCAACCGGCGACACTATGTAATTCCACAGGACAAGTCCTTCTCCCAATGAGCGTCGCGATGTCGGCCGAGCCTTAAATTTCTCCGGCAAATCTTTCCTACCAGTGACTCCTTCGCGAGTCTGGGGTTGCTGGAGTACTTAGGTCGTGCAATGATGCACCACCCTTCGGTGGAGAACATCCTGATCCTGGAGCTGGCACCCACTGTCGGTGACCGCCGTCCATCCTTTATACCCTCACGTCCCTTCCTCACGACCTTTACTGCTTGATCCACTGTGCCACGAATACGACAGACCACCTCCCAGTCCATGATGGAAGTTACGGAGAAGAAATTGCAAGACAATAACATGAAGGAAGCCACTCATATAGTACGCGAAGTACCTGACCAACATGATGCGAGAGATTTCGATGTGTATGGAGATGAGGAGGAGGCAGACAGTGCGTTTAGGGAGTTATTCTTGACTTCGTCACAACTGACACTGTGTATAGTCAAGTACCGGACACTTGTCTGGTGGAAAGCTGCAGCTCTGATGCTTGCTGAGACTGTATCACTAGGTGTACGTATAGTCTTCATGTACGTAGTCGATTTATCTGACGGCCTCATAGATTCTATCTCTGCCCTCTGTGTTTGCCAGCCTCGGTATGGTGGCGGGAATCATATTGGTCATTGTGCGTAGTTGCAACGTGCCGTATGCTTCAAGCGTTCAAACTTGATGTGTATCCAGGGACTTGGCCTTATTGCTACCGCTACTGGATACGTCCTCGGCATGTTCAAGCTAAGATACCCACATGTACACAATATGGCCGATGTAGGATACATTATTGCGGGTCCTATCGGGCGCGAAGTCTTGGGCGCCGCACAGATCATATTTATCGTATTCGTATGTGGCTCTCACGTCCTAACGGGTTTGATCGCCTTTGATACCAGTACGTCTTCCTATGTCGTGTGCTACTTTGACACTGACTTCGTATCCAGTTACCGCCGGTGCATCATGTTCTGTCCTTTGGGCCGGTATTTCTGCTATTATCTGTATGGTCCTCACCATACCTCGCACGCTGGACGGTATCTCCTACCTCAGTGTAGCGTCGTTCATTTCTATCATGAGTAAGTCACGATGGTTTGGCGAGATTACTGAATTTCTAACCAATCCGGTTACAGCTGCCGTCTTGATTACGATGATTGGCGTCGGTGTCGCAGGACACACAGGGACTGTCCGAGTCACCGCTGACCTGAGCTTCGCAAGCGGCTTCCTTGCCGTCACTGACATCGTAAGTATCCCATCGACATCTGCATTGTGCACAGCACACTTATTGTTCGTGCAACAGATCTTCGCCTACGCAGGCCATGTCGCCTTCATCACTTTCATTTCGGAAATGAAGGAGCCCAAGGCATGTCTCCTTTCCGCGCTACGTATAACATACGAGCTAACAGTGCATGGTTCGTAGGACTTTGCGAAAGCTCTGTTCGCTCTCCAGATCAGCGATACTACTCTTTACCTCGTCTGTGGTATCGTCGTCTACGCCTACGTTGGAGAGAACGCCACTTCACCCGCTCTTGGAAACACTGGTGTAACACTACGGAAAATCGCCTTTGGTATAGCCCTGCCCACTATCATGATTGCTGGTGTTATCAACGGCCATGTATGCGCAAAGATGGTGAGTCATCCCGTATCCTTAAGCCATGTATCACGCTCTAATAGCCATTTCTATAGATCTTCGTAAGAATGCAAGTGTTGTTGACACGTCCGTAGGATTCAGAGGCTAACCGAACTGCTCTCAACAGATTCCGCCGGAATGGAAAGGACTCGCACCATATGACATCTCACACTGCCGTGGGATGGGCGACGTGGGTGGGTATCTGCGTCGCTGTATGGGCTGCGGCCTTCATCATTGCCGAAGTGTAAGCACCTTACTATGTCGTCTTGCTACCGTGCTGACCGCGCATCAGTATCCCCTTCTTCAACGACTTGCTCGGAGTTATCAGTGCTATCTTTGCGAGTTGGTTCACCTACGGCATTTCTGTAAGTTATTTCGCCTTCGCTTGCCAATTCTTATATCTAACCTTATACTCTAGGGAATCCTCTGGTTCCACTTGACGCCAAAAGAACAACGGTGGACGACTAAGTTCCAGAAAGCTAAGACCATCTTCTGGTGTTTCGTTATCCTGGTAAGTGCTTCTCGTCTACCCGTGCTTCATCATCTCATTTCACTGCGACAGATGGGAGCCTTCATCATGGTGGCTGGCCTGTACTCCAGTATCCAAGATATCGTCAATGGATATCGGGACGGAAGCTTCGGCAAGCCCTTCAGCTGCGTCAGCAGAGCAATGCTGTAACCCCAGCACCCTTTCTCTTTGCCTTCTCACCTTCAATGTCTTGCGGAAATCTGGATACGTCCGTTATATGATAGTATAGAAGTATAATACGCTCTTGTGGTACTGCTATTCACGTCACGTCGCTATCGTTTCTCAGACAGTTGGTTGTATTATTCCTTAGTGAGATGTTTTTCTATACTACTGGGAGCTCGTTGTACGAGGTATTACGCACTTGATGCAATACAGAGAGAACATGAGCGACGCTAAGTTCGACTTGGCCATACCAACTCGGCTCGAGAGGATTACCGCTGTGCCGTTCGTGAATAACATCGACGGAAACACTCGCTTCGATACCAATGAACTCGAGTCAAAGGACGTGTGTCCCTCCATTTGAATATTTGATGACAAAAAGAAGGATATGACGACCTCGGTGTGTAGCTATGGTATGATGCAAGAATATACGTGAAGCAAAATCGTACACATGGTCCTTTCGACGGACCTTTTACCTATACAACCCCCCACAATTATAGAAACGTACAACCCGACGCGTCAGGTATTGCCAGTGTAGCCCATTCTGCGCAGAGATCCAAATAATGCAATGCTCCCTACGACACGGCACAGCAGAGGTAAGCGGAGATCTCGAGTCTATCCGAAGTCAATAGTGTAGTCATAGATCGTCGTGTTCAAGCCTTTTGGGTGGCTTCGGATCACCGAAGTTTTGGGTGGAGCATCTGTTCGTGGAGGGCCTTGCCCGCGGGTACCTGGTAATGGGGTTAGTGGGCCGGGGGGGCAGGGCAACACGGCATACACGTACCATAGGGAACACATGCTCCGTTCTTGACACGAGACATTCCATAAGAACGGGCTTGTCCTCTGGGTACTCCAAAAGCTCCTTCATCTTGGCCGGGAGTTCCTCAAGGCTGTGACAGCGGATAGCATGGACGCGCATCGACTTGGCAAGGGCGATGAAGTCAGGGTTCACCATCCGTGTGTGCGCATATCTCGCATCGTAGAACAGATCTGCCCCGCAAGAATGATCAGACCACGTCGCGAGACGAACAATCGAGGAGACGAACCTTGCCACTGTTGCACCATGCCCTGGAACTCATTGTTCAACACGATGATCTTGACACCAATGTTGAACTGGGAGGCTGTCTGGAGCTCCATGGCCGTCATACTGAATGATGCGTCGCCGTCGATGTCGACGACGGTCTTGTGGGGAGCACCGACCTTGGCACCGATCGCGGCTGGAAGGCCGAATCCCATAGTCTGTCAAGGGCACGTCAGTACACGTTTCGTCCGAACATGACCGTAAAGCTTACACCAAGTCCCCCTGAAGTGACCATGCTACGAGGGTGTCTCCATCGGTAGAACTGAGCGGCCCACATCTGGTGCTGACCCACGCCAGTCGTCACAATGACCTCCTCCTTCCTGTGGGTGGTCTGACGGTCAAGCTCCTCGATGACTTCCTGGGGCTTCATTGGCTCGCCTGCCTTGCTCTTCTCATACGTGAACGGGTATTTCGCTTTCCACTCCTTGATGTCGGTAAACCACTGAGATCTTGGCGAGTGGCGGATGAGGGGGACAAGGGAAGCCATGTTGGAAATAACGTCGCCCATGACGGGTATCTGGGCATCGACGATCTTGTTAATGTTCTTGGGTTGGATCTCGAAGTGGATGATACCGCCCCGGCCCTGAGCGGCGGCGGCCTTCGCTGCTGGAGCGAACGTATCGACTTTGCCGGTGACACGGTCGTCAAAGCGTGCACCGAGAGCAATGATAACGTCCGCCTCCTGCATAGCGAGGTTCGCGTATGCCGATCCATGCATACCGAGCATATGGAGACTGAGGTCATCGAGTTCGTCGAACGCACCAAGCCCCTGCAAGGTGGTCGTGATAGGAATGTTGCCCTCCTTAGCGAGCTGTTTCAGTAGCTTGGGGCCCAGCGGTGAAGAGAGAACGCCATTGCCTGCATAGATTACGGGACGCTGAGCCTGGTTGATGAGATCAGCAGCCTGCTTGATCATGAGGAGATCGGTGGGCGTCTGGTGGTTTGCATGTAGAGGATTGGTGGGAAGACCCAGAGGCGTGCCGGGGGTGGTTGCCTTGTGAGGCAACGGTGTGCGGAGGACGCCCGCCGTCACGTCCTTGGGCAAGTCCACAAGGACAGGACCGGGGCGGCCTGAAGTCGCGATCTTGAACGCTTCGTTGATGCGACGAGGAAGCTCCGAGATGTCCTTTACCATCACATTCCATTTTGTGCATGCCCGTGAGATGCCTACGACATCGGCCTCCTGGAATGAATCAGAACCAATCAAGGAGGTGGCTACCTGACCGGTGAAAACGACGAGGGGAACGCCATCGCTCAGCGCGTCTTGCATAGGTGTAATGACGTTCGTGGCTCCGGGACCGGAGGTGACCAGAATGACACCAGGCTTGCCCGTAACGCGGGCGTAGCCCTCCGCCATGTGACCTGCGCCTTGCTCGTGTCTTGGGAGAACGAACTCGAACTGCGGCGAGTTGTAAATGGCATCGAAGACGGGGAGAATGGCACCGCCGGGATATCCGAAGACGTGCTTCACGCCGTGCCGAACCATCATCTCATGGAAGATTTGACCGCCGGAGAGTCCAACGAAGGAGTGATCCAGCGGCTCGTCGGGATGAGGACCCAACGCTGGAGGCGCATTAGGGACGTTGTTTCTCGTAGGCAGCTGCTGAAAGCCCGGTGCGGGGTTGGGCCGCCTGCAAATAATATGGTCAATACAGTGTTCGTATGATCAAAGCAAGGCCTAGGTCCCGCATTAGCCCAAATTGTGAAGGGGTAGTTGGGCTAGTGCGGTAAGCATGTTCGGTGTGCAGCCTGTCTGCACGAGACCGCTGGGTGAGTACTCACAGACTAGGCGCAGCGACGGCGTCGCGCGCGGTGGTCTGGCTAATATTCCTCACATGCTCTCGCACTCTTGACTTGGCTTCGAGCATCGACACACTCGACGTAGAGGTGGTCGACCTTGAGCGAATGAAGTTCATGGGCTTGCCCACTTTGGGCGCGCTTGAGATGCGCATTTTGGCTGCTGAGAGAGACATCGTGCGCTGAGTGTTGGCGACGACGACGACGGGCAGCTGGACAACGAGCGGACGGGTGAGAAAGAGAGAAACTTGACTCGAGTCAATTGAAACTACAGGGGTGCTTTACATAAATGGCTCAGACGCCCGCGAGTCACGATGATTCCTATTGGATTACATAATCAAGAGGCTTCTATCACGGGATTCGCCTTTACTTACCCCACTCTAGACGCTCGGCCGATTCTGAATCCCCCGCCAATTGACCGCTTCAAAAGAGCTCTGTAATGCTAGTGTAACTAGAAACACAAGATATAACGTATACATGTAATGTACAACAAACTGTGGCTTTGACAAGGGGTCGCCCAAAGGCGAGGGGTATCTAGCTGCGAATAATTGTAGAGTTCTTCCGCAACCTGGAACTGGATCCTGAACGTCCAGACTGTCCGCCAAACTCCGTGAATAGCGTACACGCCCCTGAGAAGGCGGCAATGCGAAGTGGCCCCGCCGGGCTACCGTAGAATGCAAGAGGTTGAGAAGAACCTTATGTTCGTTCTCTCATGTCGGCGGGAAAATACCTGTGTGAGGACGAATGCATTTAGATGCAGAAAGAAGCAATAGGACCGATACTCACTCTGGCCGTCAAGCAAGATATGTGCTACTTGAGTACGAAGGTGTAAATGTAGCGCTGTCTCTGCTGTGTCTTTCGTATGTTACAGCAGGTAGTGGCTGAGCTCTTTGTCAGCATGAATCGAGATAGGTTTAAACGTATGGACGCACAGGTCTAATCGCAGCTTCTTTGGAAACCTCCGTTGTCGACGAGAACCTCGCAAAATTCCGGTAAGGAGAGGTGTTGCGAGACAGCCTTCTGGCTTTCTCTTGAGAAGCGTTCCGTCGGCGACGACGCAGTCGGACCCATACGCAAACACCAATGAGACCCGAGACGAGGACCACTGTTCTCGATATGTGAGCAGATGGGTGGCCTTCGAAATTACGATATATTCACCGCATATTACTATGATGATTATTTCCCATGACTTATCGAAGGAACTCGGTTGCTCTTGCACTTCTGATGGCTCATCTGGCCTATAACATTGAGGAGGTTAGTCGGACTCATGGATACACACAAGACACGACTCACGTTGGGTCATTCTGCGGCGCAGCTTGTACGAATGTCGTAGCAAATGCTGACAGTGCCGTCAACGCGAGAAGTAGCATTTTCGAGGCCAGAAGTGAGGATGAGGAGACGACAGGAGACGTTGGCGAGTTGGAGGAGAGCTGCCCTCCTTTACGCCCGCCATGAGGTTATATCAGAGGCGGAAAGCATCAGCAGCCAAGGAGGGCAGACGCGCCAACCGTTCTTGGCTTGCCAAGTCGAACTGTAAGTTACGTCCTCGAGTCCTGGAGCGCGGACCGTTAGCGGGTGACGTCGCTCCTCCCAGACAATCGCTAGTGCTTCTTGGATCCAAGTTCGGGCAACTAAGACCACAACAGGCAGCAGCGTGGTACGAGCAAGGCTGACAGGGGAAGAGTCCAAGTACGCTTGGATATGTGGTCAAGTACAGCGCCGCGGAAGCCAAAGAAAGTCAGACAAGGCCAAGTAAAGCCCAAGCCGAGGTCGGCATCCACAAGGTTCTGCAACTTGTCGCGGCATGAGATCCAAGACTTTTACAACATTCGTTGTTTGCGGTGGAGATGGTGCAAAGGTGGCCAGTAGCATTGAAGCGCGAGATACCGGAATGATAGAACCTTGATAACCAGAGTATTTAAAGACCAATGTGCGGTTTGAACACGCAGGTCTCCGTGGGGCTTTGGATAGACTTAGAAGAGGGCGGCCTTTGGGTGCGGTTTTTTCTTGCTGTACATAGCGGAGATGATAAGTAGGACGATGGGTCCCGACTGAACCTGCTCGACGTCGAACGTAAGTCACGGCGGGGCTCAGATGCTAAGCTAAGGCACTTGTGGCTGCCCCAATAGTTGTCTAATGAATACTAGGAGTCTTAGTATGCTAAGCACGAAGATTTTCAGCCGAGTAAGGAGTCGCGGTCGGGAGCAACATACACTGAATGCCGCGTCCGATTGATGAAACGCGTCTACCCCACGTTCTCACGGTCTTCCGAGAGCGAGGAGTCAGAGCCGTCCCCCACACTTCGTCTCACCCAACATGGCCGCTGCCGCGTTCAGACAGCAGGGGAAGAAGGTTAGCTCATAGTTGTGCGCGTAGAGCTTGGGCTCATGTTCATAGATCGTTGCTATAGGTCGCAACTACGCGGACCATGTCAAAGAGCTCAAGAACGCCATTCCTAAGGAGCCCTTCTTCTTTCTGAAGCCAACGTCGAGCTACTTGCCTTCAGGCGGAAAGGTCGAGATCCCGAGGGGTATTATTGCCCACCATGAAGGTTTGAACGCTTGGTCATGTTCAGCGCATCAGGAGAAATAACAATTGTTCATATACTTAGTCGAACTGGGTCTTGTGATCGGCAAGAGAGGCAGGGACATCTCCCAGGCCGATGCGTACAGCCATATTGCGGGATATGGTATGGAACATGATTTGCTCGTGTCATCTCCGCTCACTTTCAGGCAGCTTTGGCGGTCGACATGACCGCACGCAACCTCCAGGACGAGGTTAAGAAGAAGGGTCTGCCGTGGAGCGCAGTGAAAGGCTTCGATACCTTCACGCCGATTAGGTATGCGAGAAGTGCTGCCCCAAACTCGTCAAATCTAAGTCTGTCGACTATAGCGCCTTCGTTCCGAAGTCCGCGGTCCAGGATGCCCAGAACTTGAACCTATTACTCAAGGTACTTGTATATCGTACGCTATCCTTGGATTCATGTTCATACGCTCTTTTAGATCAATGGGAGCGTCAAGCAAGACGGAAACACGTCGCACATGATCTTTCCGATCCCTCGGCTTATCGAGCACATATCCTCCATCATGACTCTTGAGGTAAGACACGTCTCGATTTTGTAATAGCCAAGAACTGAAAATCTTACGATTTCTTACAGGAGGGCGATCTTGTCCTGACAGGTACCCCCTCCGGTATCGGCCCCATTGCTGATGGCGACCAGATCGAATGTTCGCTTTCAACACCAGAAGGCAAGGAACTAACCAACTTGAGCTTCGGCGCGGTGAAAAGGCTAGGCGGATACGAATATAAGCCCTGATCTCGAGAATAGGTAAATGTTTGGATGGTGTTACAACTCAGACTATGTGTGTTCCGTGTTACTGGCTGGTCCGGTCTACATGCAAGGGCTACAGGATAAATAGCATATATACCTACAGTGCTATGTGCACGTGCAGTGTGCGTCATTACGCTAACCAGTCCGCGAGTCCTTGTCCTGAGGACTTTCACTCAACCTACCTATGCTACCGCCCTCTTCTGATCCCGTGCTGGATATGCTCGCGAAGCTCCAGCTGTCCGCCGTCGGCGTCAAGTCGCCCGAGTCCTCTACAGACCCGCCCGCGCTCTGGAAGTCCCCGAAGTCTCCAAAGCCGTCGAAGTTGTCCTCGTTGGCCTCTTCTGCCATGTTCGCGGGGAACGTAAACGGATCGGACCCACTTGCGGCCGCTGCATCAGAAAACGGCCCAAAGGCATCCTAAATTCCTCTTATATGAGAAGTATCAGCGAAGTCGAAAGAGAAGACTCACATCGTCGAACGGATCTGTGTACGGTGGTGCAGTGGAGGTGCTTGAGGAACCAGGATTGAAGGCGTCCTGAATGGAAGCTATGAGTTGCGTGCGATCATGCGGTAATCGAACTACCTACATCGAACCCGCTAGAACTCAGCGGTCTCCGCTCATTGTCGCGTTGACGGGCCGACATAGGTGCAGGATGAATGAACCTTTCGTGTGCTAACCATCCGCCGTCATCCTCCTCGTCCGAAGAAGCTTCATCAGAGGAGTCGTTCTCTCCGGACTGTATCTCATGTGCGAGATAGCTAGCGAACTGAACGTCGTGGATCAGCTATGGTAGGTGCATCGCTGGAGGGGGACCTACATGCGGTGCCCCACTGCTGTGGAATTCCTCATCGTCATCGTCGTCCATCGGCGCAGCACCGAAGTCGGCACTGACTTCTCGGGTGGTCCGCACATTCCGTCTCAATTCGCCCGTCATGCCGCCCATCTCTTCGTCGCCGGCCTTTTCATCCGCTCTATCACCGGCCTGCGAAGCCGCCGCCTTAGGGTTCTCAGCGTCCGCTTCGTCGACTTTCCATTGCGAGGTACCACTACGGGTGCCCGGTGCAATGACGGGTTTGCCACCGCCTAGAAGACTCGTATCTTTCTTCTTGGTTTCCCTATATTGCGTGGTGACGTACTCGTCCCAGTCTGGTTGGGGCGCATACTGGTTAATCTGCAGACGCAAATCTGGCGGGAAGTGTTCCAAGGCACCAATAACGTCCTCCGAAATCAGGGTTAGATGGCCCATATATCCCAGACGCACGCCTTTTGGCTTCGAACTGACACACGGGTTAGGCGTAGATCAGGGGGGAAGCACTAGGCTACGCACCTGACTTCATCGTTAAGTTTGCAGCCTTCGATGATACGATGCATTAGACGTGCATCGCGAAACATCGAAACGGTTAGTTCCCGATTGAAGCCAAGATCGATCCGGCCAGTGAGAATTTGGTGGATGAAATCATACACTACGCTGTGTAGGAAGTTGTTCCACGGGAACTCAAAGAAGAGGTCCTAGATGGCCCAGATCAGCTGCAGACAACGTCAGAATACTTCAGGATACATACAAGCAATGTCGAGGCTACATGACATTCGAGGAACCGCTGCTTCAATCGTTCGCCAAGGACCAGAGACTCAGGGGGAGTGATTGTGGTGTCTGCCGTCAATGATCGTCGCGTACTTCTCCGTGCACTATTAGACCGTGGTCTTGTCAGCGACCCTTCGGAGTCAGATCCGGAGTTTTGTCGGCTGGCAACCATAGTAAGTTCTGTGGAAGTGACGGATGATGACGGTGAAGCCGTAACCGCTATCGAGCAACGCTCCAGTGGTATCTCTGGCAAGCTCGAAGAGCTACCGTTAACGGCATGTGGTTCTTCATACATGGCAATGTCTTCCATCGCGTCGTCGTCGCTGGTTTCGTCGCTGCTCATGTCCTCGTCAGACTCTATGTCGTGCTCATGTGCAGCCGACACAGGAAACTCGTGGGCGGGTTCCATGTCTTCATTTTCATCATCATCGACGTTATCGTCATCGTCATCGTTTCCAGCGCCGATAGCAATGACTTGAGCGAGTTCCTCTAATGCAGAAAGCCCTCCTTGAAGTCTGCCATCTGAGTCGTAGAGGTGATCATACTCGGCTGGTCGATTGAGAAGAGACATATTCGAGCAGTGTAGCAATTCAGCATAAAGCTCGCATATTCGATACCGTTCGAACGTGAGCGGGGTCAATGCGCCAACGGTTGTTTGGACGGGGCCGTTCTGATAGTGATTTGCAGGGAATATGAGTCATTATGCAACAGGTTTTTATGACAACTCACAAGAGATCTTGGTTTCCGCAGGTACTGCTGCAGGTTCTCCAGCTTTTCGCACATGATGGCGAGCACGGGCCCTAGGTGGACAACGCCCATACGGTTGACCATGTCGGTCATAGCACGTTCCAAAGCTTCTCTACCGTCCTGAGTGTGCATTTGGAGTTGCTGCTGTACCTGTATGAGCCTGTTACGTAGTGTGTGAAAGAGATACGGCTCAAAATAGTCAGAGTTGTTTTGGCGTATAAGTTCGATAATGATGCATATCGAGTTCACGACGGACGAGATGGTCGATTCTGCGTTAGGAAGTGTACTCGGCTGGGATGAAGCGTCAACGGGGTGGCTTTCTTCGGATTGGGCAGTCTGTTCCGTTGGTGTAGGCATCTCTGCTAATATATAGCCAACCAGCTTGTTGACACTGTTCTTGTTGGCGAGTTCTCGAGCGAAGCGATTTGATGCAGGTCCATGTGTAAGTTCCTCGGAAAGTCCTGCCCCTGGGGAAGGCGCCGCCATTGATATTATACCCTTGATGAGCTCCGCGACGACAGAGTGCATGCTCGGAGTACGATCTGGTGAGAGCATATCAAGCAGTCGAGACATCAAGTTCTCTTGCGAGAGCCACTGTATGCCTCGGGGTAAGAAGAACTCTCGGGATGGCACGCGATGAAACATGATAGACATACTTCGAGTACATTGGAGCACGACGGGAGCTCGTCGAGTTGGATCATCCGCACCAGGATGTCTGTGAATGCAGGGGTTTCGATGTGGCGTAATAGTCTCTCAACAATATTTGGCTGCGCTTGAATGAATGCGAGCATCTGGGTGCACATATTCATACCCCGTCGGCGAAAGAAGGACACAATTCACCTCTGCTGGTTTTTTGCTCAAAAACATGGCGTTGATTTTGCCAAATTGTGAGGCCGTTATCATTTCCGTCTTCATCTCCTCCGGCGATCTATCCAGGACCGTTTCCCAGAACGGCCTCAGGAGCTGGTCCTGGTGTGCTAGGCAAGCTTCGACGATAGACCATATATCGCTACAGAGAACCTCGGTTGCAACATACGGGTATCTGAAAGGATTAGAGGGTTGATATTGGAGAGGAGATACATAAAATTGAAACTCACTTGAATCTACCTCTGTCCTCGCCCTGTATCTGACCCGTCACATACCCTAACAGGCGCTGCAATACGTCCACGCGTTGAAAGTAATCTATCAGCCTAGCGTTCTGTGCCTTGCACTCCTGGAGAAGCTCGTCTTCATCGAGAATGGCTTCGAGGGAAACATCCTCCTTGTCGAGAAGGCTGTCGATGGTGGAGGCATTCGCGAATCCAAACCTAGACAGAGGGGCATCAGCGCGTGCGCTCTGTGCAGAGCATAAGCGAAACACACTTCCAAAACATGTGGACGGAAGCCTCTGAGGGCTGGTCAGGCCAGACAGCGACGAGCCCGAGTTGGGAGTGGAGGTAGACGGAGGCAAGAGGCGAGCACGATAGTGACGATCACGACGGGAGCGTTGATGCGCTTCGGCCTCTCCCCGCACTTAACGCTTGCTCAGCTGCACAGGACCCAACGATGCTTCCAGTGTAGGCTCTGTACACTTCAGGTCCTCTGTACGTCGTCGAGAGCGGAGCAGTCAGGGTGCGTAATCACAGCAATCGGTCTAGATGGTATCCCCGCAATGACGAGATGGCCCCTGGCAGTTCCAGGACCGAAGCGAGTTAATTTCGGAATATTCTCCCAGGCTAGCGCAAGAATCAGATGGTGAACATCGGTGATAGCGGTCCAGATGTATAGTATAGTCGGCTATCATAGGTAGTAAATGTAAAGCAAAGCCATTCTACTGAACGGCTGCGTCTATAGTGCCACATCCTAAACACCAGTCCCCATCCCATAAGACGGCAACCTGGCCTTGGGCGACTCGGTCTTGAGGCTCATCAAAATCAATATAGAGTTCGGTCGTTGACTCTCCTCTGCATCATCAATCGTCAAAACTCAAGGTTTGTGGGCAGTCACTTAGGATGCTTGCCTGTGTACAGTGCATGGAACATCCACCATACGATGACGATGCTGTACCCGAGCCCGCATACCACCTGGTTGGTCCAAAGCAGGTGGCGGGGTGTCAGTCCAAATCCAGGACCAGTCTTTGACCTTGACCGCCTTGCTAAACAAGGCAGGATGATTACTGGAAATTGTCATCAGTCAAATATCTCATTTGCGATTGGGAGCACGTACGTTCCGAGGACCACTTGGATCTCGTTCTTGGCAAAATCTTTGTAGGCGACGAAGGCCTTGTCTGTCATGCTCATGATACGAGCTCTTTGACCAATGGTGAACCGCCAGAGACCGTCATGGTGGCCCACAACCCTTCCGGATGAAACCTCAATTATATTACCCGGCTTAGAGGGAATGTATTGCGCTGAGGATACGTCAATATATGCTTGAGAGCGCGAATCGCCGAGACGTTACCTATGAAATCTTCAAACTTCCGTTTTTCGCCCACGAAACATATGCCCATGCTTTCTTTGCGAGTCGCAGTAGGAAGATCCCACTTATGGGCCAGCTCACGCACTGCTGTCTTGGTGTATGACTCCAAAGGAAATATTGTTCTTGATAGAGATCTTTCTGGAATAGCAGCTAAATAATAGGTCTGATCTTTAGAGGGGTCCGATGATCGCAACAATTTCGGTCTCGGGATGGGCAAAGTCGAAGACCATCCTTTGTGGGCGTAATGGCCTATGAATCGAGTGTTAGTGGACTCTGTACTCAACCACGCGGCACTGTAGTAGAGTACACACCCGTAGCTACCCAGGAAGCCTCTGATGTGATATGCTTCATCAGTGCACCAAACTTGACTTCCCTGATGTCGAGCTCGTCGAGCCAAAATGATGATGGTAGAGTGTGTAGACTCACTTATTACACCATACATCAGGGTTCGGTGTTACACCTGCCTCCCATGCGGCAAGTGATGGCTCAAACACACGCAGCCAATATTCGCGCGATAGATCAACCTACTTGGCGATCATTCGATGCCATTCAGGCAAAGACAAGGCGGTGAGCGTACCAGCTTACACGGAATATCGAGCATTTTGCACACACGCAAAACGTCTGCATAGTCCTTCTTCCATTCACAGCCTTGATCTGTACCGGATTCATCCCTGGTGTCCCAATTTCGCATATACACCGCAGAGAGGTCGTAGTCTTCCCGGGAGAGTATACCCGCAACTACGGAGGAGTCGACGCCTCCTGACATGGCGACGACCACTGCAGATAATTCATGAGAGCTTGATTGGTTGTGAAAGAGTGCGAAAAATACCTTTGTCGCCCTTTCTTGGTGCTAGCTTGTCGACATTATTTCGAAAGAATGCGAGGGACCGTGTCAAGGACGTCGGCCACCGCATGAGAACATTGGACCAAAGCGGCCGCCCAAAGTGGAAATGTCGGGGGTTCGCGTGATGGCCACGTGATACAGCGCGTTGGTGTTTGTTTGTGCGGTCCAGACAGACGCCCGCCGACATCGTTCTCAGTCTCCTACTCAGCTGGTCTCGGTGCTCCTGACAACGCTCCGTACGGCGAGGACGCCCAACAACCTCGGAAGCCCCCAGGATAATACTCCAGCAAGATGCCAACATCAGCGCGGAAGAGCAGTATCGGCGGTACTCGACGCGGGGTGCAGAAATACATCCCGTACCATGCAGATGACTTACTGCGTGGTAAACGTACTGGTATCGCTGTAGGATATGTCGACCGCAACTCGGACGAATTTGAACCATTTGATCAAGTTATGCAGCAAGCAGATTTGCGTACACCGCCTAAACCCAAGGTACGGAACAAGAAGCGGAAGGCACCCAAGACACCCGTAATCGAAGAGGATGACGAGGACGGCGAGATGTCTATGGAACTCGAAGACAGTGAGAACATACAGTTACACTCTCTGTGTTCTGAACACATATTTTCACCCTCTATTCAGGTCTTCCAAATAGCCCTGCCGCCTATTTCTCGAACCGTCAGTCAAGCATTACTTCCAGTGTGCAGCGTGTTGGCTCTTCTTCTAGGCCTGTGGCGAGGCTTTCAGACGTCGACTTTGACAAGATCCCTTCCCCTCGGCCTCTGTCTTCTGCACGACGCAAGAGCGCAATGAAAGGCCGTTCTTCTGGACTCTCTCGGCCATCAGCAGCTCTCTTGGACGAAGATGAAGATGGCATGGCAGATGACGGCTTCGATGATTCCTACGACATCCCTCGCCCCCCTTCAGACTATGCATCCGACGACCCCCACACCCCCGTTGCGCGTCACGCTAAACGACATCTTAGTGCTGGCCGTCCTAGTTTCGCACCTGTACATTTGGATTTCGACGATGAAGACTTAGAGCAAGAAAAAGAGGATGGAAATGGTGTCGAGGACGAGATTGCACAGGGCTTGGAGCAGGTTGAGCTGCAAATGGATGTCGATGACCCGGACGAGCCGCAGTACGAGGATCAGGGTCAGGATGAAGAGGGGCTGGAACCGATAGAAGAGGAGCCGGAGCCGATGGACTACGAGCCAGATAACTTTGATGCACCGCAGGAAGAGGAGCACGAGCCGGAGCCTGAACTGGAGCCTGAGCACGAACCGGAACCTGAACCGTCAGGCAAAGGAAAGGGGAAAGGGAAAGGGAAAGGAAACGGACGTAGTCGAGCTGAGAATGATAGCATGGAGGACCAGCGGCCAAGCAAGAGGACGAAGAAGAGTGCGGAGAGTGAGAGTGAGACGCAGAAAAAGCCTAAAAAGAAAGCCCAGAAAGAGAACGTTCTACAGGAGGGTAAGTTTTCATTACTATATGCGCGTGAACGAAGACTGATGAACTGTTATATCAGTTGTTCATGATGAAAATGTCGATGACGATTCAGGTCTTCGCCGTAGCAGACGTATGAAATACAAACCTTTGGAGTGGTGGCGTTTGGAGAAAGTAGTATATGGCAGACGGGATTCTGGTCAATGCTTTGTTCCTTCCATCAAGGAAATTCATCGACTACCTAAGGAGGACGTCAAACCTCTAGGTGCGAAGCATCGACGCAAGAAACGGACTCGCAGCCAAAGCGCCACCCTTGAGCCCGAAGTCGACCTTCATTATAATCCCGAAGAAGGTTGGGACGAGGCTACGGAGTCAGATGGTATTGTCATTGACTATGAAACAAAGGAGGAGGTTATGAAGCGTAAGTATCGTCCTCTACACTTCATCTCGCTACTAAACTTTTGGCAGGCATCGCGTTTACGGCCAAGATGGTTCATACGAAACAGGCGGCCAACGCAGACTTTGCCTTCCAGAAGATATTCGGCGACAGCGACTTCATGGCTGCTGGCCAGCTTCTCATTCCTCCCAAAGGCATGAAACCGACGAAGGGCACCAAAGACAATACATTTGTACGCACTCAAGGAATATCATCGTCTTTGTGTCTTACCTTCCGCATATACAGATATTTTACTTGATCGAAGGCGCCGTCACATTTCGCGTACACCGCACAAGCTATGTCCTTACAACTGGAAGCATGTTCATGGTTCCAAGAGGTACCCATCAACTCACCGTCTCGCCAATACACTTTCATTCTGACGTTCGTACACTCCACAGGAAATCAGTACCATATTCGAAACATCTCCGATCGCGACGCGAAGCTCTTCTTCGCCCAGGCCCGAAAGCTTCCTGACGAACCGGACGAGTCGGAGGGCTCTCGCACACCATCACAGTCTCGCTCGCCAAGTCGGCAGCGGGTAGCCAGCTGAAATAATAAGGCCCTTTTATATCATGAGTGTATCGTTAAATATTGCTACCACCACTAGTTCGACATTCCCTCACGTGCACAATCCACTACTACGCCCATCATTTGTCCCGCTGCTGTATTCAATTCATGGAACTGTATGTCTCGTATTGGTCGCATGGATCTGCACCATTGAACCGCACTAAGAACCAAATCGGAAGTAAAGCTATCAACAAAGCTACGATCGATAGATATAGAATTGGACGATACCCTGCTGTGGATGACAGATACAGAGGCCGCGTGCATCAAGCTGATTGTAGATAGGATAGATGCGAGGCGGCGCACAAGAACCAGTAGGTAAATAGTGAAAAATCCTACACAGTAGATATCAAACTTTGAGGAGATTAGCCATATGCCCAGCGATGACACACGAAGGTGGTATCTGAGTAGATAGGATTACTTTAAGATCACAGAGTCAGCATGCTAACAGACAGGATATCGATGTAGTAGCGAACCAGTTGATAATGCAACAGCACACGACAGACTTAGTATATCTGGACGCGATAAGGACGTGCAAACGAGCAGTACGGAGATGTGTGTAAACAGGAAATCGCATTAGGTTGGGCCGGAAACAATACTATGCCAGACCGATAGCAATAAATGAGCGAAGAACGAGAGGATGGATCCACAATGCCAGATGATTGTGAGGAGCGCAGCAAAGGAAGCATAGAAAGTAAGACCATAGAACGAGCATTTGTGCGGCGCAGCGGACAGCGGGCGAGAAGACGAATCACAGCAGACGCTGCTGCTGCTGCCGGCCGCTCGCGTGTCCCACAGTCAGCGCGCGGCCGACGGGCTGTGAGTGTTCGGCAGGGAGCGGGGGCATCGGGGGAAGCGTGTGTGAGCGAAGATGTGGCGGGACGTGGCCAGTAGGCACAGAAGGAAAAGAGCTAACCAACTCTGGGTCGAACATCTCAGCTGAGCCGCCAGAAGAGATCGACATTCGAGACGAAGCACGAAGAGAGCCAGGCTGAGAAGAAGTCGAACCACTCATGGAGCGGGACGGGTAGGGAGACAGCAGCGAAGGCGAAGGAGGAATGTCAGACGAGCTGGTGGTTTCCTCTGCAGTGAACAGTCAGGTTTAGAGTTTTGCGAGAAGAAAGTAGAAGACGTACCAGGAACAGTGACGCTGCTCTTGCTCTTGTTCCGGAATAACCAAGAGCTCGCGCGGCCGATGCCCTTCTTAGGACTCTTCCACGACTTGCTCGAGCTCCTCACCGAGCTCGCGTCTGATCCACCTGGAGGCGAAGACGGCCTGGACACCATCACATGCGACTCCTCGGACATCTCAGAGTACACGCTGTTTCGCGACACGCTGTGGTTTCGGAGTCGCAGAGGCATCGATTGACGCAGAGATGAATCTCTGATGGGAAAAGGGTCGCGAGTGGTAACGACTCGAGGAGGGGTTGGGACCGACTCTCGACGCGAAGGCATCACGGGTTCTGGCGCGGGCGCAGGAGCAGGAGGAGGGGGGAGAGGCCGCTCCTCCGCAACAGGTGGGTTAACAACCTTCGGAGTAGGATCCTCCCGTTCGTTGAGGACAAGAGCATCGGGAACCTTAGGAAGTTGCTCTTCCTCAACAAGGCTGGGCTTTGCGACGTCTGGAACGCTATCCTCGGGAATAGCAGGTTCCATGGTGAACGCTGGCGGAGCTATCGGCTTCTTCGCCGGAGTCGACGTGCCAGACAGCTGCTCTTCCAGCAGGGCAGCATTGAACACCAACGCTGCCAAATCGCCAAGCCCTGGCGACTGCGGTTCTGCGACCGACTCTGCTCTCACTCGGGTAATAGCGGGGGTTTTTGGTTGAACAAGTGGGACGCGGGACGGAGGAGGCATCACCGGAGCAGACTCTTGCGGCCCTACTTCCCGTACTTTGCGATGGACGACCGCATGGAAAGAAGGAGTCACTTTGCGCTCGACCTTGACTATACCGGGAGAGTCTGGTGGCACAGATACGATGGGAGAAGCAGCCGGAGCAGGAGGGCTTATCGCCGCGGAGACAGGGATGGTGCGTGGTGGCTCCTTGATGAGGGGCTCCTCGACGGCCATGACCGGTCGACTCGCAGCTGGTAGTGTGATGGAAGGCTTTTCTACCTTGGGCGAGTCCGAGATAGGGAACGATACGTCGTCGCTAGGAGTGGGCACCGACTCAGAACTCGCGGTTACATCGTCACGGATATCACTATCCGAAGACGAGGTAGAGCGACTGAGCGAGATGGAAGTCGGCTTCTCAGCATGGATAGGGGAGGAAGTACCGTCAGTAGACGGCTGAGATGCGGCCCGCTCCGAGGGTTTATCTTGCGGTGACTCCTGGGTTTTCGCCTTGGTAGGAGACGTAGCTTTAATGGTATCCTGAGACTTGATAGAAGGTGCAGGAGAAGTACCACCGTTTGGAGCATTTACGTCTTTACACTGCGAGGATATTTCAAAGCCTTGTGACTTGGTGGGCGAAGCACGGGATACGGATGGCTTGTAGTCGGTCTGAACAACGATAGCGGGAGGCGAAGTCTTCACTACTGTTTCTTGAGCCGAAACTTCCTGCAAATTACTGGAAGAGGCCATGGCCGAGGTGTTGGTGCGAGGACCTACATCTGACACGATACGACGTCCGACCTGTGCAACAGATGGTAAAGGTGGTACAGGGTCGGAGCCTGACGCAGGATCTGATTCAGGACTGGTTGGCCTGGACAGAGATCGAGAGTTGGATGAGATAGTGCGTCTACGTGTTGCGAGCGCAGCATCCGGGGATGGCTTTGCCAACTCTGGGACGCGGTTGCCGTACAGCTCCCCCTTCTTCTTCGTCGAGGAATCGCCAGCTGGTGGTGCACTTGCCCCGAATCTGCCACGAGGAGTAGGCACAGCACCTTTCCTTTCAAAACTGGCAATCTTATCCTTCAAACTACCCGAGCCCAAGGATACGGTGGAAAGGCCGTCGCCATGGGCGGACGCGTTGGACCGTTGCTGAAGCGCAGCAATACGATCTTTGAGGTTTACTGGGGCTGGAGTTCGAGCGGTGGTCCTAGGAAATGCGCATCAGATGGGAACACCGACGACCTGTGGTCGACAGGGATGCCAGCGAGAGCTTGCAACGACGTACATGGTATGCTGCGGAAAAGAATGTCAAAGGACTGCAGGGTGACGGCGACCACGAGCGACCAGCGACTGCAATGGCCTGCACGTCGAGTAATGCGACGTCCACGAAGTGGTGGTCGGTGTCAAGAAGACGCGTGAAGAGTTGCTTGCCGCACCAGGCAACAACACTGACGGAGCGCTCGACCACGCGTTAAGAGAGCTAGCCTTGCGAGTAACACGACAGACCCACGACCGAGCAAGCAGGCTGGGCTGGGCGACAGCAAGGTAGTATACAATGGTGGGTGTGGAAGAAAATGATGAACGCAGCAAAATGAAAGGGCAGACTAGCCTCGAGGACACTGCCTCCCGGCCGTACCGCTTCCGCATCTGCGTCGGACGCGGCCCGCTGTTAGCAACCATCCTCATCACTTCATCTACGGAAAATCATCACCTCCTAACAACGACCACAGAAGTGGACGCTCATGTATGTCGGTGGTTTGCGCTCAAAGAGGCTACACAAGTAGGATGCTACGCTATAAAACCTCGTGTCTGAGACGAGACAGTCCATGGTATCAGTTACATCGCAATACCTTTGGACAACCAGAACGACCGCGTTCTCTGCTTCCTCTCGGCCCTGCCATCCGGGGCTGCGGCCTCCCCATCCGAGCCACCCGTATCGTAAGCTGCCTCCTGTTCACTGTCGTTGTCAGCAACAACGGCACGGTCGTCGTCACTATCCTGGAGCGTGTGCACCACAAGAGCAGTATCGTCAACATCACCATCGCCTGCGTCGTCGTCATCATCAGAAATATAGATGTGGGTGTCTATCTTCGTCCCTTTCCGCATGCGTTTCTTCGGAGGCAACCGTGTCTCGATGTCATATCTGCTCTCTTCTTCGTTGGCAGACCGTTTGTCGTCGTCGGAAGTGGAGAGTTCCATGTCGGCTTCTTCCCAGGCAGACTTGACGCTCTCTGCACCTTCTCGCGAACGTTTACGACCATTGCGTTTGTCCGTAAAGGGACCGCTCGAAACTGTCGGAACAGTAGGCTCCACGCCCAAGATACGATGCAGCACGCGCTGGTCGTAGACTTCCTGAACAAGACGTCTTTGGTTGATGGTCTGCATAGGTTCAGTTCAAGAACGACGGAAGAGAGAGCGAACACACCTCTTGAGTGACGCCCATGACACTACCAAGGATACTCAACTCCTCGGGGTCACTCCTACTTTGCAGATGTACGTAACGGCGTTCTCGACGGGCAGAGATAATATTGGCATGATTATACGCCTTAGCCGTCATGATGCTGAAAGCGCCAGCGAACGTTGTCCGTACTTTGGCGATGTTATACGAGCCACGAGAGATGTCATTCGCTATGATGATCGTTAGACATTGCGAACCCTGATATGTTATCACTCACATGGATCGCCAGGGTCTTCGATCGAAAGAAGCCCCGGAGCACGGTAATCTGCCCAGCCACGTTCCGCTTTGTTGTAGTAGGACCCACCGTCCCTCACGGATATGCCAACTTCGTGGTAATTGAAGTAGCATCCGTAAAGCTCGAATAATTCCATGACTAGAACCCCAAGGTTCTTTGATGGGTCCATTTCTCCTCGCCGTATTTTCGGGTGCATCTGCAGGAAGCTTATAGCCAGACAGACAATGCTGTAACTTCCCAGGCCTCCGGTGAACACCTCGTTCATGCTTCTTTGGCTCAAGAAGGACTTGATGATCAGGACGAGGCCTCGAAGAGCAGGAAGTTCGGCAAGAAACCTCTTGACCATCTGGCCGGCTGCCACTCCGTTAATCTGGTTGATGCTAATGTCGACGGGGAAGCGGCCGTGTCGTGTTACGAATTTAATAATGGGAACTTTCGCCTTTGCGATGATGGAAACTTTGTCCGTTATTCCAGCCCGCTTGACTGTGTTCGCCAGCGCATATAAAACGGTAGTCTTGTCGTTGTATGCCATGGACTGTGATTCAATCACCAGGTCAATGTCTCTGACTGAACATCAGGTGCGTTTTGACGGGCGGGATGGAACAAGCTTACCCAAGTGGGAGATACAGTTTAGTTTCATAACTCCCAAACGGCATGACGCGAGCGTCTGGGAACGCCTTGGTGATTGCGTTCGATATGGCTTGAACTATGAGAGAGCGTATTTCGTCTTCTACCGGAGTGGGAGAGATATACTTGACGAAGGCTTCCACCTCTCGATGTAACCTGCATTACTGCTCGTGAGAATCACCAGGAGCTGTGTAGTGAACTACTCACAAGTCTGCAACGTTATTGCCACGTTCCCAGTCGACGTCAACGGCCCAAGGTGCGCGACGTGACGTGCTATAGCGCTCTCGTCTGCTTGCATAGTTGTCACGGTCCATCTCGTCTGCCTTTCTTTTCCTCCCCAGTCCATCGTAGTCACGCCCTTTACCCTTGCCTTTATCCCATTCTCGGGCGGGCTTTGCATCTGCGGCCTTATCTTCGGTATCATTCTCCTTCTCACCATCCGAGAACGTAAAAGCGATGTAGTCTTCTACGAACGCGCTCTCCTCTGCCGGCGCACTCGTTTCTTCTTCCACTGGTATAGGATGTTCGAGAGACCCCAAAGCCGCATCCTGTTCTTGGTTGCGACTACTGGACGCTTTCGGAGTGTCCGTCCCAGAACGACGTTTCTCTTTACGGCGTTTGCGACTCTTCTGGCTGTTCGTAAGCTTAGCAGGTTGTGGCGAGGATTCGCGGGAGCGTTTTGGTGTCTTGGGCGTCTTGGGCGTCGATGTTCCACTTGTTTTTCTCCCTTTCAATTCCAGTTCTGTGGAAGGAGACATGTCTCGCGCGACGAGGAGAGAGTCTAGTTGGTAGTACAGCGTAAGGAAAGTGAGCGGCATTGACGCCCAAATAACTTCTAGTGTCGATCCGATTTAGGAAGGTGTTCAAGAACGTTGTTTGGTCGCGCAATTTCGTAGTTTGCTTGAGAAGGGAGAAGATTTGAATCTCAAAAGTGATAGTCTTTGAAGTTTTGTATGCACATCATGAATTCTTGATTTTGGATTTATTAGTCCAATATCCTGAAGGTCACAGTATCAGCCGTATCATATCGAAGCGCGTTCCTCCAGCCCTCTCTACCAACTCTGGATGATCACCTGTATCCGCAATGACATAGCTACTTATACCATCTATGACACGACCCGTAACTTTCCATCCTTGTGAACTTTCAGTTGCTGAGCTTAGGTCCTCCGAGGGTATATCTCCTCCATGGTCGCCATGGATATACCAGCCAACCAACTTCTCCGCATCCTTCGGTACATTATTGAAATTGATGGAAATATGCGCCAAAGCCTTGACACTTAGTAAAAGCGAAGCCTCCTTGAGTAGCAACTGGTTCTCCTCGCTCGCGATCCACGCGTCGTGGGCAGAGATACTCTCCCAACCTGATATGAGATATATCACCTTTGAATTGAGAGCATCCTGATAAAACAAAACAGGATGGTGCGACCATGACTCCTGCCCATGCGCCACTTTGCGGAGAAAATTCTGTATTTGAGGCGACGACAGAGTAAAGGGCGGCGTAACTTCCAGCGTGGCGAACTCGGTGATGCACTTGACATCTTCGGTCGTAGGTGTCATTCTCAATTGTGGAGGATATGCTGGCTAATATAACATAGTCAGTCATGCTTGCATAATTGGACGCTCGACGCGTCAGCCAGAGCACGAATTTCGAAACGACGGCGCGACGCCGTGAGACAAGTACCAACATCGGTTGAAACGCTGAAAGAGGTACGTACTGGATTATTTTAGCCCTTCTGGCGGCACGGATGGAGTGGACTTCGTATGCAACGGTGTCAGGGTCGTCGTTGTAACGAATGACGATCCTACGCAGCGCCAGAGTGCTGTCACTCGGCTGAGTCGGAGCGGCGGACCGTACGCGGACCGAAGAAGAACACGCCATCACAGCATAGGCGCCCATATTGAACTTTTTCATTCGGACGTTCATTGACTGACGGATATAAGAGGCTCGAGTCTTAACTTCATGTCCTCCGGACCACTTCATCGAGCCACCAGCAGCACCCCTTTGACTCGAGATAAGTGGTTTCGATCTTCATCGTCAACTGGCGCTGTACTCGATACGTATGGATGTATACATTTTTCCAGCCTTTCAACTCAATGGTGCAGATGACACTGCATCCCGCACACGATGATTCGAACCCATTTTTTCCATAGTTGCGAAAATACTCACAGAGATCTTCGCAGTGCCTCTGTATGAACCACTGCTGGGTGCGCAGCACAGCATCCGCCGACACGCGCCAAGGTCAGCAGACCCTCATATAACTACCTCTTCATACACACATGACGGTTTATCGCTGCTGTTCTTTGCACTCTCTCTGCTTCAGAATATTATGCAGGAATCTTCAAGCTCACAGCTCGGTGTAATAACGGCCCTTTGTCGGACGGTTCTGTAACGATTAGAATATTTGCGGACGCGTATAAGACTGCACGGTGAGCAGTTCATCTTGCCGTTGTAGACATATTCCCATACAATATGATTTCTCTGTCGCTATCTCTCATCTTACTCGCGTCTCTCGTGCTGTCTCTATCTGAGAGTCGATTGACATGGGGCACCACCGAATTCCTCTTCACTTTTGGTGATTCATATACTACAGACGGATTTAACATTTCCGCTGGCGTCGACTCACCAGTACCCGGTTTCGTGAGAATCATTATCTTTATGATGTATATCACAAAATAGTGACGACTGCGCTAATTTTCAGACGTCTTCCAATGGGCCCAACTGGGTACAATTTCTAGGTAACGTCCCCCAAGATTTAGCAGTATTGCATACTCATTTTGATAAGGCGGCACATATAACGTTACGGACACGAAGGTTCGTTGATACTATCATTCACTTTGTCTTCGAAAGTCAGCTCACAACACGGCGCATAGGTATTCAACTTGGCCTCAGGTGGCGCAACCATCGACGCTGCGCTTGTAGCGCCATTTGAACCAACCGTCTTGTGCGTGCGCTTCTGTTAAGCTTTAATTACTCCCGTTCCTGAACCTGTCGGTGCCTTGATATAGGTCCATTGTTGATCAAGTGTCGCAGTTTCGGTCTATCTTAGCGCCTAGGCCTGCTGGTGCAAGATGGAGCAGTTCCAATAGTTTGTTTGCGTTCTGGATTGGAATTAACGATGTGGTATGTTATGGGTCTTGGTATGACATCTATATTTGGGCACTGATACGACCCTCTGTCAGGGAAATTCTTTTGCATGGGTACGTGGTTTCGCTACTTGGTGTTCGAACAGACTGGCTAATGTGAATGCAAGACGAATGTCACCTCGCAGAGTGATTTCCATCATATCTTGATGGAGCGTTTATTCTCTCAAGTAAAGTTGCTGAGTTGCGATATAGCAATATGTCTGATCGATGGCGCTCTATTCCTTAGGTCGAAATTCTATACGAAAGCGGTGCTCGCTCCTTCATGTTCCTCACAGTTCCCCCAACCAACCGTGCTCCGCTGATACTGCAGCAGGGTCAACAAGCAGTCTCGGCGATCACGCCGGCTCTCGCGGATTTCAACAATCAGCTCAGTGAGAGTGTAAAGGCGTTTAAAGCAAAGCATCGTGATCTCGACCAGGTGACTGTGTTTGACACCCGTCCAATCTTCAATACCCTGCTCGATGGTGCGAATACCTTTGGATTTGTGAACGCTACCGGTTTCTGCGAAGCCTATCAGAACGGTACGCCGAACACAACGACCCAAATCGCTCCCTGTGCGCCGGTGTCCAGCTACTTGTGAGTGCTTGCGATCTAACTCTGGTAACAACCAATTGAATCGCCGCAACAGCTGGCTGAACTCCTTGCATCCGCTTTTCACGGTTCATAAGTAAGCGACAAGCTTCAAAACTGTGGAACCACAATTTACACGCTCTCTAGCATCCTAGCTCACGCGATCTCGACCGTACTAAGCAAATGAGCCTTTCAGCCTTGGAAGTGGATGGCAGGATGCCTTTCTTAGGTAGTGGACAGGTATCACATGTGAAGGAAACTCAAAATTCAAGGATCAATACTCCGTCCATGCCGTTTCGCGTGCTATGTTCGCCATAGAACAGTCATCCGTCTATTCACCTTGGTTCGACCGATAAGAATTGCCCGGTGAAATATGTCTACCGACGCTATGTCCGTGCTGTAGCTGCCGCGTAGTACAGAAGCGTACGAACAATCAAGCTATTGGCGAATCATGACACAATCCATATCAAGGCTACAATGCCCTGAGGAAGTAAGTTTTACTTGTATCAGTGGGTGAACGGTGTTCGGATGTGTATATCCGGCTACTTCGCCGCCATCGAAGATGTCCCACTGCAATACATCAGGGTATGTTCCGTGGGCAGTGACAGTCTATTGTAATTACATACAGCTGGACCACGCCTGATTATCGCAAATTACGGCATTACTGCGCCGGACATAAAGAAGGCGATTCAGTTCAGATAGCATGGGGCATTGCACGGAAGGCGTCGAGAAATACACCTACACAAGGTCGCTAGAGTCATGAAGGTATCCACGAAACCCAAGACCATTGTTTGATGGGGTACTATCGTGGTGGCGTGTTCCTGGCCCCATCTCACCTCGGTCCCTCTTCCCGAACACATGTTGAGATATAACATCCGAGAGCCGTCCATTGGTCATTATCAATCTTGAAGGGACAAAGCTCAAACCTGTTTCGCGGGTGATCAGTGCGCAACTCGCTATATTGATTGCCATACCGGAGCATAGAACAGTTCACTTCTCTACAGTGATTTATTACGGGGCCCGCACGGAAAACATGCCCTGGGGCGTCTTGCAATCAACGATTAAAGTCTGGGTGCATTGCCTATGTACCGACATTTTAATTATTTGATGCCTTTGGCTGGCCCAACCTGGGCAACTCAATAGCCTTCGCAGTATCCGAGCCACATACAGAACTCGGACATAAGGAACATGATGACCATGATTTGCTGCGGGAGTTACCAATCCGCCTTCCTTGAGCATCGGGGCATATAAGATCCTTAGCTGGAAGCGCATGGGCATCCGTATCCGACTGGGAGTAGATGTTGTTGTCCATGAGGATTTGGGGTACAAGGCATGGAAATCTGTCAAACCGGCTCTCCGCATGGCAACCGTTAGAACGACCGCAATGACGGATTGACAATCGGTACTGAGAGCTCTCACCTTATGGGTCGTATGCACTGCCGCTGTATCAGGGAATGGGCTCGCTGGCTATATTTCCGAGGTTCTCGGCCATCCGCGCCATAGAGTCGACCACTGTCGTTCTCGCTGTAGGCTGTGTTCGACATGGAATATACTTTGCATCACCATTCATTGTAGAATGGGAACTATCAAAAAAGAAAGACTCAGCACATACGAGTACAGTTCGGAAGATGTTGAGACAAAATGATCCTCGCATACCGTGATGTATTGTAACTACGAGAATGGCGCAAGACGAGCAGAAATAGCCCATTCCTTCAAACACAGACATATAGATAGTTTAGTAAGACTAGAAAAGGCCCATACACTCAGCAAGGACGTAGGATTTGCATACATACGTCGAATTGCTGTGCGGTAATTACCGCAGTAAAGTTAGGCGTTCACTGCGGGCTTATTCAGTAGAGTGATTCAGCGAGTGATAAGGCGCGTACTCCTGCCAGAGATTGAAGGAACTGGTATCGCATTTCTCTAGACACTTATAATCGAATCCGGAGATAAAAATATTCTCAAGATCTTTAAATTGCGCCCTAGAGTTTTTCCACGCGGTCACTGGTCAATTTCGCGGCGGGACCACAGACAGGTGACCAGCCATGATGTACACCAAATTGGATTCCCATTCCGACGGCCAACACCTTTGGACCACATAGACACTTCGTCGGAAGGATCAGCAGTCGATTGCCCTCGGCATCCCATCACATGGCTTTGAGTAGCCAGTCAGAAGACGTACCGCCATGTAATGAAGCAAAAGACGTGCATAAAGGCAGGCCATAGAATGTGGGGAGTGGCATTGTTGAGGAAGGATTACGGGCTGAAAAGTGCACCTGGTTGGCCTTGAGGCTTGCGGTAGTCACAAGCCGACGATGACCGATTTTGGGTCGGGACGCGGAGGAACCAATGACTTGGACTGTCATTAGTACGAATTATAATCGGTTTGCTCGTTGCAACCGAGTTGTCGCTGCGAGTTACATCAGAATAATTAAGAGGACCTGTCCAGGTAGATCGTTACGCACGACGTACAGTGAATCGGGCGATTCACGTGAACGGTTAGCAGCCCACTGTGAACGCAAATTGCACGTCAACCGCACAACGAAACCATGTGGATGCGGACAGGACGAAAGATGTACATGTGTCTAGCAGGCACCGAGTCTGAGAGGTACGAGAGGATTTCGGCACGAGCAGAAAGTTACCGCATGCGACGGAGATATGCGCAGATAGCCATGGATTACATGCCTTCTCCGGCCAGGATATCCAACCTTCCGGTCCCTTTGAATGTGTGACGGAGTGGGGATAGAGATCTGACGGAACGGAGATTGCACGCGTCGCCAACCTCAGCAGTTACTTTTCGGAGAATGCCGGGTCGTACTGCGGTCACTACATCAATTACACTTAATATTTGTTACATCTCCGCGACACTTTTAATTATCGGAGCTCCAAACCCTGAAAGCATGCATCAGGCTTGGAGGATCGAAAGTATCGCTCGAATAAAGCCCTGCTCTGCGCTTGTAGTGATGTGTTTGCGAAACATGTCAGAGTAAACTTGATATGTCATTTTCCAACATCGCGTCGACGGAGTTCTCAGGCCGAGGGTCATTCACGACTGTCGAGCGGATCAAAGTGAGTTTCCTTTCCTAGGAGGTTTGCAAATACTACATTTTATGCGAGTAGGGTTCGGAGTAGTGATTATGGTGTTTCCTCCCGAAAGCCAAGCAGTCCCTCCGGCTGGAGAATGCAATACAGTCGCTCAAGTCATCACGGGGGCGGCGTCGCTATGCGGAAAAGAGTACCGAATGCCACCTTCAGTGCCGGGCCTTAGCGCTTCAGGTACCCAACAGTCATAGCCGTCATCAGGCTTTTACGAATTTTGGCGCAGTTTCAGTGAGTTCGATATGCCATCTTATCAGGTGCTCATTCACGCGAAACATATTGTTGGTTGCGTTTAGATCTTCTCCGCCCTTTCTCGGTCTGCTATGACCACGGGGACCCTATCCGCCCAGCGGCCCTTGCCATCCCATAAATCTTCCTCAACGCCTTCTCCACGTTTGCCTCACTTCCATTCATGAGAACGACGATACCCCGCGTATTTCTAGGCTCGTCATAACATCTTCCGCCTGATGGACCCTGGTAGACCTTCCTATAACACTTCTGCTCCCTCTGCTCCTTACGGCAGTCCTGCCCGAGCAGAGGGCCGTATTCCCAACGTTAATTCACCACAGTTGCCATCCTTGCCGTCGATTCGAGACCTGCATCCTGACCTTCCTCCTATGAATACGTCTCAACACTCGATGGGGCCAACTTCCTCGCATTTGCCAGTCTTAACAAATCCTATGCCCGGCCCAAGTTCAGGTATCGGTTAGCCTAAGCTACTACAATATTTTCTTATACGATTACTGATGTTCTTGACATTTTACATATTCTACTAGCTAACCTTCCACCCACCGATAATTCCGATGGGGACGATGAGCCCTCAGGGCCACCAAAGAAAAAACGACGTCGGCAAGCTTTGAGTTGTACCGGTATGAAATTCCTCGCATTCATAATACAACAGGCTCATCTGCATTACGTCGCTCCCTCCCATTCGTTCATCCCCACTTTCTTCGGGACGTGACACGAATTTGATTTAGAATGTAAGAGACGCAAGATCAAATGCGATAGGTGGGCAGATAGTGTATAGGACTGACCATCCGTAAACTTACCGGGTCAACGATTTCTGTCATAGAGCACAGCCTTGTGGACCCTGTACTCGAAGGGGAGAGCAAGCCAAATGTCAATGGAATATTATCGAGCCCATGTAAGCTTTCATCGCAATTACGGTCCAAGTTCAAATGACTAATACTCTGAACAGGGAGAAGTACGTCACTCGAACGGAGTACGACGAACTCAAGTCAAGATTCGACTACCTTGAATCGTCGTTCGCACGTTTAGTACCTGGCTATGTTCCTCCGTACAGCCCCCGCCCTAGCATGGCGTCCCCCACGATGCCGATGGGTCCGATGTCTGCCGCAGAACCCTCTGCGACTGCTACTATTGCGCCATATCACCCGCACGGGCCTGCACCTCTATCAAGCTACCGCGGAGTGCCGCCCACTTCTGCGCCTCTTGGGCGAGGCGAGCCGCCAGTTTCACCACCATCTCAGCCGCCACCGCCAGTTTCGGCTAGCCGGAGCCCATTGATAGTGAACCGTGCCCCCGTGCATCCACAACAAATGCAAACCGCCCTCTTACAGCGTTCCTATCCTCGCGCTACATCGACATCGCCCACCTTGGCATCCAGCTCTCGACCTCCAGATAACAGAGTTGCGGTGTCCAGGAGAGCGTCCTTGTCATTGGCCGCTATCACCACACCGTACCGACCTGAGACGACGCCTTTCACACAATCAAAAAAACTCCAAGCGCAGACGCTACTATCGCTGGACCTGCGTCTGCGCCAGAGGTCGGCAACTACAGGTCCAGCCAAACACACAGCACATTGTCAAGTGCTCACACGCAGTCGCGTCGCGAGCCGGGGGCATCGAACGCGGAGCCACAAGCAATTGCGATGCTACCGCAAGGCGTCGAGTCGGAACATCAGGCAGTGTTACCTCATATGTCCCCTCGTGGTCACCCCATGCCACCAGGTTCATATATCTCTCGACATTACGATGAGCGGCCAATATCGCAGCACAAGCGGGATCCAGACGACCCCAAGGCCGCAGTTCCCCGTAAATGATATCGATCGGGAGCGGGTCCGCTTTTTGGAGCGGTGAGGGATATTTAACTTCTTTTTCCGATAGTCGGTCGACATTTGAGGCGTCACCGCTTTCATAAGGAGACAATCATATCAGGTTCAGTCCATATACAGACGAAGCAATCCCCGTTCGATTTATACCTATGTCCGATGCTTCAGGCTAGTATCGGACCAAGTTTGATATGTTTATGATCACATTGCATTCATGGAAGTACAACAACAACGAGCATAACAACGCTCAGACAAGATATTACTGTAACGCTCCTACATCTTGAGTCTCGACGACACTCCTCTTGATCCTCGAGGGGCGGCGTCGCCTCTGGAACCGGAGCTGAACGCGACTTATGGCAGCTAGCATCTTATGAGCAGTGGCCAGTCGTGATAGTAATGTGATGCGGTGTAGCCTCTCCAAGCGACCGCATCCCGGCGGGGGTACGCCAGCAGCGTAACGCTGTCCGTATCAATAGCGACACCGGCGAATCGAGATAGCTGACGATGCGGAGAACAAGACTTGTTCCAAGATGAGAGACGGGCAAGACGGCCAGCCTTTGCGATGAGAGGTTGTGTTGTAACAACACCGCCATGCGGGGACGGCGGTCCGGTCTCGCACATCATCAGAATACCGTGACGCCGGACTGTGTGCCAGTGTACTGCGACTTCATGTCGTCCATGTCGGTCGTGTCATCTTGGCTCTTGTAGTCGTATTGCGACAGACTACCGAGATCGGAGGTGCCGGCCATAGACGAGAACGAAGAGCGACGGTGAAGACGGTCGGATTGGGAGTATGCCATGCTGGAAGCTCTGTCGGACATTCCCATCGCGCTTCCGGTGACGCTCGCACCATCGTTGCCTGCAGGACCGATGTCCTGCGAGATAATGGAGCTCGCGTAACTGCCGTAATTACTTCGCTTCGCTCCGTTGGGGCGCTGCATGCCAGGGCCGAAAGGTCCGCTGGCGGCAAACATGGGTAGCCCGGAAGAGTAGGTGGCTTGCGACCGCAGAGACTGGACGTCAGGCGAAATGTAGCCCAAAGCATCGTGGGTGCGGTAGAAGCTAGCGTCGAATCGGCTGGGCGTGCCAGATCGGCGACCTACACGTATTGTGAGCGGAGTAATAACACGAGGTGGATGCTACTTACCCTCACCCATCATGCCATTGCCGATATAGTCCCTCGCACTAGTCTCGTGACGACGGAACTGGTCCATAGCCTTCACTAAGGTTCGACGGGGCTTGCTGAATTGAATCATGCTGGGCTGCAGATTATTCAAAGGTCCCTCCACAAGACAGTTCTTCTCCTTGTAATGCGTCAGCAGGTAATGCCAGAGCGGGTGCTGTGCGTCGTATGCTGTAAGCACACGGTAATTAAGTTGACAATGCGGTACTCACCTTGCTGAGAACCTTCGGGTTACCCAGGATGACAACGCCATACTTCGCTCTCGTGAGTGCGACATTGAGACGTCTCGGGTCATTCAAGAAGCCTATGCCCTGATGCTCGTTGCTCCGCACACAACTCAGGATGATGTAGTCTTTCTCTCGCCCTTGAAAGGCATCCACACTTGCGACTTCGATGTCCTTGTAGAGGTCCTTTTTCAACGTGCCGTTAAACTGCATGTAGCTGACGATATACGACCGCTGGCCTTCGTAAGGTGTGACGACACCGATCTGACTAGGTACGACACCTGACTTGAAGAATTTGGTAACGATCTTCTCAACGTTAGACGCCTCGGTTCTATATACACGTGTGAGCAGACTGAACTCAAAATGAAAGCGAGATCATCAAACCTGTTCAAGAAGGAAGTTCCACTGGACGAGATTTCCTCTTGGCCCAAATTCTGATAGAAAAACATGGGCGTGTCGGGAACAGGCCATGGGAAGTCCACATTCTTGCGTAATCTTTCCGGCGCAGTAACTCCGTTCTGCAGGGTTCCCTCGTAGAACATGTTCGACGGGAACTCTGAGAGACAGGGGTGCATGCGATATTGCACCTGAAGACGGATGGGCCTGTTTCCAAGAATCACCAGCCGTTCAAACAATGACTGCGTCAGGCCTGCACGAGCAGCTTTCTTGTTCATGATGACAGGTCCCAATTGCTACGATGGCGGCGTCAGTATTGTTGACAGATGTAATTTACCAACGGACTAACCTGATGATCTCCGACGAGAACTACTTGCTTGCAGCCGAGTACGAGCGGAATCATACACTCTAAATCGAGAAGAATCAGTAACGTCGAGCATAGCATGGCGATAACGTCTGTGCATACCGGGTTCGGCAGCTTGCGTAGCTTCATCGATGAGAACTGTCCTGAACTTGAGCTTGCTGAGACGGGGATCACCCGCACCAACGCAGGTGCAGCAAATCACATCTGCAGCACCCAGAATTTCCTTCTCGCACTGGCGAATGAGAGTCTTGTACTTCCGTTCATCGTTTGAACTCAACTCGCCCTGCTCGTTCTTCAGCTGGATGAGCTTTTGAAGCTCCACGTGCGTCGTGTTATTGGCGACTTGTTGGTGCAGCGTCAAAAAGGCGACCGACGAGTCCAGGGCTTCACGGGACTTCGCGGTTAGACGTACAACCTTCAGGCCGGTGGCATGAATCTTCTCGGTGAGCTGATCAACAGCAACGTTCGATGGGGCACAGACAAGGACTTGACCCGGGTTCATTTTGGCGAGATGATAGACGATGGACGCGGAAGTTACGGTCTTACCCGTGCCTGGAGGACCCTGGATGAGGCTCAGGGGCTTCTGAAGGACACTCTTGACAGCATACATCTGAGAATGGTTGAGCTCTGGAAGACCAGGGGCGGAGAAACGTTTCGGCATTTGAGTCCGGAGCGTTTGGGGCTCAAGCTCGTGCGCGAGTAGCTTGTGGTACTAGACGGCCTTCAGAAATTGTCCGACGGATGAAATATGAGACACGTACGATGTAACCACTGACACTCTTCTCATCAACCGCAAATGTCTTCATTGCCAGCTGCATACGGTCAAAGCTGGTCGACTTCCAAACGAAGTCCACAGTGTAGTTGTGAGTGACGTCCACAGGGACCCCCTCGGACCTCCGGAGTTCCAGTCCAATCTCGTCAGATACGTCTGTAGATAAGCGTAAGAACACGAGTCCAGATAAGTGCAAGAAGCGCAGCATACTGTTAGGGATTTTGATTACATGTCCGTCACCCTCCCAGGGCTTGTGAAGGGAACCGGTATATTTAAGCCGGAGTTCGTCGCCGACAGCCAGTCTAACCTCGCCACTTTCTAGCTTTGGAAGGCCGAACCACGCTACACGCTTCTGGTTAAGACCGAGGTCCCAACGAACTGAGATGTCAGTTTGTGTCTGAGACTCCTTGAGTCGCTTGTCATAGTCCGCCTCAATCTTCACGAGCGGCCCAAAGATATTCTGGTATTGGTAAGCATCTTCGTAGTGTAGGATAACGTGCTGCGGCTCGTCGTCGACGCCGGGCTTCTCTAAATCTTCTAAAGTAGCGTTTGCGTTCTCACGCCAAAGGTCTTCAAGACGGTTGATCTGTTGGAAGGAAATCTGTCTCGAGCGCAGCTGTTCCGTCTCACTAGGGGGCTTCACGAGCCATGACAGGAAGGAACGATCGTCGATGAGGGGCGCCCAAAGGGAAGCGTTCCAGGAGATATCCTTAGACACAGCAGCGCACGGTTGGCTGGGTCAAGTATGCGAAATTAGTAAGCCGGAGTATAGTGTCAAACAGAGTTACATACCGACAGAGAAGTACGACCACGGTGTCGCTCTTCGCAGGAATAAAACCGAGCATAAATACGTTCTTGCTACCGCAGTTGTAGCATTCGGGTACAGTCTCTCCAAGAGGAGACTCTGCATGTAAAATAACTTCTTTATGCTTCGCGCGGACGAGATGGTTGACAATATGGGATGCAGAGGTGTTGCCGCGCGAGTTACAAAACCACTTGGAGCAAACAAGACATTTGACCACCGAGGCTGGAGAATGAATACCACAATAGCTGTACGAAGCGAATAAATGAGAAGACATTTGGGACAAGGAAATCTGTGTACTCGCCTACACGCGTGTGGCGGTAAATCAACATGGCCCTCATCCTTCAAGTCATCCAAGACGGCGTCGAAGTCGTCGTCGATTCGAACTCGAGAGGCCGTGTGATCCTGAGCGGAGCCATTGCCAGTGGGGGATGCCGTAATGGAGCGGTCGTCGGTTATCGAGAGAGATTCTAGATCAACGGGAAGGTTGCTCTGACTGGTGGTATTAGCAGTGTAAACGGACGAGGTGTCGTCAACAATGCTCATGCCACCGTAGGTAGAGCCGGATTCGTATTGATAATTTTCAAAAGACTCCATGGTAGAGGTAAGAATAAGAGGATGTAAGACAGATGGGGGGAAGGTAGAACGAGTGGACGCGGTCGATGACTGAGAACGGCACCGACGCTTTACCACTTACAGAGTGGCCACGCGATCCCCACGTGGCAACCTGGCCCCCGAGCAAGCGCTCGAAGAGGCTCGAAGCCACTTACACTGTGTTCCACTGGTCAACTTACAGTTGTATACTCACTAGGATGGCCCGAAGTAATGGAAGACCGGAACCAGAAGTCATTGTGAACGTAAGTCTCAGAACCATATGTACCATTGCCTAACCTGACGATATATGAAAGTTCGCGGACGGCATGGGCTATTCGAAAGGAAAGATGGAGGAAGCCTTCCGCCAGGGCGGTCTCCTCGACAAGCCTGTCATCAAAGGGAATAAAGAAATCGCACATGCGAAGCGAGAAGACGTCGATCTCATTGTATGCTTCCCCTGTGTGTTTCGGGAAATTTCACTGATGCTCTTTACGCTGTAGGTTCATGAGCTCGAACTCCCACGCGCACAGTGCGAGCAGGCCCTCGCTGCTGCGAGCGGAGATATTGAAAGTGCGCTGAAAGCTCTCATATCATAATGGTATCGCTACTGGCACCATTTACCAAAACGCTAGGACAATGGGCGATAGACGTATGTCAGTGTCTCATCCATAGCTGTAGATACGCCGACTGAACGAACGTTCGCAGTATCTGCTTTCTCTTTACGAGATAAATTGTGTACACCAGGCTGGCACGCCCAGATCTACTGGAAATCCAATAGTCGACGTAATTAGGTAGGATGTTACAGCATGTAATGGCACGGCAACGGGAATTTGTCGTCATGAGATGTCTGAGATGTCTGTAGGTGTACCAAGGGCCAAGTGTATCGTTGGAAGACTTCATGAGCGTTATTGGTTGCCAATTCAATACTCCCAATGATTTCAACGGTGGACTACCTGTGCACTCGATATTGGCAGCCGGAGTCACACTAGGTACACGGAGATCCATAAAAGCGAAGTTGGTTACATATTACACTAATATCGTCCTGTGATGCTTTGGGTCGCGTTTAGTTACACCTCGTTATCCCAGTCCGCACAAGAACGGCCATAGAATAACGGAGTCTGCGGTGGATGATGAGTACGAGCGCCTACATTACGTCAATTCAAGGCTCCGCTCGGCGTTTGCCGGGGAACGTATAAAATTTGACCGCGGACGCGTTCTGCTCTTCAACACACCGACGACCAAATTACTGTCCTGCCTTGCTTTGCCCTCGCTGGCGCTGCTCTCTTCATGGGCTGGACGGTCCAGACAAACGTCGCAGAGCAATTCGTAGAAGGATGTCTCAAAAACAATCTTTGCCGATTGCTTCTCCCTCTGGTTGAGAGGCCAGGACGCAGGATCACCTGGGGATCATCTACATGCTTTACGCGGTCGTCTGTAGTCTCTGCTGTATGTAATGTGAGTGTCAATCGATTTGTTTTGGAGCTGCATATTTTTGGAGAGACCGAAGAAGATAACCCTGGTAACATGACGCACCTCTCTGCGAGGGTCGACTCTGTCGCCCACATCATGCTTGCTCTCGCTTGCAGACCCCGGGGCCTTCCCCGGGGAGCGTTGCAGGTGCGCTTGAAGAGTTAAAGGCGAGCCTGAGGTCTACGATGTCTTCACGAAGTGTTCCCCGCTCCACGAGTTGCTTGCTGACGTTTCACCCTCACAACCAGGGTCCCGATGATGAATCTAAATGTGCTTTGACATGGAGCTGTTGGTGCGGCCTTGATGCGATTGATAGCGTTAGTAGCATTAGCGTTGGGAGTCTTCGGTCTCGTGTCACGCTGTCGATCCTCGAGTTGAATGTCGCTCCTTTGACGAATGCATCTTGTGTATTTTCTCTTGCATTTTTGGCCCGTTCTGCGCCGTTCCTGGCGGTGTGTGGCGATGCCCTGGGCCCGCTGGGAGATTGTTTCGATTATTGGGAGAATAAAGGATCCGTCTGGGGTGGTAGATTAAGGAATCAGAACTTTTCGTGATGTGACTAGTTACCATAAGTGGGGTCGAAGCACACGACGCGACTGTTAGCGAGCGTTGGCGAACGACCACCTCGAGCTCCCGCGTTCGCCACCGGCGGTCCTCCATTCGCCGCTCTCCTACTTCCTGCGTCGACCTCTAGGCTGTGTTCGTCCTTCTACACGCCCTCCTCACCGTCGTCGACCATTGCTCATCGCCTTGTTCGTCGGGTCCACTCCAACCATCGCCGTCAGCCGCTAGCGGCCGCACCCCCTCTACTCCGGTTGTACGCGTTACGAACCACTCAGCCTCTCTCCTACCTAAAGCCCCCGTAATGATTCCACGCAGAGCCTCAGCCATGCGCGACGCAGCGCACCCCCCGCAGCTGGACGTGTACTACCGATCATCACCGACGGTACGGACAAACCCACCGTCACCCGTAACGCAGGACAGCTTTTCTGCCACCCCATCGCCAACGCGCCTCAGCCCCCGTCTGGCACCTCTTCTGCCCTCAGCATCGCAGGATACGACCCCTTTGCCGAGTCCAGTTGCCGCACCGATGGAGAGCGAGAGTTCCCCGACAATATGTGGTGTGCCCCTAAAATATCTCTCGTGAGTTGTCGGTTTTATTTCTCGCAACCACAGCAGCTTATGCCATCCCAAGGCTGGTTACGCTTGCGGTGCAGAACGCTGCCCTGTCCATCGTTATGCATTATTCACGGGTGTCCATTCCGGCCTCTCAAGCGTACTCTCCTGCAGCAGCGGTACTACTGAACGAGTTGATCAAAGGAGGCATATCCTTTGTAATCGCTCTGTATAGGGTCGTCAAAGCGTCAGACGCGGCAGGCAGGAGCATGGTCGGCGTATGGGTTGCATTCCGGAGAATATGGAGAGAAATTTTCAGCCCCGATTGCTGGAAACTGTCAATACCGGCCCTCCTTTACGTGGTGCAGAACTCGCTTCAATTCGTCGCGGTCAGCAATCTTCCGGTCGCCACCTTCCAAGTGACCTACCAGATGAAGATTCTCACGACGGCAGCTTTCTCGGTGGCTTTACTTCGCAAGAAATTGAGCTCAACCAAGTGGTTGTCATTGACGTTCCTTGCTCTCGGCGTTGGCATTGTCCAGATTCAATCCACCTCCGGACATGCCCCACAACGACAGAACATCGTTGTTGGAAGCGCACACGACTCCGCACCTTTGCATATCCACATCATGAGCCCTTTGAAGGGTTTTGGTGCCGTGACGGCCGCATGCTTCACGTCGGGATTGGCAGGTGTATACTTCGAGATGGTCCTGAAGGGCTCAAAGGCGGACCTTTGGGTTCGCAATGTGCAACTGTCGTTGTTCTCTCTCATCCCCGCGGTACTGCCTCTATTCTGGGAGTCTCAGAATTCCGCGCTGGGTTTCACAGTCTCCGGACTGCTGCATAACTTCGGCGGGTGGGCATGGGCGACGGTTTCGATCCAGGTCCTTGGCGGTTTGATTACCGCGCTGGTCATCAAGTACTCGGACAACATTCTGAAGGGTTTCGCCACTAGTCTTTCCATCGTGCTGTCATTCCTTGCATCTGTCGCGCTCTTCGGTTTCCATATAACGCCCTCCTTTGTTATCGGTTCCACCACCGTTCTCATCGCCACCTGGATGTACAACCAACCGCCCGGGAAGGAACTGGTCGCTATCACGAGTGTCATACCCAGCAAGGCGTCTACGCCTTCGTACACAGGATCCCCCGTCGGCCCCAACGAGCCCATTCTCGGCCAATTCCCCTCGTCGAGAAAGTCGTCGCCCTTTGGCAGCCCCCGTGTCATCTCCACCGCGCTCGGTTTCTCCAAGGATGAAAAGTCCGACTCGGAGTACTTCGGCCAGACGTTGGATACGTCGCATTATCTGTCTGCACCGTACGGTTCGCCCTTCCCGTCGCGCACGCCTTCGCCCATTCCCACTCCTCCCTATCCGCCACCGCCCAACTCACAAAACACGTCCCTCGGCGCGCGGTGGCAATGAGGCGTTGCTCTGTAGCCCCTTTCGCTCTGTTTATATTATACGACTCAGCCTATCCCACGTTAGTCGACACTATACCCCAAGGGTTGCACCCAGCAGACTCTCGTAGATAGACAATGATCGACGTTACGAATCTAGCACAAGTTAAGTACCGCCTGCATTCTGGACCACGTAGCTTGTGTTCTTTGGTTTACCTTTCTTCATGCATAATCGCACGCGCTAGAGTAGAGTATGTAGACACTATTCTCCCATGTAATGATCTTTGTTCGATCCAGGACGGCGCACAATACCATTTGGTCTTGTCCTTGAAGGCTGCTGATATTTTCTTGTGTGTGTTCGGCGGTCCATATGTTGACGGACAGTCTGCACCCTGTGGCGGCATCTTCGGACGGCAGCGCTCGCCGTCGCGGCATGCGCGCTTGCAACGCTTGCTCAACATCGCTTCGCACCCCGAACTTGTCTAGCTATGTCGATTGACCTGGAATGGCAGACACTCGATTCCTCACTAGCTTCGTCGCTGGTAGACCTCCTCAACAAACAACTGCACAGTACTAACCGACCGTCGTTCATAGGGCCCATTGAAGTCACCTCCCTCGACTTCGGGACGACCAGCCCTGATGTAGAGCTGGTTGATATGCGAGATGTCTACCGTGATTTTTTGGAGGACGATGAGGATGAGGACGTCGAGCCCGAGACCGTGAAGGTCACAGAGGGCGCCGAAGACGATGAGGGTTTCGAGTGGGTCTCGCGCAAAGTCGCTCGCTCGAGGAGTCTCGCAGAAGAAGGACCTGCCTACCATCTCCTACCCCCGCACTTTAGGTATGGTCACGGACCTGTCTCAGACATGTACGCGTCCACGCCGAACCTTCATGCTGCCCGGGGAGGATGGGGACCTGCCATGGCCAATCTTACAGAACTACGGCCCGCATTCCCGCACTCGTCTGGCTATGCCTCTCCTCTCTACCGACCGCCTTTCGCGTCGATCACACCTCGTCCATCGTTCCCTCCTTCGGCGAGTCCGAAGCGAGAAGTTACGCCAGCTGTCACCCCGCCCAACAAGGAGACCACGCCTATCGCGTCCCCTGATCCTCAGAATATTCCCCCGAGCAATCCAAACCTCCAGCTACACCTTCACATCGGCTGGCAATCCAATCTTCGCGTCACATTCACCACTTCACTTCTCATCAATTATCCGTCGCCCATGTTCATGTCGCTGCCTATCAAACTTTCGGTCACAGGTCTGGTGTTCGACGGAGAGATTGTTGTGGCGTATGAGGGCGAACGCAAGCGTGTGCACCTGTGCATCATTGACGATCTTGACCCGTATGGCCCACTCACAGGGGACCGCCAGAAACGCGAACCATCTACAGGCAACACACCACCGGAGCATGAAGATGACGGGACCAGTCACTCTCCAGCGACCGCACGGCCATCCAAGCCTCTGCCTATCGGACAGCGTCTCCTACCCTCCATCTACATAGAAAGCGAGATTGGCCAGGCAGACAAGCATGTGCTCAAGAACGTCACCCGTGTAGAGCGTTTCATCCAGGATGTTATTCGGAAGACTGTTGAGGAGGAGCTTGTGTTCCCCAACTTCCATACTCTGGTCTTACCAGAGAACCAGCCGCAAGCGCAGTAACACGGAATTCAGGTGCCGTCGGTGGGAACCACTACAACAGTGACTTGCTCATGTACGGTCCGTCTAGTTCATATCCCAGACGACGGTAGTAATCGCGAGTTCCGACCCCTGGGTGTTAGGTGCGCAAAATGAGCCGCAAGATTGCCGTTCTAACAGAAGAACTTACCTGAAATAACAGCAATCTTCACGCTACCATGCTCTTCCCGGGCTATTCGCTCCGCTTCCTCCATGAGTAGCGTTCCAAACCCCTACACGACGTCTATTTCAGTGACACTCGACGTTACAAAGAAACAAGGCCTACTTGATGCTGGAACTTGGTTGGATCGCGCCCATGCACCGGCACCGCAGTACCATAGACATGCAGTTCTCTCACAATACTGCATCCGCTGTCTGCTCCTTCCTTCTTGACGAGTTCAGGACGGAAGGTTCCCTCATCTGAGCACTTGCGCAGCCGCAACAAGCCGATGAGGATATCCCTTTCTGGGTCTTCATACGACAGGAACGTTTCCCACCCCCCGTTGGCCGTGTAATCTCGTCGTAGAAGCTCTACAGACTCCGGGCGGACTTTGTGGTGTATCTCATGGATCTGAATGGAGCAGTGTAGGACGTGGGAGCATATTCCGAGGGTTAGTTCATTAATAAGAGTTTGCATGGATAGATCACATACGCCAACTTCTCGGAAGCGGACATCTCGGCATTCAGCCCCAAAATCCTTCATTCGATTCAGGGCTAGCTCACGTAGGTTTCCAGAGTTTTCGCAACCACTCGTGACCAGGGGCAAGGGAATGTCTCTGTATGCACGTAAGGCGATGATCGCGGCGGTGCAGCGGGATGAACTCTCACCTTTGCACGCGGTACACCCTCGTCCACGGAGGCACTAGAGCGAGAACTCTAGCCACGACGTCAACGAGCACGTTTGGGGTGTAGTTCTTGTACCGCCCCGTTCTCCACAGCTCATACAGACCCGTGCCCCTGATGACAAGGGTAGGATAGATCTTAAGGCCGTCGCTCCTGAATGCAGGGTTCTCGAAGTACTCCTTGAATTGTTCGAGGTCTCGTTCAACACCGACGTTGGGCAGGTCAGGCATCATATGCGCCACTACTTTGAACCCTGCATCCTTCGCAAGGTGAAATGACTCCGAAACCGCTCGTACGGTGTGGCCTCGGTTTGTATCACGAGCAACATCTTCGTAGACAGATTGTACGCCTATCTCTAGCCGTGTACAGCCGTACCGAAGCATCTGACTGTAAGAGCGATATTAGAACGGCAATGGCTGGTATCTTATTTTAAATGCACCTTAAGTGAGGCCGCAGACAATAATCTGGCCGTGTCTCGATAGTAATACCGATAGCTTTCGACTTGCTCTGCTCTGAATATCTAAGAGGTCCGTTAATATGAGGTCAGGGCATGCAAAACGATACTTACCTAACAGCCTCATCCACGTCGAGACCAGTGAACCCAGACAATGCATTGTGTAATTGCGCGACGAATTTGTTACGATACTCCTCGGGCATGCTCATGAAGGTACCGCCCATGATAATGAATTCCACCTGTATGATACAAGGACATTAACGTCATATGTACAAGAGTTCGGCGAGTTTGCGTACCTTATCCACATTGTGCCCGAGACTTTTCAATTGCTCTACGCGCCCTCTTGTCTGCTCGTAAGGATCATAGCGAGCTCTGATGGCGCGCATACTCGTTGGCTCATAGCCCGTATAACTTTGTGTACTATAATCAAAATCAGAGTCTGGCCCACCGGGACAGTATCTGATGAAATTGTAAATAAGTAATTCATTTGAAAACTCAAAGTACTCACACACAAATATTTCCTGTCATAGCGATATGCGGACACCGATGTGGTTTGCACATAACGGCGACGACGGCAATCTGCCAGGAGGACTAAGTTTCATACATTAGGTGCAAAGAGGCTCACAACGTACCCCGCTTGCTGTTCTGATAGGTCGTGCTCTAAGTTTCGGCAAAAGAGCCTTTTTATAGTCGTCTGGTATTGCACTGATGATATCCACCAGTCGTGGGACGCCTCCGAAGCCGTACTTTTTGCTCATTTTCGCGCGCAATTCGTTCAGAGAGACTGACTGATTGGCATCATGGGCTTTGATCAGTTCCGCTGCAATACCGGAGGTCACTTTGAGCAGTATCTCTGCCTGAGAGGGTCCTAAGGATGTGCATTGTGAGTAGCTTTCGGGGCGTGCTCTTACTTCAGCGGCGCACCTTCCGTCCTAGTTCTCTGCACCATACTGAGGGTTGGTAGGGCTTAAGCGGAGAGACCTTTGTGTTATTCCCTAGCCGTTGTTCCTTTAGAATGATCTCAGTGTCAACCGCGAAAATAATTTTGAGACTCTTAGAGCAAAGGGAGGTGCGGAGGAAAGAGATCGACAAGCAGGTATATTTGACGCCCATTGACGGATGTCGATTTGGTCTGGGCGTCTCGCCGACCCCGCATGCGGTGGATCAAAACATCGACCTCGGCTTTCTTTCGCCCTGGCGGTACCTTTCATCACGACCACGACCATCCCTCGTCAACCGGGCCTTTGTTCGCCCTCCGAGCTCGTTGTACACCCATCTATCAGGTCCATACATCGCATTGCTGGCTAGCCCATGAGTGCAGATGCCCCCGCCGACCGTCGTTGACCCATGGCTTGCATCCCGTCACTTCGGAGTAGTCATTGATGCAGGCTCATCTGGCTCAAGACTTCAGATATATAGTTGGAAGGACCCTAGGACATTGCGAGACTCTCAGGATTCTCGGGTACTCAACTCTTTGCCCACTGTAGAGAAGGGCACGAGAGAAGGAGAAAATTGGGTAACGAAAGTAGAACCAGGTGAGTATCGACAGCGCCCTGGCGGCGCGATAAGCGTGCGATCATCTCGTTGGTTTTAGGTCTATCATCGTTTGCGGACAATCCTGGCGGTGTCGCAGCGTACCTTGCACCCCTTCTCGAACATGCACGGACCCAGATTCCTCCCTCTCTTCAACCAGAGACACCTCTTTTCCTACTCGCCACAGCGGGCATGCGCTTACTATCTCCTATACAACAAGCCGAAGTCTTACAAGAGACATGTAATTTCCTCAGACTGCATTCGCATTTTCGAATAGACGATCCTTCTCCAGTAGGACCTTGTGGATCAAGCGTACGAATTATAACGGGAGAAGAGGAAGGATTATTCGGCTGGATAGCCGTAAATTATTTGATGGACGGTTTCAAACCTAGCGATGAAGAACTTACGACTTACGGTTTCCTAGACATGGGCGGCGCCTCAACACAAATCGCTTTTGAGCCGTCTAAACAGGAGCGAGACGAGTCACACGAGCTCATAGACGTCCGGTTACGTTTGCTTGGAGGACAGGAAATTCACCACGAAGTTTTTGTTACGACCTGGTTAGGTTACGGGACCAATCAAGCGCGAGAACGCTATGTTGGGAAGACCATTACCGAGTACGAAGAGAGTCGACTCTCAGCGCACCCCATTTCGGAATCAGAGGAGCTCGTTTTGGATCCTTGTCTACCCAAAGACCTTAAGCTCACGGAATTGCCCGTGCAGCCTCCTACATCGTCGGCACATTCTAAAAAGCCTCACACTCTGGTCGGCACTGGTTCCTTCGAACAATGCTTACACCAGACAGCTCCATTGCTGAACAAAGATGCGCCGTGCACGGACTTACCATGCCTTTTCAACGGCGTCCATGTGCCGGCCATAGACTTTTCAGTGTCCCATTTTATCGGCGTATCGGAATATTGGTACTCGTCAGAACACGTCTTCGGGCTGGGCGGGCCATACGATGTCGTGCAGTACGAACGTGCCGCATCCGAGTTCTGCTCCCGCGCATGGCCCGACATCGTCGAGGAACACGAACAATCACGCCGAAACGGCACACTGGGAGGAGACGGCGAGATCTTAGAAGACGGCAAGGTTGTGTCTACAGGACAGTGGGGAGATGATGTCGAGCTATCTAGGCTTCAAATGCAGTGTTTCAAGGCCGCCTGGATTGTCAACGTTTTACACGAGGGGATAGGTATGCCACGCATAGTTGATCCTGGGGGTAATCCGACAACGCAGGGAGATGCTGTTGCCCAAAAGGCGGAAGACAAGGGTCTTGGACGCCCGCAGTTTCAGTCATTGGACTCCGTGGGTGACATCGCCATAAGCTGGACCCTCGGCAAGATGGTCCTCGAGGCTAGCAAGGAGGTTCCTCCCCTCTCGGATTCCACACGGCCGATCGTAGACCCCATTGACGACATCCCGAATGACAGCCATACGACGATTAAACCCATACGCCCTCCATTCCTCGATTTCGATGCTATCGAAGATCAACTTTCAGGCCACCTGCCATCGTCGCTGACTAGACAGTCATTGGGTTTCTCACCCGTGGCGTTCCTTTTCTATCTGTTCGCAGTGACATTATTCATATCCATGACGTACCGCCTGCGACATCGCATCAGGAGTACCATGCGCCGCTGCGCACGCAGAAAGGATCGCGACTACATAGCATTAGGATACTCCATGGAGGAGGGTCACGCACTGACAAGTGGACTATCAACCCCTTCACGTCCATCTTCCCCAACACGAACTATATTTCAATTTTTCAACCCTTTCCGACGCAGGTCGGCTTCGGGAAATCGCAGAATGCCTCCTGCGTCTGTTGTCATCACATCACCCGTGTCGCGGTCAGGACGCTCCTCTCCCACTCACGTATCGCCTCACCGTTCTCCTCTCTTCGCACCCGCGGACTTCCCCAGCGGCGTGCCTGGCTCCCCACATTTCTATACCGCAAGCTTAGTCTCCAACGGCAGCGTAGCCTCTCTGACTTCTCGTTCTCGTAACTCGTCTAGGATGGACTTAACGTCCTACGCTAAGCAGGCGCTCCCACGGACGAGCACTGCCATGATGTAGCAGTCAATACTGCAACCCACGGTCTAACGCACTTGTGTTTCTTCGCGATGTTATCTCATCTTGGACATTCTGTACGGTGCTGTATTCATCTTAACGTCTATATGTAGTAACTGTCTAACACTAGTTCTCCCTGGATATTCCGTATCAATCCTAACGGAGCTTTTATGCCTAATGCATACAAATTACTTCTCGCCACGTTGACGTGCCTGTGAGTCGCACGAGCTGCAACTCTTAACGAGTGAGCCTGATTCTGCACAGCCCAATCGTCATCCACGCTCGCTCGACCAGCGGAACTTGCATCAGGCTCTATCTTGTCAGGGTTTTGATTGCGACGACACTAATCCGACGCAGGAGCATATGCTACGGAAGACCTTGGTGGGTCTATCATATGGGACGCGTGAGATGCGTTGAACCCTCCGTGGGCGCGAGACCTAGCTGCCTCGGCAGTCTGACAGTATTCCAAGGAAGGCTGTGTACACGCTTGTTCGACAGCACCACGAGATATGGCGTTAGAGCTATAGACTGGGAACATCGCGTCAGGGCTACATGTGCACTTGTGAACGTTGTCCAGATATATGAAGCTATTAGAACATACAGAGCAATGTCAGATGTGTGTGGTATACGCGTCATGACGGCATCCAATGTCATCCCTCGAAAGCAGACCGAACGCTGACCGAGACAATGACCTCTATAATTTCATCATTCTCGCATCGACTTACGTTTGACCCGGCCTGAAGCCGAATACTGTGTGTCTGGAGCGGTTTTGTACTGGGGCAAGATGGCACCCCCGGCAGCGCGTCTCGTGAAAATTATATCGTGAACCCAATAGGTGGCGTTAACGAGTTTTTCACCTTCGCGGTGTAAGCGCTCCTCTTCTTGCTTTGAAAGCACCTCGGATGTTTTGCGCAGTCCCTTACGCCAAAGCAACACTTGGAGAATTGCTTCGGGCAGTAGGACGGAGGTACAATACTAGCTCAGTACGGTTAGACCGCGAAAAATAAGCAAGAGTGATCAAACTCACGGTAATCTGATCCACATCCGATAGCATGGCGTAGGTTGGCAATGTACGAGTCGACGACGGGTGAGCGCGGGCATCCTCGACCCCGGTGTGCTCGAGAAGCGCGCCGTTCGTTTGCTATGGGAGAAAAAGGTCAGTAATGATACTGAAAGAGGAACAAAGCCCCGACGTGCGTTTTGAGCGGCACTTTCATTAGCGGCTGGTGCCACCGGCCCACCTTCCGCCTGCGCCACGCGTACGCAACTTCAATGACGGATCCCCGACAGACAGGATAAGCCACTCACCGAAGCTACGCGCTCGTCGATACTCATGCTATCGCTCGGACCGTCCTGAGAGTTTGTAGAATTGGTTCAGCGGAGCATGCTATAGATACTCGATATGTACTCACTTCCAACATAGTCTCGGTAACGAACGACGAGGGTGGCGGTTCTTCTACATCAGAAGACGGGGCACGCTGAGATGTAGAGTTCGTGAGTCGTGTGGACGATCCAATTAATTAAGAGAACGGTACCTCAGTAGGCTCGGACGAAAGTTGAGAAGCAGGAGGTGGTAGCGCATCCTCTACATCCAGAGGCTCTCCGTTCATCGCCGGGGCATCTTGCATCTTCTGTAGCCACGGTCAACGCATGGCAGTCAATAGAGATAATCACCTACCGGCTCAGCTGTGGGTTCGCCTTCGTTAATTTCCACTCCTACATCCTCCTCCACCAGACCCAGGGCTTGGCGTTTCGATCTTCTCCTCAGCCACCTGTGAATGCAGATAGCGAGCTCGTCCTTATCTTGGTAACTCAGGTCTCCCCGTTTCCACGCCGCAGAAGCAACGCGATTTCGCGACTTGCCGCCCTTCATGAACCCGATGTGAAGATCGTTGGCAGGGGGATACAAGCCCTTGACAAGAGATAGAAGTACGGGTTTCGTATACTCGAATTGTTCAGGAATCGACAGGTCGAAGAACTCTGTCGGATCTTGAGGGTCTACTGGGACGGGACTCGCAGCGCGGAGCGACTCCTCGCTGAAGTCCTCGTTTGGCAAGGAACTAAGATAGTCCGTTTGTTCAGTCTCCGCCTCCTCGTTCAACCCGTAATTATCTTGAGAGTCACCCAACTAATGAATAGTCAACATCAGCAATATGATCCCACGTGGCCGAAATGTCACTCACCCGACAGGTCGCAAACCCATCGTCGAATTGTGACAGGATCATATCACGCGGGATGATTTTGCGGATACCATCAAAATACAGGACTTCGTATTTCTCCTTGTCAGTTTCGTCACTGCGCTCAATGTATCGCAATATTTTGGCGGGCCAATACTGGTTGAACCTGGGTTTTTCGCGTGCAAGGACGGCTTCGCCAGGTATCTCAAACATTAGACAGGGTCCTGGATCTATCCATGGTCTTTCTCGGGTCTGGCTGACACTGTCGCTGACATCGATGACATCGAAATCGTCCGTTAATTTTGTCGGAGAGTCGCCCTTGTAATGCGAGAGCAGTAGTGGGAAGCCGTCGTTATCGTCTTCGTACGCCTGGAGCATGAGGTCACGGGCCTCCGCCCACCGTCTCGCAAAGTCCGCACGGTCCGTCTTCTGCCTCTTGCGCGGAGATCTGCCCACGTCCTCTATTTCCCCCGAGTCGGTGAAAGACTTCTCGTCGAAGCGCATCTTGCGCCCGCGCGTCTGAATTGGCAATACCACCCTGGATGTTGCGCTCGAAATAACGACGCCTGGGCCGGCCCGCGAAGCATGTCTTCCAGGATAGTCTCCGAAGGGAGCCACCTTCAGAGGCCTCGGAGACGTGACCTTACCGCTGTTCATCAGCACACGAATTGTTTTTATTGGCGCACGGTGAAGCGCACCTGAGCCGGCCACCACATGCTCTCGCTCGAATCTGATACTGCGCCGGACGCGTCGACGCGCACCCAGACAAAGTCCCCCTTCCTCCAAACGACAAGCTCCTCGTCTTCATCTAGAGCTGTACTCCGCACGGAGGGCACATAGTGTTGCGGCGTGACTGCAGAATGCGAGAACGCACGGCGGGTCGCACGGACGGAATCGTCCATATCTTCTGCATCTGAGGATAGCGGCGTGAGATCGCTTTCATCTCCGTCCTCCCGCCTCTCATCCTGCGAAGGGGAGCTACGTCTCCGTTTCCTGCCGGTCTTTGCGTTCATAGCTACGGCGTGGGCAGCCTTGAAGGAGGCCTTTGCAATTTTGGGGGAGAGAGGAGATGGTGTCCGTCCGTTTCGTTGTGCGGATCTACCTACAGCTGACGCTGATGTCCCGACTGTGTGTTTATTACTCTTGCGACCACGCACAGAAGATGTTGCACGCGACCTTGGAGCTGAGAGCGGAGTGGGAGCGGCCGGCTGTCTGGGCGTGTTCTTTACTTCTGGAATACGCAAGGGACTGCCTTTGAAAGGGGACGAGGATTTCGATTTCTTCCCGGCATAGGTGATCTTCACCTGCACCTTGGGACGAGAGGGCTCGCCAAAAGTTGGTGCACCGTGTTCATCCTCCGAGGGAATCGGGGAACTTCTGAGCTGTTCAGAGGCGAGCTGGGACGCCTTCGTTGCGGCAGAACGACGCGTTCGTTGACCGTTTGGAGTAGACTCTTCCGAGGACATGTGTGTGAGCGAGTTAGTCGTGGTGATGAAGCGAACGTCAGTAAAGCGATGTAGCAGAGTTCCGAGTGTTGCAAGAGTAACCTATACAAAGATCATAGCAGATGCAAGAAAGCGATAGGATAGCAAAGTGGCGTGCAGGCTGTAGATGTGCTCAGTCCCGCGGAGGTAAACCAACGAGTGCAAGTGGCAAGGCGCGACAGGCGCCGGCAAACGTCAAGCGCGATCAGGCACGTCGCGCTTGCAATATAATAAAGGAAAGTAACGAGTAACCATAATATTGCTGAGGCTCGGTAACGATAGTAACATACGAGTGGGCATAGCCCAGGAATAGGGAAGACAGAGAGTGCACACAAGAGCTTTAAGCAAGGAGCATCATCGCAACTCCAGCTCCAGAGATCAATGTAGCGGCATTAGACCATCCCAGCTTGGCGACACCGTTATCAGACGGAGTGGCTGAAGGAGACGTGCTGGTGGAGGCGGTTTGGGAGACGCTACCGGTCTGCGAAGCGCCTTGAGTCTGCGAGGCGGCAGCAGAGGTAGATCCTGCAGAAGCCGTGTTAGGGGCCGAGCTGCCGCCAGTTGCTGCGACGGAGCCTCCAACTTGGACTTCAAATGGCACGACTGACTCGGTTTCTACGGCCATAGTACTGGTTTCCGTGCCACTGATGGACAGAACGGTACAGACCGCTTCGTCTCCGTTGATCACACATCCCTCTTGAGCGGTCCCAAAATCTGGGTCGGACCAGACGACAGTCGCAGCGGAAGGGCCTGCGACCAAGGTAGCTGGAAGGCAAAAATTTCACATGAGCCCAACGCTACATGCTGTAAAATCAAGCGTTTAGACGTAAAGCGTACCTGTGCCTACGAAGCCGCCGTCCGCATCAAAGCTACCGCTGGAAACACCAGGAGCAATGAGCCATGTCGTCGCCCCATCTGCCCCCACACCGACCTCATTGGCAGTGATGGCCTGGGGATCAAAGCCCGGGATGAAGAGCGAAGTTTGTGCGCTAGCAACTGGTCACCGGATCTGCGTCAGTCCATGTATAGCAGAATATTCACGAAGCACCTACAGCCAGCCAGGGCGAGTGTTACAAAAGTCAGGAGCGACAGCATCTTCAAAACGAGCGGGCAGGAATGAACGAGTGGGCTGGCTGATGGGAGTTTGGGAAAGCAGGTTAGGACAATAGCGACCGCCTCCGTCCTGAATTTGATGGATTTTCTTCGATCAAATTTGCTGCTTTGTCGAGCCGGAAGTGCCAGACGCGTATGCTCAGGCGGCCTTGTGACACCGTCTGATTGGCCTGCCCAGGGTCCTGCAGGGTCGAAATAGAGCCTAGCTCCTAGGAACGCGCCGTTGCACATTGCTCGCGTCGGGCGACGCGCGCGAGAGGCCCGCCACCGCGCAGCCGCCCGCGAGCGCGACGCTGAGACCGTCGGTCTTCGTGTCAGCACGCTGAACACCCTGCGCCGCGGCCCATGGCACCCCAACGGACGGGCTATACCCGCACAGACTCACACACACCCACAGCCCGCCCGTGCACGGTAGGTTCTTGATATATGAATTCGCGAAGTCCCCTGCGCGTTCCAGTCTTCCAGGTATCGCAGACCCGAACACCGATTCACAAGAGTACGTCAGGCGTTTCGGGTCTGATGGCGGCTGCGATCAGCAGAGCAGTAAAGCCTGTATTGCCCATACATGGCAGGTAAGTAGGATTGATTGATGCACCGTCGAGGCATCGCGGATGTCAGATCGCATCGAGGGACGCATAGTCATCTGGTATATTGCATAGATCCACGGATATACGCTGCGAGTAAGGTACATAGGGCTTAGTAAACACTACTGATACATTACGACGAGTACGCTCGTTCTTATCCAAAACAAGAATGCACAACGCAAGAGCCAAGAAACACAAGAGATAAATCAGCGAATGGACATGGAGAGATCCAGCAATACGGAGAGTAATCTGTCGGTGCATAATACATATTTTCACATACCGACCGCCTGGGTCTGAGCATGTGAGTTGTCAAAAGCCACGTCGATCTTTTGCTGTGTAAGGTCCGCATGGAGTTTACTGTGCGAGGGCGTATTGAAGCCCGAAGGCAGTGGCGACACTCCCAACCGCGGAGTGATCAAGCCGCTTCCCCCAGCGCCGTAGACGAACCCGCCGCTGATACCTTCCATCGTATTTGAATACCCTGTCGAGTCAATGAGTCCCCGAGTCACAGACGACGTAATAGCGGTGGAGTAACTCACCAGGAACGAGAACGCTATCCCAGAAGCTCGCGCTCAGGATGCTGTCCATCGTCAGCATGTTGCCGAGATGGTCCTCGGCGTGCGGGTTCGGGGCCATCGTCGGCGGGAACGTCGAGATGTCGGCGACCGGCCCCATCTCCCCATCGAACTGGAACTCTCCCAGCGGGTCGAAGGCATTCACGTACGCGTTTCCGCCGGGCGCGTGCAGCTGCGCGGCCTGGGCATGATCCTGCGATGTCGGCTCGACGTCGCCATTTGGGGTTTGCGAGGGGAAGCCCGTCGACGGCTCCGTCTTCGCAGAGACGAGGGCACGCAGGAAGCAGCTGTAGAGCGCGGGCGTGTGCATGGGGCCGGCGGCCGCCTTCTCGAGCACGTCGGCGACGTCGTTGACCATCGAGATGATCTTCGACTCATGGTCGAGGAAGGTCTTGAACTCCGGGCGGAGGAGCTGACAAACATAGTTTGGTGAGAAAGTTCGACAGGCGTGGGACCGACAGGACCCACCTTGAGCAGACTCAGCACTGCATAGGACCCTTGAACATAGTTCGAATCCGGCGCATATCGAAGGTACCCTCGGGGGACGAGCTCGTCACGCATCACGGTCGCGCACGCCACCGCAGACGAATAGCAGCGGGCGAAGAAGTGCCCGATGTCCACCGCCGACCGCTCAAGCGCGTTCTGCAGCCCGAAAGAGTTGACGATGAGCATCGCGTAGTTGAAGTAAAACTTCGCGCTTAGGATCCTGTACTCCGCGATGTGCTCGGGTTCATCTGTTTGGATGCTCTTTCTAGCCAAATCCTTTAGAAGCAATCAGTCGGATATACTCACTTGAGCTGTTGTAGCCATTTACCCATTCGTGCTGCCATGCCAGTATTTGCGTCTCCATCGTCGTGATCACCAGTAGGTAATCTGAGTCGAGCTGCAGCCCAGACGGCGTGTTCGTCCCGGAATATAGTAAATCCAGACTGCGTGTCAGAATACGTTGCAAATCCTAGGTTTTTTTGGCCCGCGTCAGCCGATTCGGAGAGTCATAGCAGTCCCATTGTTTTACGTACCGCATAAGCAGCCAGCGCTACGTCTGAGGGAATAGCGACCGGTGATCTACACCACTGCGAAGCGTTTCTGATGATGAAGCTGTGCGCGGGCCGTCAGTCACTTCGCAGCATTCGAATAGAGACTGTACGTACTCTTCTTTGATGGTGTACGGCTTTCCCATTTGCGCGCTGAAGCTGCGATCCAAGCAAAAGCAGAATATCCACGTCCGCTCCCTATTGTGCACCTCTCTGTCGCGCGCACGACCCTCCGCAGTATCTGGGCTTGTGACAGCGGTTCGCCGGTGCAGATTGAGATCCGTGGCCATTCTGCGAGGAAAGGTGGTCATCAGCGGTGAGGCACAGAACATTAGTCAAGGGCTTCGTGGCGTCATGCCGTGGGACACGTCCCTCGAGAGGCATGCCTGGAAGCCGGAAAAGGCACGGAACGTAAACCAACCTGATCGCCATGCCGAGCAGCATCCAAGTTCGGTCCTGCTCATAGCGCTCGACGGGTCCGCACCCCCAAAGCGTATTCAGCAAGTAAGCTTGCACTATTTCGACCGACTTGTACCCCTGGGCGGGTACATTGAACGCCAGCTTCCTTGACAAGTCAGACAATTTAGCATGCAGCTCGGGGCGCTCAGTGTAGAACCGAGATGCGATCGTGCAAACTGCACCACTTGTCAGATGTGTGAAGATTTAGCGGTTGAATCACTTACTCGTGGTGAGCAAGAATGGAGAACGCGAGCAGACAAGTGAGGGCGTATGGAATTCGGGGTCCAGCAGGTTGCATTGGTACTGAAAATGAAATTGTCAGTCTGACTGCCTCAATTTTCTCACAGAAGAATGAAACACACGTTCATCTTCTCGAAATATCTGTAAATGGCGGTTAGAATTGGAAAACAAACGAGAGAAAGAGTGCCCACATATTGAACAAAGCGACTACCTCCTCAGTGCTCGTAAAGCTGAGCATCTCAGGCTGCACTTGCCGTTCGATAAAAAGTCTACGGAGTGGCAGAATCGTCATCGGCCCTGGAATCGCCAAAGTCAGCTGTCTATTCGAGTTAAACGATGCGAAAAAAGTACCAGGTTTAAAGTACACATCGCTGGCAACACCTAGTCGAGGATGTTGCCCGTCCGTTGACGTTGAAGCGACAGGTTGATCAGCCCGAGCTAATGCCTGCGCTCGACGGTTGGCCAGACTCGCTTCAGCCAACAAGCCCAACGGATTGAGCGAGTTATCAGGAAGCGAATGGAGTTTGGGAGATCCCGGCGGATGGTGACGGTGGCTATGACCGTTCATAACAGGCGATTGTGGCGGCGATGGGGTCGCAAGTAACGCCTGCGTACCCTGAGTTTGCGCCGATGGTGATGGCGATCGCGACAGCATGCCCGAAGCGATGCTCGGGTTCCCTAGCGAGCGCAGCACGGTGTCCAGCGTGCGCTCCATCTTACGTAGAGAACGAGTAAGGATTTCGTGTTTCCTGGGGCTAGAGTTGAGTGTTCATAAAGCGGCGCGGAGATGACAGATGTCGACACTCACTTTGTGGACCGCTTGCCGCGATTCGACTCCTCGAATATGCACTCGTGGTTGCCGGTCTGGCAACGCTTGCACGGGGGACCCTGCTCTGCCCCGACGCACTTCATCTTTAGTCTGCGGCAGACGGTGCAAGCCCTAATATGGGGTAAACTTTGGCTGTTTGTTAAATGCGAAAATAGCGGATCGCGCACCGTGAGCCCCTAGTGGGCTTCGTCTTAATTTCCTCTGCCTTTTCTATAGTAGGACTCGAGGGCTCGTCATCGTCTCTGCGCGACTTCTTGCGGCTGTCGCCATCCATGGACGACGATGGGCGCTTGCCGTTCGAGTTGCTCATAGAGTACTGGTCGAGCTCGGGAGTCTGCGCCCCAAGGTCTGATCCGTGCGACGAGGGCGAGGATAGGTTGGCGGTCATGTTCATGTGTGGCGGCAGCATGTGCTGGGGTTGCTGCTGGAAAGTGTAGTAACCGCCGTACATGGCGATGGAGGGGTCGATGGGGATGTCCGTGTGTTGTTGCTGCTGCATCGGCTGCTGCGCTACGGGGTGCGGGTGGTGGAGAATGATGGGTTGGGACGAGTAAGGGGACTCCTCGCGTGGAGACGGAAGGTAGTACTGGGAGTGCGAATAGGAGACTGGTGAGCGAGCCATGGTCAGCGGTGACAAGACACGGAAGAAGAGAGCGTGACTTGCGCGCAAAAGAAAGACCAGAATCACTTGAGGGCGGCCGTTTTAAAGGAGAAGGAGGAGTGAATTGCTGTGTCGGAAGGAGACGCCGGGAGCGGGATGATGATTGGAGAGGCTGACTTTGCGCTGATTTGGAGCGAATGTTATTGAACTGAAGAAGACAGGCGGCGGTTTGTGAACAGGGCGACCAATTAGGGTTAGCAGAGCAGGTAGAGGCTGAGAAATGTTGAGAACCTGGGATGGTTGGGATCAGGAGTACGCTCGGACACGCTGGGAATGAAACGGTGTCAACTCGGTGTCAACAAAGGCTCTGTGTTGCGCCAGGAGACTATGCGAGGAAAGTATGAGATGAGATTCGAGTCCGATACGGGTGAGAAGGGTGATATGATGGATGCACTTACTCTTTTCGAATTGTTGATGTTTTACTTTGTCGTGTTGGCAGGGGCGGTACCCCGATGGGCTAGATCAGACAGCCGACTGCGGGCAGTGGTCGACGTTAGCGAGTGCGTTGAGTGTGATCCCAGCAGGATCGTTAGGGCAGCCTCGTCGCTGTGGTCGTCGTTGGCCTGGGGAAAGCCTTGGATTTGTCACGAGTCACATTTTCCCCGCATTCGTCACGGCGGTTAGAGACTTAGACCCGATTGTGTTTGGTGAGTTTGCTTTGCATTACTCATTCATTTCGGAGCTATCTACCGACGAGTGCGTCTGCTTTCTGACTCCGTCCAGCTGAATACTTCCGTACTCATGTCAGTCAGATTGTGCCAGCAGCGGCCGCGGCGGTGAGCACGATCATGCCTCGGTCGCCGCCACAGCCGCTGCTCGCGCTGGAAAACATATCGCAGCCAGTTGCGTGCCCGGTTGCGTCCCAAGCCTTATCCGCTCGCTCCTTCTCGAACATCTCACATTTTCTCTCCTTCACAGCAGCATCTGGGATTCCAATGAGTCTGGGATTCCAATGAGATACCACTGCGCCTCGGATACCAATAGGAGCTCTGCTGCTCTCGGGCCCGCTCACCAGGCCTCATGTCCCCTCTATCTCGGACGTTTCCGTCACTACCCGACTGCGTTCTCGAACATGCTTTGTCCGCCAGGCACCGAAGGATCAGAGCCTCTTTCTCCCAAACGCGTCCTGTCAGCTTGTGACTTCACGTCTGCTTCACATTCCTCCAGTCCCTTCCATGCGACACTCTCCTTTCTCAGCTCTTTTGACCCATGATCATCTCCAGCCCCCGCTATCATGTCCATGCCTCGATGGGAACATCCTTCTCTGTTCTGTCAGCCCTGCTCCATGCTCGCAGTGACGCTTTGCTTTCTGCGGGAATGCACCCGCTCCTTACGGCCCGTCCTCCATGCGCCCATGTCCTATTCTGCGTCGGCGACAGCCCATGCCACGTTTTAAACCCCCCGCCCTCCGAGTGTTCGCGCCTTCGCGCCCTCGGGCCTTCTCGAGCACGTATCACCGCAACATGACGGTGGGACTCAATGCCCTCCGTCACTCTCCGCCATCGAATGCCCGCGTTCTGACCAACACGCTAGGATGAAAAAACTGACTCTACTTCGAAGACTTATAGACTCGTCTTCGCGATGTATTCTTCGAGCTTCTGCCGGCTCGTTCGGCTGGATATCGGATGCGGACACGGCCCAGGGACCGCACTCCAAGCTCGTTCGCCTTTACGAGCCGCACCAGGCGTTCCTGCATCGACGTCGGACCAAGTCTCGCCGCGATATGGTTCTCTCAAATGTCACTGTCCGTGCTGATATGTCGAGATCACTCAGAAATAGCCTATGTCGGCGCGCCCCGCTTCAATGAATCTCCCATTACAAGTGTCCCACCCGGCGTACTCATGACGCGCGGATCTTTTCAAGTTCCTCCTCGAAGTGTCGTGACCTATAGAGAGAAGTAAGTCTCAATGTCGTATTTCCCCATGTGTCGCAGCTCATTCTAGGAACACTGTCTGCGCAAGAATTGTGTATTCAAAATGCGTATGCGGGCCCTCTTCAACGTGGCTCATGACCTGTTCTTCTGTACGGTGTCTATCTAGGTTGGAATAAACCCAATATTCGTTCCAAACGCTCGGGCTCCTGGTTCCCACCATCTTGTTGCACATCATCGAAACAATGGAAAGTCGCTGGCTGCAGTCTGCGCGGCGCCAGGCTCGGAGGAACAACTTCAGGGGGACTCGTCTGCTTACTGTAACGTTAGACACGGCGGCGGCCCCATCGACCTAGCTCCATTCCGGCTGCGGTGCCGCATGATACTCGTACACGAATTCCAAAGTGTCAGTTCGACTTCCAAAGTGGAGCGCGTACATTGCGATCTCGTTTCCGTACCTTTCGCATGTCGATTGAGAGGCAATCATCCTTTCAACGAGCCGTGTTAGCTCGTCACTGCTTTCGGTCTCGGCCCGCTGTCGTTGATGCCACTGTTACATACTGAACTGTCAAAAATCTAGAGCGCAGTGCCCGCAGTCACCCAAGACCATCGCCAACCGCATGCTTCAAGCGTGACAAGGTGTGTGCCACCCTAACAACTGATATACCGTGACTCACACACCTTCACTTGCGCATGATCCCAGTCATTAATATCGATGGTCGCGGGAGAGCAAGCTGGGTGCGCGTGAGGCGGGTTGTCGTAAGCATTGCATATTAATATTTTCATATTCTGGAGCCTGCACGCTTACGGTACCTGGGATGTCTTTTTCTCTCACGTTAAGCTACAACAACAGCATGCCCTAAAACCCGACGAGGCGAAGAAAGCTGTCGTTTAGGCTGTTTACCGTGAACAATCGCGGTAACTAGCGTCGAATAGGGCTGTCGGCCTCGTGTCGGCAAGAAGGTGTCGTGCTGCGTGGGGCTGTCCTGCCTACGATGGTATTCGTTTCCAACCAACTTTGGCCCACTGCGACTCCTCGCCCTCTCTCACGTCTATCTCGCAAAAGCGCGAAGCTCGAGATCAGACTCGTGTCCCGTACGAACAGGGGTACGCCAATTACACGACCTTCAATCGACAATCCGATTGACTTGGCTCTCGGAGAACGATCTATGACCGCGGACTCATAGATGCCCTGAGGAGTACGTACGACAGCTCTCCTCGTTGTCGGCTAGGCAACGAAATATACTCTACACGAGGCTACATGAGGTCCTTTGAGACTTTGGTTGGGCAAACGGAAATGCGTGAGTACACAGTTCGTACTTGTTCGCACGCGCTGAAGATTTGGCGCTCAAACATCATTGTAGTGCGACTGTGATACGGATGCCGAACGACTCTAACATACCCCGCTCGAGGCTGTCAAGGCTCGCCGACGTTGGCCGATGTTTTACGTGGCTCTCGGAATGTTTTGCGTACATGCTACGCAGACGAAATGGCATGGGCGACGGTCTCAAGCTGTCAATTGTAAGCCCTTACTCCTCATTTGATGGGCCTTAGTGGTATTTAGTACAGTGTAATCTGCACCTCCATCAATTCTCACAGATCACCCACTCGACCAATGAGGTACCCGTTGGGGCTAGTGCCCTCGTAAAACAAGTCTGTCACCGGGCAGGAGGAGGAGTCCTCGGACGCCGTCAATTGTGGCACAAATACAAATCTCTGCGCTATTCTTGTGGGCGATGGTGGCTACGGCTTTCCTGCTATGACGAAACATGTTCATCATCGCCCTGCCGCTGCGCGCGTGCATGAGAACAACACTCGTTTTTGTTTAATCGCCGACGTCCATTGTCAGTCAGGGTCCTCATTGCGTTATCAATGTGAGTTCACAGGAACACTATCAAATAGGCGTTGCAAATACCAAAATGATAATCCAGGTGTCGTATTGAACCACCTCAATGGTGGTGGGATTGCCCAAAGCAGCTCCGACGTGTCATTCGCGCCAGGCACCGTACAAAGCTCCATCAGTCGGATGGAATGTTGTTCATGTTCTCTTCACTCCAAGAAATGCTCATCTCTACAAACGGCCACCCCCCATTAACAGCACGTACGAAGCGTCTTAGTCTGCTAATAGATAAGCGGAAAGCAGTTCTGCAGTGCGCCATATGCTCTCTTTCCTTCTCGAACTGTTAGTCAACCTTCTTCACAGCAATCATATGGAGGACCCGTCCTTGCATCCAATGGACGGCGCTTCATCAAAAGTTCACGAACTCTTCCGATGTGTGACTAGGGTAACATCCGAGCATACTTGTTTTGGGCAGGTCCAACGAGGCTCTGCTATTTCGATCAACACTACGCCACCGCCCGTTTTCAAGCCCGTGAAAAGTCTATCCGACACAAGCTCCGTGCTCGATGGACCCACTCGTACTCGAGGCAGCCCTCATCACCGTTAGGCTTGAGCCCGTCCTCGACATCGCGTCGTTGTGCGGCGCGATCTGTCGATTGCATTTCAATTAGCTCGTGTGTGGCGTCGGGGGAAGGCAGCCGTCGGTCGTCTAACAATTGGCAAGTGGTCCGCTCGCTACGCCCCACGATGGAACTGCTTGTCCCTTTCAGATCTCGGTCTTGCGTAAGTGCGGACGCATCCCGTCCGGTGCACAGACGAGTGGCGACCAACAACCTTGAAAGGTTGCCCATGTACTCTCAGCCACACGAAGTTTTCCCCGAAAGTCGGATCCTTCCCCATAGTATACACACATTGAATATGGTCCTCCGCCGCCGCAATATTCCAGCTGATATCGCCACAAGCTTTCGGCACATTGCGCCCACTATATAGCTTGTTGAATCTTATCGCCCACTAATCTATCAATTTGTTCAGTGTGTTGCCTTCAAAACAGGGGGACGTACGACCAGCGTACCGCTGGTCACCAATGCCGTTGTGCACAGGCGCGGTGCGTCCCACTATGTCTGTCGATACTCAAGGAGGTCAGCTGCTGCAGGGCTGCCTCGTCGTGGTGGTCGCCATTGCTATCGATGGCATATGAGACACCTGTTGGTCGGAGCCACGTACGTCAGTGTTTCTCTTCCTCGGGGAAACTTGCATGCTCACCATAATCCGTCCGTTGTCATTGAATAGCGGATGGATCATCTCCTTTGAAAACAAGCAGCACTGTACAGCCTAGAACATTGACACCACCGTGTCTGACACAGCGCCACATTGCCATTAGTCGGTCGGTGGCGACACTAGGGTCGGGGACGCTTAATGCCACTACGGGCGACAGTTTTAAGCGTCCGAGGAATCCGCTCTCATATGCGGTACCTCGCTGAATTACTGTGAGATTATTTCGCCTTTGTGGATTTTACATTCCTCGCGCTTTGTATGTTCCTACGCAGCACCCCACTCGTTATGCCGTCGAAACGGCAGCGACCAAACCCCACTAGACTTGTGCGTCAGCTTCTTACCACACCCTTGCTCTGGAAGCGTATGCGAGACCACCTCTAGGCGCATTACCCCATGCTCTGCGCAGCATTGCGCTCATGCTGTCACACTTAGTAAGTGCGACGGTGCATGAAGGTTCCTCTCTGGGGCACCACGTTCATACGCTTCAACTGCAAGACCTGCTATTCTGGTAAATCGGGTCTGCACAATTGTACATACTAGGCGTTTGTTTCACACCGCGCATGCTTCGCTGTAATTTAAATTACCGACCTCTCGGGACCCCCGCGAGCCCGTCATACAGCACAAGTCACAAGGAGAAACTTATTCCTACAGCTTGAATTAGCTAGTTACTTGCTACAGTGCTCGTCTCTCACCATTGCTCGCCTTGCTATCGTCGTGTTTCCTCGGTACGGAATTCTACATTGAATAGTGTGATTTATCAAGTCAAGTACAAGGGCCGTTCCCCCGACCCACGTGGATCATGATATGTAGTCCGAAGGACGTGATGTCGTCCTGCCACTCGAAGAGCTAGATAAAAATCTGGCAGAAGACCGTCTGCGTTAGAGGGGCTGTGACTGCCCGAGGCGCACAGTTCCTAGACCTAAGTGAGCACCGAGAGCGTTGTGGGAAGTGCACAGCCTAGACATGCTTGTGAGACGCACAGCGAGCGAAAAGAAAAGACTCACTACTCACGGGTCGACCCTGTTACCCAATGGGAGCAACTACATTCAGATACCATGAGAATTTCTCCTAGGTCGGAAGGACCAAGCTCAATCATTTCATATGGTCGACAGCAATATCATTGGAACCCTGGGGGGTTCTCACCATGTGGGTGCTACTCTGCTATAGCGAAATCTGCTGTTAACAGTCCCACCCATGACCTAATGACTGAAGGCCGGAAATATATTCGAAACTTGGCTCTAATAAGGGTCAAAATTCCTTGATCTATGGAGCGAGTGGCCGATGTCGTAGAAGAGGTACTCGCCTAAATTTGATAGCTTCCCTCGGCGTGAGTTGGGCACAAGATGGTTCAAAAAAAACGGCACCGCCAATAGCGGTATTCGGCACGCAGTGCTAACTCGAGTCTTTCTGACGGCTGTAGCGTGAAGGGGCCTGAAAGATGGACGTAGATAAGCCTCAAGCCTCGAAGTTATTGCACCCACCTCACGATAGCTTCCGGTCGATCTGAAAAAACAATCGCAAACGCGGGCACATAGAAGCGTTCATGGGAATGAGCATAAGGTCACAGGCAAAACTGAGGGAACGATTCCAGATGAGAGTACACCTATCAGGCAACCCGACGGCGCGAACCAAAGGCCCCATGCCTGGCATGAGCTTCTACTGAGTTACTCGTTATGGGACCTCGGCGAGAACAGTACCCTCAGTCTTGCGGATATTTCCGAGAATTGGTAAGGGTGAATGCATCGTCCTATAATTTTCGGCGCGGAAACTAGTCTCAATGAAGCACTTCAAGAACAAGCTATAATTTGTGAAGTCGTGGCAGATTGCTTGCAAATGTACATTCTCACCGTAAATAAATTCATACAGGAAGGATTTGCGCACTTTTTGATATCCTTGGGGCATGTCTGTATACCGCGCAGTCAGGCATATCGGAGGTCATCGCCAGCACAGTAGCTGCATAGAACGTATTGTATACTCACTTTTTCCAATCTGCTCATCGTGCACCTCTGCTCGCGCTCCGTCTTCTGTAAATCACGGTGAGTCTTATACAAGATTACCTCTCGTAAGCCATTAATGCTGCTTCGATGTATCGTTACACAGGAAACAACGCGACCATTGGTAGTAGCGGACAGACGAGTCAAGCGCTTCCTGTGGCCACAATGTTCGAGTTCCGCTTCGGCAAACGCCGATAGCGCGCTGTGTTGTTGGGCTCGACGACACCGCAGACACTTGCGACGTGCTCTCTGCAGCGCGCTCACCATATCCCCCCTCTCCCCCTCTTCTCATCCCCATTCGATATGAATAATAATACAAGACCTTCATTATACCTAGCTCCTTCTGTCAATACTACAACGTAAGTTTTCAGCCGTACGCATGGTCAGATGAATCAACATGCATTGTTTATCACAGAGTGGTCACAACGACCACGACCACTACGACATACGCACCGATACCACTCCCAACACTCCCAACACCATCATCTCCGAAAGACCCTAAGGTCTACCCGCTATTGCATGCCACCCTACCACGCTCGCTTCGCCAATTCCCGCTGATATTTCCCGGCGGGTCTCGCGCCACTTTCCGCGATGCTACAACGGGCGAGGACGAAATGCAAGAAGAAGAGGAAGTTGTGGGTGGTAAAGGGTGGCGGATGATCAAGGCGGATGATACGATGGACCAGCGTCCAGAGGCAGGTCTTCAAGAGGCCGTAGAACGTTACGGCAGGAAGCGATCGTACAGTACCGAGAATATGATGGAGGGTATCGAGGCTACATCGGGTTTCGCGAGCCACGTACCACCACGAAAGAAAGCGAAGGCAGCACCACCTCCTATTGCCACTGCTCTCACCCCCGCTGCGCCGCCATCTCCTTTACCATCTCCTCACGGCTCTCCTCCACCGGAGAACATATGGCCCTCAGCACCTCCAAGTGGACATTCGTCGCCACAACCACACGCGCCGCTGCAACCGGACCTCTCTATGACGACACTGCTTGCATTACCCTCTCTACTCAACCATTTCTCCAATTTACCATCGCAACTTCAATCGCATGTGCTCCTCACCTTCCTCCGACATTCACCTCTAAATGTGCTACGAACTCTACATTCTGTCTTGACACCGACTCTGGCGCGTGACTTTCTAGCTCTCCTTCCTGCTGAACTCGTATCTCTTGTTTTGAGCTACTTGACGTTCGCAGACCTCGCTCGGGCATCTCGCGTGTCCAAGACGTGGAGAGCTATCATCGATTCGGACCCTGTTCTGTGGAGAGAGCTGCTGAAGAGCAAGAAAATATGGTTTGGTGGAGGTTCTGAAGATGCCTTTGCGGAGGCAATGTTCGCTCGCCGACGGCACACTGGCCTTCCACCACCGGGCTCTCTTCCATTACCACATCCTTACAAGGTGCTGTTCAAATCGCGTCACTTGACGCGTACGCGCTGGGTCCACAACGAGCAGCCACACCACATCTCCTTCCCAGCGCACGGTCGATCCGTTGTCACTTGCCTTATCTTTTCGCATGGCCGTATTATTTCAGCCTCTGATGACCACTCAATCCACGTATACGATCCAATTAGCGGAACGCTTGTTCGTTCTTTGGACGGGCATGAAGGCGGTGTTTGGGCCTTAGCGGCTACGAAAAACACCCTCGTCAGCGGATCAACGGACCGTACGGTCCGTATCTGGGATCTCACCACCGGTCGGTGCACTCACGTCTTTGGAGGACACACGAGCACCGTCCGCTGCCTGGCTATCGTGAAACCCGAGCTCATAGAAGTTGAAACTGACGGAGGTGCCATTGTACGCGAAAAATGGCCGAAACGTCCCCTCATCGTCACGGGAAGTAGAGACCATTCACTTAGAGTTTGGACCCTGCCCAGGCCTGGTGACGATGAATATCGATGTTACGGCGCCGATGACAACGAAGTGGACCCTTCAGAGGTGAGTACAATCTTGGGTATAATCAAAGCATGCTAACTTGTATGGTAGGAGGAAGTAGATGATAATCCTTACCATCGCTTGCATCTCGAAGGCCACGATCACGCTGTACGTGCCCTCGCTGCTCGAGGCAGGACGCTAGTCTCCGGCAGTTACGACTGCACCGTTCGTATTTGGGACATCATTACAGGTGCTTGTAAATGGGTGCTTGTTGGCCACACACAGAAGGGTGCGTATGAACCTCCAACGACCATGTCCTACATTAGCATTGATGTTCAGTACAGTGTACAGCGTTGTCTTGGACATTCACCGCAACCTTGCCTGCTCGGGATCAATGGATGGGACCGTTCGCGTGTGGAACCTCAACACAGGCACTTGTCAACACACCCTGACCGGACATACGTCATTGGTCGGCCTGCTGGGACTTTCCCCCTCTTATCTTGTGTCCGCTGCAGCTGACTCTACTCTACGTGTGTGGAATCCTGACAGTGGTGAATTGCTTCATACACTGGCTGCCCATAACGGAGCTATCACATGCTTCCAGCATGACGAATTCAAAGTGCTCAGTGGGTCAGACGGAACGCTGAAGATGTGGGATATCCGCGATGGCTCTCAAGTACGAGACCTACTTACGGGCATTGTTGGCGTATGGCAAGTCGTCTTCGAAGGAAGATGGTGTATCGCCGCCAGTAACCGCACAGAGTCGACTATGCTGGACGTTTGGGACTTCGGTCGTCAGGATGGTGACGAAGACTGGGTCGGTGAGCCCCCGGGTGGTCTTTACGATGAAGACAGCGATTATGAGGACGATGATGATGAGCCAGTAGAAGGAGAGCCCATGGACCAGGACGTCGAGATCGTTCCATCCGATACTGACGAGGCTCAGGTGGATGATTCAGAGCCCGCGGAAGAAGATGAAAGATTAAGTTGGTCACGAGTACGTCCCGCTGGTTCAGGGCGAAATGCTCGACTTAGGGTCGAGGGGGAGACGCGTGGACGCCTCATGCTCCTCGCAGGAGACAATACAGGTGCCTCTACTTCTGCGGGAACACGAGCACGCCCTTTGCCTTCAAATGACGAGACACCGACTCGCCCCAGGATTCGGAATGCAGTCGGTCGACGGCGGTAGGCCGTGACATTCAGTTTGAAGATTTCTTTATGTTATTTCGCATGGTTCTATCGCATGGCTCTGTTTGTATTGATATCCTTGTTCACCATGTTACACTGATTGTGGACGCTTTTGAAGAGCTCCTTCCGCATTACACTACAGATATTCAGGGCGCATTATGTAGCTTAGTCTCGTTCATGCAATGTTTATTCTATTTGGATGACATTGCTTCGCCGGGCGGACTCCCTATGCGAGAGATCGTGGGTCAGGATTACGCCAAGACCGTTAATAGGATGACAGACTGAGAACAATGCTGACGAGTATGACAAGCTGACGATTACTGCCATGAACTTTCGCCAGACAGGAACTACTAACGCAACCTCTGTGTGGTATTACATATACCCGGGCAAGAACTATGCCAGAGGCTATCGATCCCATGTTCTAGAACTTGTCCATCTAACGTGTATGTACAGCTATGAGGAGTATGAGCCACCCATTGTGGCTGATATACTTCTAGATACTGAGCCAATCGGACGACAGTGTCTCTGTATCACAGAAGCTGCCCCAGAGCGGGGACGAGACATGCTATCGAAGTGGAGGATTCTTCAATATATGACACATGCTACCCACCTGTGGCCCGGATTGGCCACGAAGGCCTTCCTCGACCGAGGTTGCCATAAGAGACTCCGCGTTCTAGGAAACCCAGTGTATGACCTCTTTGGCTTGTTGGATCTTCAACCGCGGTACCGGACTCCTCAGCGACAGCGGCAAGCTCCGTCTGTGCGGTACCGCTATCTTGGACTAGACCGCATCTTCACCTCGGTGAGAGAAAGAGAGTAAGTAAGCGCAGAACCGCAATTCAATACTTGATTCTCTTATAGAGTTTCATTGCTACAAGTAGGTATGAGATGACCAGGCGAGAACAATATCCGCGCGGTGGAGGTTGCATATGAGGCACACATCAGCTACCAGTCTGAATATTCTTGCGTGGATTACGGCAAGACTCGCAGTCAGGAACAGCGGAGATGAGTCGCAGATAATAACATAGGCCTCTTGCAAAGTCGTGGCCAAGGCTGTTCGATGCCCGCGACGGGAACAGAACACTGATCCATCCGCCGCAAAGCGTTAGATCACTCTCGCTTTGTGTATCTTTACGTCTTCCTTAGGTCTAGGGACAGCGTGAGCACGAGTTTACTGAGTCGTTTGGTGCGTGTCCATACCTGTCTTGCGCATCGGTAGCAACAGCGCCTAGACGCTGTAGAACGCGCATGCCCGAGCTTACTCGCCCGAAAATTGTGTGCTTGTTGTCAAGATACGGCGTTGGTGCCAGTGTCATAAAGAACTGTGAACCTACATGTTCAATCAGTTTTTGCCCGATGTAATCATCTGCAAATAGGCATCCTGACCGTTGGTATTTGGGCCAGAGTTTGCCATCGCTAATATCCCAGCTCCAGTAAAGCGTAATTCTGGATGGATCTCATCCTCGCTGTGACAGATGCTTTATGAGTATTATAATTTGTTCCATCAAGTCTATTCGACTTGCAATTTTTGGCCATAAATACTCGTGCCACCGCGACCTGTGCCAGTAGGGTCGCCACCCTGCACCATGAAGTCCTAGACCCGTTCGAAAGCGTAATGTCAAATAACCTCCGGAGTGTGAGAGGAAAGGAACATACGGGGATGATACGGTGAAAAATAACACCGTTGTAGAAGCCACGCCGAGCGAGCTCTGCGAAGTTTTTGCATGTCTGTTGGGTTGTAGGAAGGTGATTGAGTGCCTCTGATGACAAGCGAAGCAATGCATATGTGAAACTTACACGGGGGGCATGATCCCAATACAGCTCGAGTTGTATGTCGCCCATGCTAGTTTCTAAAACAACGGATTCCATGACAATGTACTGAGTATCAAACGCTGAATCCAACGAAATCAGGGACCTATGACAAAAGTGAGAGGTGTGTTAGAGATAGAGACGTTCTGGTTCGATGTAAGCTACAAGCTTAAGCTCTACGATTTGAGAGGTAAGCGTGACTGGGCGCCAATCGGGTGCGTTTCATACGCCACTACTCGTTGCTTGTTGCGGGGCTTCGAACTGTTAGCATTTCGCGACATTCCTCCGACGTTCTTTCTCTGTATTCATTATAAAGCATCTCCATTAAGACTCTGTACTCAAGGTTACATTCTAACACAATGCGCGCTGTTCTCCAACGTGTCTCGTCCGCCTCTGTACAAGGTAAGCTCTGTGTTTGATGTATCGAAAGCTCATTTTCTTAAACAGATTCGACTGAACTGAACTGTATATGAACGGCAGTTGATGCTCAACTCGTCTCCTCCATCGGAAGAGGCATCATGGTCCTCGTGGGTATTGGCAAAGGTCTGTGAGTGTCTCGAACCAGGGACCAAGTTCAATCATTGAGAACGGGCCAGATGATACCGCCGACGACGTCGCTACCCTGTCGAATAAGATGTGAGTCTTCCTTCCCATCTTTCATCATCAGTCTACACGGTCCAGACGGACTGTGCAGAGATTGACGCTACTAGCCTCCAATTGAAGGTCTTCGCAGATTCCACCGGTCAGATGTGGAAACGCAGTGTAATAGACATCGACGGCGATGTACTCTGTATTTCCCAATTTACACTGCTCGCCAACACGAAGAAGAGCAAACCTGATTTCCATGGCGCCATGGTATGTGAAGAGGTTCAGAGCTAAATGAGTCAGGTCGCCTGACAATTTTGTATTTCTACGATCATCGCTTGCTTTCACAGGGTTCAGAATCCTCACGGCAGCTCTATGCTGCCTTCCTGGATCGCATGCGAACGCTATACAAGCCAGAGAAGATTCAAGGTGTGTGTAGCCCTGGACTCGTATGCTTTAGCCCTCCCGACCTTCCGCTTTGTCGTCATCCTTTCCCCTACCTGTGCTCTAATTTATGCCTTTGCATAGATGGGGTTTTTGGCGCCATGATGAACGTCAATTTAACCAACGAGGTGTGTGATAAGTTAGCCGTGAATGTTCCTACATCCTTCCCGCATCCAACCTTAGTTGTCAATCAGTCTGATCATACCCGTCGGTACTTTTAGGGCCCTGTGACGTTCACGCTTGATTCACGCAAGTTTGAATACATCGATAGTGGTATCAGCACCCCAAAGAAGCCGAGCGGTAGCAGCGGAGGTAAAAGCGAGAAGAAAGAAGAGTCATCAACCGCCGAATAGAGTCAGCTGTGGAGACTGCGCCGCTTTGGCGGCGGAAAACAGGAAGTGTGCCGCCAAATTGGGAACATACTCGATTTCAGGTGCTCGACTACAGCAGTGCAGTGGCAGCTGCTATGCCTACATGGTGAACGTCCAGCATCGTAAAGTAGATGTAATCCCTTTCCCGAAAACATTCTAGATGCATTGACCTATGACCAGGCTAAGGACGCCGGTTTAACTGTCCTTTAATAGCCGCTTCGGAACCGAGCTCTCAGCTGACGATATGATAACGCCAGGATCCCGCACGGGCTTGTTGCAAAGCAAGAGGCCCAGTTGCGACATATGCCGCCTATAACATACCACCTACAGCTGCAACAATGGCCTTGGTACCTAATCTGACGCGTCTTTCCATACCGCGCCATGCTTGAGCATGAGACCAAAGGTCCTCGACCTCATGCGCCAGTCGGCGACGCAGCTTGGACGAAGTGGTGGCAAGAATGAAAGACAACTCCGTATCTAGGTTTGCAGACCGCGAATTCAGGTTTGTCGAGCCAAATAACGTGAGATACGGATCAGAGTTCTCTGTGGGTCTCAGCCATATTCCTGTGGGTCCTGATTGAGCATATGCATCTTTGGTGGCGTTATACTCTTACCCTTGGCATGATATGTCCATCCGTCCTTCTCCCATTCCTGAAGACTAATCCCTGGGTTGCTTGAACTCGGCATACGCCCCGCATTGCGTACTGCACGCATAAAGCGTTGCTCGAGAAGGGTATATCCTTCAGGTATACGACCAGATATACCTCGAGATCCGTAAAAACCGTTGGCCTGTAGAAACCTTTGAGTAGGGCAATATAAAACAAATCGAACTCTTTGACCTTGGGACTAGCAGCAAGGATACGACACCCCATGCGCGATTGCAACATGAGGCTGCAATAGTCCTTGTATATTCCGAAGTATCCGCTAGTGATGTCCATTGCGGGGACGCTTTGGTTGGCGTTACGATCAATCTCATCGAAAAGCATAGCCAAAGCACGCTCTTCTTCCCGGATGCCGAATTGGCCACCTTGTATGATAGGGAATATGACGACATCGTGTGTAGAAGTCTCGCCTATATGGTAGAGAGCAGGCATTTTTGCTGTAGAGGCCAGCCGGTACGACTCCTGAAACCGCAGAAGTGTATGGCGGGCTTTGAGTTCCAAATAATGAGGGTGTGTCTGGTTATCCGACCAATGCAGCCGGTATTCATTAGGAAAGGATGGTGCTGGAAGTAGATTATATGCGAATCTTGAGGCTGATTGCAAAAATGCAAAACAGTATTGCGACAATAGAGGGTGTGACGTGATGTGGATATAACGATCTTGTCGATTCGTAAAGTAGGACGTGTTCAGGTTTGCACTGAAGAACGAAATGAGCTTATTTGAGACGTCAATAAGTGTAAAACCTACCCGCTAATTATTACTTCATTGTCAACACCATATATTTTCGGATGCCATGTACCCCAACCTTCGTTAAACCTTGGGGGGACGATTTTAGCCATCAAGCCTTTCAGCTTTGGGCTGCGGAATAAGCAAACACGTATTCTGTCTGGATACTCTCTCAATAGAGGAAGTAGTGTACGTGCTGTGGAGTCTGGCCCAGGTCGCGTGGAACGGTTGAGGTCCAAGTGGAGATGAACTTGTAGGTACGGCTTATCCCGCAACGATTTATGTAGTTCTTCGACCTGTCTACTAATCAGCAATATGGATCATGTATGCCGACTGAACTGCTCACTAGTTCGCCTTCCTTTGATCCAATGTACAGCGAGGACAGATATACTCGAAGTTCGGCCCGCCGGATCATTTCCTAGAGGTGCGCCCACTGTCAGTCATACGCTCGAACCAGAGGATGACACCGACCAACAAGCACTGGTAGAACTCGCTAGGTTCGTGCATGACCCGAACATTGCGAGAACCGGCAGTAAAGCAGGGTTGAACTTCCGCGAGCCTCTTAACATATCCTTGAAGGAACGGGTCGAGCCCGGATGAGGCGTGAAGCCTTCGGACCTGCGATATTTTTGGACATGCAAGCCTAGGCTGTAACAATCTAAGCATGTCAGAGATGACTTGCTTAAACAAGCTGTAGAACGTTACGGTGGTTGTGAAACAGAAGTCCGTGCTTGGATTATCGGTCGGGTGGACTCTTGGGGAGACCTCTGACCGTGGGAAAGTAGTTACAACTGTTGGGAGACCAAGGGAGACCGTCCACCCGTCCACCTGGAGACACCAACCCTAGCGCAAACTCAGACATCGACCAACACATCCTCAGCAAACATCATGGCCCTCAGTTTCATTGGGTGTGCTCAGTCGCTCTGTGCCGTCTTACGTAGCTAACATCTGCCTCTAGGAAGCCAATATCTCTCATCTCGCACTCAGATGTGCGGTACAGAGGTATTTTGGCAGGCATCGACCCCCAAGCGTCGACCATTCAGCTGTCTAATGGTTCGTTATTTGCTAGCAAAGGTTATGTGGCGCTGGCTCACGGTGTTTTATAGTGTACTCCATGGGAACTGAGTCGCGGAGGTGAGCTTTGTAGTGATGTCAGCTGTCCGTCAAGATGATGCCAATTACGGATGTAAATGAGCTTTGCTCACAGTCCGAGAGCGCATACAACCATGTGGATTCTTCCGTTGCCTTCCTTCTGACTATCGTTCGAACGTCGATGAATATAAAGCTGACGCGGCCTCTTGTTTTAGGCCCCCAGACCAGTTCATACCACCGGTGCAAGAGCCCTATGCATACATCATCTTCCGTGCCTCCGAAGTTAAAGATCTGGCTGTGGACGAGCCTCAACCTCGACGTAGTGTTCACGATGACCCAGCAGTGCTAGGAGTGAGTATAATTCTTTTTCAATAAACTCATCACCCCCCAAGAGGGTAGACATGATGAGGGCTACCCATATTCCATTCATAGCTTCTGTCCCTTCGCGCACGTGCTTATTCGCTGACTGCATTGTAGGCATCAGCACCGATTGTCCCACAAGGGGCATACCCTTACCCTGCTGGTGGTGGACCGTATCAGCAGCCCGGTGGTCAACCACAACAACCGCAAACTACCCCTTCACCCCAGAATGCTCAAGAATTTGCACAAGCACCCGCCCAGGGTACCCCACCGATACAGTCCGCGGTACCTCAGAACGGTGTGCCTGCGCCTGCAGCAACGAAGACTGGACGCAGTAGCGCCGTGAACTCGGCCACAGCATCCTTGGAGAGCGTAGAGCGAGCGTTAGGTGATTTGCGTGTCAACGGTGGAGAGACTAGCAACAATACACGCGGAGGACATGGGGGCGGACGACGTGGCGGGCGGCATCATGAGGCTAAGCAAGGCGATTTGCGGGTCCCGACGACCGATTTTGACTTTGAGAGCGCTAATGCGCGATTCGACAAATCCGCACTGTCACCCAACAAACCTGCGAAGTCTGGCGAAACGACGCCGCAGGTAGCAGCAGAGGAAGACGGTGAAGAGAAAAAGAAAGCGAAGGACAAAGAGGCCGCACCATCGGCATACAACCCGAAGCAGTCGTTCTTCGATTCTCTGTCTTCTGGAAGCAATGGTCCTTCAAGCGAGGGTCGTGGTAGGGGTGGCGGACGCCGTGGAGGTGGTGGCCGTAACAGGAGGGAGGAAGAGCGAGAAAGGAACGTGGCGACATTTGGCGAGCCAGGTGGAATTGGTCTCATGGGTCCAGGGGCGTACGTTGGTGGTTGGGGAGGATACGGCCGCCGTGGTGGTAGAGGGCGTCGAAGTGGTGGTGCTGCCACGAACTCTCGTCAGTGATTGCCAGGTGACTAGGTGATTCAGCTTTACTATCTTGTGAGTCGACTGAGTGTGACTGGGTTCTGTGTTGATCGACTACCTCCTTGTTGAATCCGAGTTCATTATGTGCTGCAACTGTACGTTTATGTGACAAGCTGTCTATTCATGAGCTTCGCGTCACGATGTGTCAGCTACTGGAGACTCCTCAGCAGTTCGTTTATCTTCTCCGTCTCGCTGCTCTCCTGCCTCTCTTTACAGACCTCCAGAAGAGTGTCCATGCTGCTGAAAGTACAGCCAGGGGCGGAACCAGCCATGCCAACCTCCAAGACCATCCCGCTTCAGCGTGCAGTCGTCGTACGAGTGAATCGATCTGAATCTGGAGGTCCTGAAGAGTACCAGAGTTGTCTACGACGAGGTCCGCATATTGCAACTTCTCCGCGATGGGCATTTGCGAGTTTAGTCGCGAGGATGCGTCCTCCGCACTTGTTCCATCTCGTTTCATCAACCGTTGTAGCTGGATCTCTTGAGAGCTAATTGCCCACTTTAGTGACCGCGTATAGGCATATACTGTTATAGACGTACCAATAAACCACTACCACCTTTCCCACCCATTTCCATAGGCCTCCTTCAATGAGGAGCGGCGTGTCTAGGATGCACAACTTGTGCCCCCGTATCCAATTCGAAACAACTGCCCAAAACATTGCATGCCACACAGCCGGGTGCACGATGCTATTCAGCTTCTTGCGCTGAGATTCATCGTTAAAGACAATAGACCCCAGTTTGGGCCGGTTGAGGTACCCGTCCGGAAGGAGAATGTCCTCTCCGAAGTGCTCGACGATCTTTCTCAGAGCTGGTGTTCCCGGTTCGACGACTTGTCGTGCAATAATGTCCGCATCGATGATGGGTAGTCCGAAGCTCTTCAGCTGTGCAGAGACAGTGGACTTGCCGGTGGCAATTCCACCGGTCAAACCTACAACTGTTAGAGCGAAGATGTAAGTTCTGTTAAGGCTACGAGAGAATGAGAACTACCTAGCATGATCGTGAAGAGATTTTGCGTGCCCCTCTGTAAGTCTAAGCAGGAGATGTGAATACAGGGATGTATTGCGACCCGGAGTAGTGCTGGAACAAGACAACCTATGCTCACGTCCAAGTCCGTTCACGCGTCGGTCACTTAGGGGAGCGCCCATCACGGCGCGAAAGCCGGACAGCGCGACACAGCCAATTAGTACGCTTGCTCTAAGTTCACTGCGACGACTACCGCGACAGCCAATCTACTAGTTCCTGGACTACTACCATCATCGCTCGCTCATATATTACAAGATCGTTGAATATATATCACAATAATCTAAGCTTGCCGGCTACCTCATTATGGACTAGTAAATGCGTCTTGATTCTTGTGCTGGTTACTATGTCGTCTAATGAGGATTTATAGCCTCGAACTGAATATTCACCAGCTGATCCTCACGGACCTTGCAGCGAATATCGGTGACTCAAAGGACGAGGATACCCAACCAGATGTACAGACTGCTATCGAACTTGTCACGTCCCAAGTGGAGACACGAGTAGTGCCAGAGGAAGAACCAGAGCAGCCAGAACGGGTCTTCATGGTGAGTACCACGTCTCCTATGGAACAATCATAGTCACATGTGTTTCAGACAAACTCTCGCGTACATTGTAACATAGGGTTCGCTGAGATTGCGGTCAATTTGCCTGAATCGCATGTGAACGAAACTGTGTCCGTACTCATCGACATCTTGCGCGACATACCCTATATCGACTTCGACCATTGCTTAGCATGGGACGGTACGCTCGCAGCCGTTTCGACTGCTTCGCTTTCTCATCCTTGCACTAGACTGGGCTCTGCCGGACCAATTGGCCTTCGCAACTGTGTCGGCTCTACTCCACACTGCTTCTTTGCATCCTGAGCATCGTCAAGCCGCAACGAATGCAATCAATGACTTTGTCGCAAAAATAGTCATCATGCTGAAGAAGGAAGACTGTATGGAACTTTCAGTTGCTTGTACCATACAATGCTCTTACGAATATGGATCTAGCTGGAGATATATTGGCGCAGTTTGCCCCAGCATTCCATGGTTTCTATCGGGCCATCACTTCGATACCCTTTACATGGTCCCTGGAAGAATGGTCCTCACTCGCGGTCCATCTTAATTCTCTATTCTCAGGCGAAGTCGTAGATGGTCTCAATCATCTGCTCATGGATGTACTTAGACGGGAAGGTGATGATCCCGAAAAGGTCCTCTTCATACGCACCCTCTTGTCTAGGTACATTTCTCGGGGCCGACCTCTTAGCGGCTACTTCATTGTATGCTGCGTAATAGAGGCGCATTGGACCATCCTAGCGCAAGCGTTGTTTACGAAACCGACGCCGACTTCTCGCAAGAACCCCGAATTCGTTGAAGCTGCCGCCGCTAACAAGGCGTGGCAGAGCTTGCTCACTGAAGCCGTAGACAATTCCATCACTGACGATGAAGCATATAGACAAGCTCTCACAATCACATTCGGCAACGCCATGAAGTCTTTCTCTGACCTTCTCACTCAAATTGAAGAGATGGACGCTGAACCGTCAGAGGACAGCTATGCGTGGGAAACCATGTCAGAAAGTCTGGTGAGTGTTGATACACTACTTATTCGTAAGTGAGCTGACACAGTCATAGAAATTGGCTTCTGTGTGCTCGTCGGCATCACATGTCTTGGAGAAGCAACTGTATACTCGAGTTCAGCTGTTACTTAGCGAGGAATCACCCATCTCCGACAATCTTGTGCAAGAGTCGGCCTTGAAGTCCGCTGCAGTCCTTGTCCGGAAGTACATACAATTCTTCTCCATTGACGATTGGCATACTCATGTTCGTATTTTGCAGCTTCCCCGAGATCGCACCCCGAATGGCCAATCATCTGCGTAAATTCGTTACTGCTCCGCTTCCCATCTTCGAGTTCGAGTTTACACCAGGTACTCGCACACCGCCTCCACTTATTGCCGCTGCGAAGTGTCTGGCATTATGCATTGATGTGAGTTCTACTTACTATGCGCGTAATGTATGCTTATTATTTGTTAGCTTGCGCCCGGAGATGATCTGGTTATGTCTTACATGTATTCGCTTCTCAACCACATTGCTGCCACTAGCAAAGAAACCTTCGAAGTTTCGAGCGCGTTGCGAAACTCCTTGGATGCGGACACAGCAACTTTGTACTCGCTGGAGACCGGGCTCAGAGGGCTGTCTGAGGATGAGAAGCGGCTTGTTGGTATAAGTACAATTTCCGTCGTGACCAGACTAGCCTTAGAATTCAAAACGGAAGAAGTATGTCATCCCGAAGCTTTTCGAAAAAGAGTTAATGACACTGAGTATTTCACAGGTCACTCGCCTCACGATATCTATGCTGCTACAACGTCTGCGAACAGCAGAACCAACAGTGGAAGCAGCAATTGCGTATAATCTGGTGGATCTCGCTCTGGAAGCTCCTGAGGCCTCGTTCATGGACATCATCAAAGTGTTCTCAGGTATCAATCGTTCAGCGAATACCGACGACCCGCGATTCACCAACAACATGGTACGTACTTCAGTAGCTCAGTAGGCCTGATCCATAGACCAATGCGAATACAGGTACTTGCGGCTCAAACTCGACTCGCGCGGGAACTCTACCGTCGGCCAGAGCTTTACGAGCTGTATTTAGTCGAACTACTGACTTTATTCGCGGACAAAGGCATCGCGATCCAGAATCTAGCGATATCCGATCACTTGGCGAAGGTCAGTCACACTTGATAGCTACGCATATATCTAACTGTATATACAGATGGAAGACGTTACGGAGCAGCTTGCTTCCTTGCTGTTGCCAATCGATGCCCTTCTGGCCCACACGGAATTTGAACTCTCTTCCAACTCCTCCGCGACTCTCGTGAACTTGTTCCGCAATATGTGGCTCCTTTGTATCCTCTTCCATTTCACGACAGATGACAAGGATCAGGTAGCAATGAGCTGGCGGAAGCCTGCGTTGATTCGCATCGCCATGAAGACACCTATAATCGTGTTGGAAGAAGCTCATGACACTATCGTTAGTGACTTGGAGTATAACCCGGTGCTACGACGCGAATATGTGGAAACGGTTTGTTTACACACGGTTTATAACGCATGAATATTCGTTACTCATACCATACCCAGGTCATTAGCAAGCACCGAGAGATGCTTACGAGGCACATACCCACGCGCTCGGGAGAAACTCGTGGTCTTTTCCCTGGGCAAGTCATATTCTTGCTCTGTATGCACGACATGGAACGTATGCGATCGGCGACTGGCCTGCCCGCATCGCTCGTATCATATTTCACCAACAACGGCTTGAACAAGAATCTTGGGTTAGTACAATGCATGGAGTCCATAGCAGAGAAGGTGCGTATCTCAAAGCGCTGTGATTACGAGACTCATTATTCTTCAGGTCATACGAGAATGTGTTATCGACCTCAATCTACTTGCCGCTAAGCAATCCTTACCCCAAGCGTTGTCGCAACAACTGCGTACTCTATTGATCTGCAGCACCCATCGGATTGCAAGAGCTCGAGAGGTCTCGTACAGATACCTCAATCGTCTGATCACCTCCTTCCCATCCTTGATGTGTGATCCTCCGCTAGTTTTCGCGATTTTGGAAACTCTAACGCTATTACGTCGCGCCTGTGAGAACGAGTTCTTGGACGAGGTCAGTGCCTACGAGTTCTAGAGAGAATAGTGCAGCTGATTATGGCCACACAGGATAATCCGGTCTACGAGTTTGCCTCCGACAGGATGGATCATACGTTGCAATTGACCGATGATTATGCTGCCCGTAATCAAATGCTGAACCAATTACAACACGAGGCTCATAATTGGTTCGAACTTGCTCTCGGACGCGCACCAGTGGAACTACATGCCACGCTGCAGGTAAGCCTGATTCTTTCCCGGCGACAATCTGGCTGATCTGAGACACAATATAGAAATATCTCAGTATGAATCCATCAACCTCCCTTGCGGATCCTTCAGATCTCGGACCTTCCATTGCGATGGACTTCGTGAAAGCATATGGTCCAATCGACCGAAGACTTGGTGAGTTTCAGTTCTAGTCGGCTATCATTTCTCTAATTCGTGGGATAGCATCTCTATCAGCTATGCTACCACCCAGGCGGGACCGCGCTAAGGTCACGATTGGCCAGCTCGCATCCAAGGCATACTTCGCAGGAGAAGCTTCGGGTTTCCGTCTGGCGCGTACGATCGGTATGTAACATCTACGAGTTTTTCTTCTGGGCTGATTTCTCGTAGACCGCAGTAAAGATGAAAGCACAGATACCGTGCAGGAGATACAATTGCTGAAGGCTCGTATGGTCGAAGCGATACAAGGCATCATACAAAAGAAGAGTATCTTGACCATGCAGGAACTGCGACGCCTGCTCTTCCGCTGTGCTTCTGGCGTTATCGACGCGGAGAAGGTAAGCTCTATTACTACATTGTCCAGGGCCATCACTCATTGCTGTGCAGTGTGATCATGACTTGCTGCATTATCTAGTGGCACTACCATTCGAAGCTTTCAGACCCAGCATCATGTCCGCTGGTATAGAAGCCTGGTCATGGGTGATCTCAGAAAAGCCGGACTATGAGATTGCGTTGCTATCAAAGATCACGTCCTTCTGGATCGAAATGCTCAAGCTGGAGAAAGGTCTGTTCTCAAAGACGCACAAGTACGTACATCCTTTCTGTCAAACTCCAGAACACAAGAAGTATAACCGTGTTCTTCAGCTATAGTGATCCGTTCTATCACCCAGTGGAGTACAGTCCTTCCGAGAGAGAAGCTGTTGAACGCGCTCAGAAAAGCGTACAGCGATTGCTTCTTCCTCATATTCTCGTATTGCAACTGTTGGTCAGCAGGTTGCAAGCAGCTAGGTACCGCAAACGCGGTATCATGTTACTACTACAACGGTTGACTTTGGCATCTATCAATGCACGATCCCATATGAGGTGAGACTGATTGCTACCCAGTTGGTCACTAGTTGACACTACTACAGCACACATCCGTTGGCGCGGGAAGCACGATTTTCCCTCCTTCTTTTTGCGTTCGAAGTTCTCAGAAGCTCGCATCTGGACATCTACTGTGAACATCAAGTGCGCGACAAAATATATCGCACCGCTTTCTCCTGGTTCGCGGCTCGACCACAGTACGTAGAAGTAACTTAGAATATTCCACCGTTCTAAACATCTTTCACAGGTGGTCCTTTGGCGCCAGCCGGGTCCAGATCGAGACAGATGTTAAGGTTCTCTCAGAGTTCCTCTCTTGCTTGCAGGGTGATATTGTACGAGGTTTCCCTGCCATATCGAGTCTGAATCCACCTCAAGCGACCACAAATACCGCTTGTACGTGAAACATATCATTGCATAACGAACGAGTTGCTCACCCTCGAGTAGATTACCAGACTCAGCTGAAGACACACAATTCTCCTCTAAAGCTTTTAGTCGACAACGAGATCTATCGCTTGAACGTATGGACCAATCCTGCGAATGACCTGAAGCGGGGCACGGACCACGTCAATACGGTAGAGAAGGTCATGACTGACGTAAGCGTTTAAAGCTTTCCATGAGTTTTTTCTTACCGTCTCTACAGGCCGGATGGATCAGTGCGTTGCGTACAATGTGGCAGATCGAACCCGCGATAGCGGTTTATTTGTCTGAACGGTTCCATGTGGTTTCCATATCGAATGAAGTGACTCGGCTCATACGATCAGGCACAAGAGACGTCTTGGACATACCGGAAGCCCTACAATATCTCGTAGGTGAAAGGATCGATGCCGGAGTGCAGAGAGACTTCAAAGTAAATCCAGAGTATTGAATGCGGATATCATACTGACCGCTACCTCTAGTATCTCCTGCTATGGGCCCCTATCCCCCCTGTGCTTGCCATTGCCTTCTTCGAGAAACGCTACCGTAACGATCCTATACTTTTGCAATATGCTCATCGGGTCTTGGAACAGCATCCAGTTGAACTTACCTTCTTTTTCGTTCCTCAAGTGGTGCAAGCACTTCGATACGACGAGCTAGGTAAGACTAGTGAATTTTCGGGCCGCTGAATCGTCTCACGTATGTAACCAGGCTATGTTGCACGCTTCATCTTTGAGACGGCCAAGATCTCCCAGCTGTTCTGCCACCAGATAATCTGGAACATGAAGGCGAATTGTTACAAAGATGACGCTGCTGAGATCGTGAGTTTTCCAAGTTTAACTGGCAGCCCTCACTCATATTACGATCGAATGTAGGAAGACTCGTTGAAACCGACTCTGGATAAGATCACCGACATGGTTGTCAATTCCTTGTCTGGTGATGCCAGAGAATTCTATGATCGCGAGTTCACGTTCTTCAGTGAGGTCACGTCGATTTCAGGGAAGCTCAAGCCATTCATCAAGAAGACTAAGCCAGAGAAGAAAGTAAAACAACTCTACTATGTATTTGGTGAGGATTGTACTTACTGGGCGTCGTAGGCAAAAATCGACGAGGAAATGGCGAAGATTCGCGTCGAAGTCGGTGTATATCTGCCGAGTAATCCGGACGGTGTAGTCGTAGACATCGACAAGAAATCTGGGCGACCGTTACAAAGTCATGCAAAGGTTGTTGGCTACGTTTCTTTATCCCTGATGGCGAAGCTCATATGTCGGTTTGCAGGCTCCATTCATGGCAACCTTCAAGGTTAGGAAGACGAAAACGATTGTCATCGAGGACTCCGAGATGTTGGGTGAAGGCACAGAGACGTCACAAAAATACGACGTTTGGCAAGCTGCTATCTTTAAAGTTGGCGACGATTGTCGGCAGGACGTTCTGGCACTGCAGATCATTGCAATGTTCAAGAACATATTCAATAGTGTCGGCTTGACGGTATATCTCTTCCCGTACCGTGTCACTGCAACGGCTCCAGGCGTAAGTGTCCCTTTTGCTTGTCCTCTCATCACATTCTGACCTTTCGGGCAGTGTGGCGTCATTGACGTAGTCCCCAACGCGACCTCTCGGGACGAGATGGGTCGCGCCAAAGTCAATGATCTGTTAGATTTCTTCGTTGCGAAGTATGGCGGAGAAGATACCGTCGAATTCCAGAGGGCTCGCCTCAACTTCATTCAATCCATGGCAGCCTATTCCGTCGCGTGCTACATCCTGCAAATCAAGGATAGACACAACGGAAACATCATGATCGATGGCGAGGGTCACATAGTCCATATTGGTGAGTGCGTGTGCTTGTACTGTATAGCCAACATTGACCAGATATCGTTTAAGATTTTGGCTTCTTGTTCGACATTGATGAGTATTCCTGCCTTTCATTTATTTGTAATCAGCTGACGGGACATTTCTGATGTTTACGCCCAGGAGTACGTTTTCTATCTCATGATCTCTCGACCGGCTTGCTGAGAAAAATCACAGGGTGTCAAATTCGAGCCAAGCTCCTTCAAGCTAACCCACGAAATGGTCATTTTGATGGGCGGCCGGTACTCGCAAGGTTATCAGCTATTCCAACAGCTCACCGTCAAAGCATTCCTGGCGATTCGTCCATACATGGATCAGCTCATCACCACCGTGCAACTAATGCTTGACACAAGTCTGCCCTCGTTCAAAGGAGAGCCGACCATACAGCGGCTGCGAAACCGCTTCGCCCCAGGACTGAATGAGAGACAGGCTGCTGAGTTCATGGTGGCAATTGTTCGCAACGCCCATGAGAACGTTCGTAGCACCGCATACGATGAATTCCAGAGGGTACGTTCCGTGTTCTGTCATGTTCGGATGCTTTCTGATCTCTCGTGCAAACACAGCTTCAAAATGGTGAGTCAAAGCAATCTCAACGATGTTTAGTGTATTCATTCCCCTCCAGGTATTCCGTACAAGTGATGTCACTGTTCTCTTATCGCGAACTCGTATACTTTCCTTGGTGTCTCTATGCTGCACTACTTTTGTGTAATGGTTGGCAGAAGTCCTTTTGTAACTGGCATTATCTTAGATACCCCCCCATTTATTGTGAAGCTTCCTTGGCGAACAACTTTGAATAGCTTCAGATACACGATGTGTTACAGGTTGACAGCTCGGTGTGTCTGAGAGACCTCAGTATTTTTCAGCTACACCCCGGAGTAAACTTAGGTGAAACTAGCAGACAAGAAGGTGGTGAAGTCACACGCGTCGTCGACGCGTTCAACGCTGCTCAGCCTGCTCGCGACGCGTTTTCTTAGGCGCTTGTCGTGGCGCGGGCAGCGGCGTCCCGTGGGCCCGGCTCATTCTGCGAGAGGATCAGTTTTTATCACCTCTTTTTTGTCCTCGTACCAATTCGTACAGAAGCCCACGATCTACAGAACGCCATGTCGAACAACCCCATGACTGATCTCTATGCCGTTGCTGGTAAGATATGTGTGTAAAAGAGCATGTCAGCCGAAATGAACTGAAAGTTCGTTCTCAGATTTCTGCCTGATCCCCATGGGCCTCGCGGACCCATCTGTACGTACAGCTCATCTTGGAACTCCCGAGTTTCTAGATATCGAGCAGACTTAACAGGTTGCGGAATATATCGCAGAGGCCGAGCGAGTTCTAGCAAAGTCCGGACTTAAGTACAAGGCACGTACTACAAATCCTATGACCGGTTGCTGAGCGAGCGGACCTGATGTCTTCAACGTGTCCGTAACTTACGCTGTAAATATAGCTTCAGTATGTATCATTCCGCTGCTACACATAGTTGCCAATGCTAACATGCGCAAAGCGGTTACGGCACCAACGTCGGTACGTCCTCACGTCCGCCACAAGCACAGTGAACGTCTAAACTGACACATTCATATTCTATAGAAGGACCCTGGTCTGCAGTGACCAAAGCGATACACGATTGCCACGCCGCAGTGCACGCCATGGGTGCGCCTCGTATCGCCACGGACATTCGCATCGGTACTCGGGTCGACCGCGAGATCCAGACCGGCACAGGCAACGAGAGCAAGGTGAAACGGGTAGAAGACATCCTTGCGAAGGACACGGCCAAGCCGCAGTGAGCTCAAATGAGACACCGTTGAATCTGACGAAACGCCACCAGGAGGAATTCTTCGAAAATAGAGGGCCGTCGCGTCAAGGTGCAATGATGTGGCATGGGGGATGTTGGTCGCGATGCTCAGAATATCGCACAGTCGATACAATAAGGCTCATTAGCTGGCTGTCACGGTATTTAAAGAAATAAAGTTATGTACAGCATCGCGCGCGGTCCGCGATAGACACTAGTCCCAGTGTCCTGAACACTTATAGACGCACCCTCATAATTAGAGTTCAACGTTTCAACTTCCAAAGTTGGAGCTGTCACTTCCACTGCGCTCATACGCCGGTCCGAGCAATGTAGGCCAAAATTACACCGCTATATCAAGCGGATATTATTGCAAACAACGGACATGTACAATGATACAGTGTTATACGACGTATGCGTAAAAGAAAGACGTGTACTAAGAAAGATCTATGTTGCGAGGTTCATTAGGGGTCGTGATGCGGGATGGGTACGTTAACTGCGTGCAATGGATGATTATGAGAAAGATGCAAAGTGGCAAAGTACGATGTCAACAGCATATTTTTGAACTCCAGCGCCCTCATGAAGAGCGATATCTAGCCCGTGAATAATAAGAAAGGATGTCGGTCAAAGTCCGGCAGCGGCATAACTCAAAGTTCGGGAAGCGTGTCAGAAACGGAGCAAGCGGGACGAGGCTCTTAGTCCGACGTCGCACGTTTCGACTTAGCACGGATCTTCTTGCCGAACAAGTAGAAGAGGAATGGAATGGGGATCATGGCGAGTGAGATGAAGGCCCATGTACTTGCTGCCCATCCGTTCCCGAGGTTGTGGTACATTGCGGTGATGAAGAGTGGCATCGCTGCACCTGAACCGGAACGAATGACGGTCTTGGCAGCGAGGGCGGATGCGACGTAGCCGGGGAAAGCGTCGATGATGTAGGCGTTGGCAGAGAAGTAGATCGTGACCACTGCAGACAGAACAGATAAGGCACTGCTCGCACGGAATATGAAAGTACGTACTTCCGAAGCCGAATGGGATACCAGAGCTGACTGGGCCGACCCAGTGGCCACCACCTGGCTGAACGTAGGGAGGACTTGTCCAACCGAAGATGAATAAAGCTGTAAAATGCGGAAATATGAGTGCGCGTTGCTGGTAAGAATTTGAGAAACGCACAGATGGGCACCCAGACTGAACCAACCATCATACCAACGAGACGATCTTCAGGCTCCGCCTTTCCACCTTTGGCTCTTGTACGTCTCATATAGTCGTTTTGCAAGACGGGCATGAAGGCAAGAGCCATAAAGAGACCGATGAGCACAGAGATGAATGTGAGGCCGGTAAGACCGTCGTTCCAGTGGTAGTCACCGCCGAAGACGACGGGGTAACTGAAGAAGAAGGCGTACTGTATGATGCCGGATGAGTACAAGCAGATTGTGTGCATCAATAATTACGTACCAGAAGACCGTAGATCAAGGCAATGTAAAGCGAAAGTAGGAGCAGGATGGGCTCGGTTGCAAGCATGGCTGAACAGAGTTTGAGTGGAAGGCTCGACAGACAAATCCTTGAATATGCTTACCGAAAGGTCTGATCAATGTATCCTTCATCATCTCAGAGAATGGGACCTTGAACAACTCCTGCTCCGTGCAAATCTTGTCATCGCCAGTCTCTTTCCTGAGCTTCTTAGCGCGCCTCTTGAGGATCACCGGCGCAAACGTTTCCGGAAGAGTGAACATCAGCAACATCATGCCACCGGCGAACATCATGTTGACCTGACAGATAGTGTTAGCCCCCGAAACTTTGAGATACGTTGCACACCGACTTACCCAGAAGAGCCAACGCCAACCAGCACCGTCACCGACAAATCCACCGATGACAGGTCCGAGTACAGGTCCACCGTAGGGAGCAGCGGCAAACAAGGCAATGGCGAAGCCACGCTCCTCGTTGTTCCATACGTCAGAGATGGTGCCTCCAGCAAGTGTCAATGGCGCTGATGCGAAGAAGCCACAGAGGAATCGAGAGATCATCAGAGTCTCGACGTTCCGCGCGACGGCACATGGGATAATGAAGATCAAGTAGATGACAGCGGGGATGCACCAAATTGGCCGACGACCGACGACTTCACTCTAGATACGGGAATTCAATCAGCATACGATTAAACGACTCGTGCAGTGTACGTACCAGTGGCGACCAGAGAAGGGGGCCGATACCGAAACCACAGACCATGAGGGTGACAGTGAGAGATGTGGTGACATCACCGATGTGGAATCTTTCTTCGATACCCTCGAAATCACCAGTGACAACCGACGAGGCAAATGCGACCTCAACGACTGACATGGCACAGACGAATGTTATGTCTAATAAGCACGTGAGCTAAGAGCTTCTGCAGTAGATAAATGTTGCAACATACACCACTTGTACCATCTAGCATAGTTGAGAGGGTTTTCTGGGTCGTCTGGTACGAAGGTGACAAGCTTGACATCCTTGAGACGCTGAGCCTTTTCCGGGTCTTGGAGCGCTGCTGGAAGGACCTCCTTGTGTGAAGGTATGGGCCGGAGGGCTGTCGAGGCAGGGATAAAACCCGTGCGAGAAACTGTACGATATTCGTTGGTAAAACCGCCCTCCTCGATGTTGGTACTTTGGAAGGGGAAACTAGGATCGGGGGTCGTGGGGTCGTAAGGGGCCTCGCCCTCCTGACGTTCCTCCGGTGTGTGAGTGCCGCTAGGCTGGGGCTTTGGTTCTTCTGAACCGGCGACGGTGCTCGTCGCACTGGCGGGCTCTGACATCGTGAGAGGAGGAGACTACGGACGAGGGACGAGGAGGGAAGGCGGATGCCTAGGGAGGAAGGGGAAAATAGATTAGCTGGAAGTGAAGACAGCCCATGTCTGTGAAAACATTTATATGCAGTACGGACGGACGTGGACGGGATATTTTGGACTGGTGAGCGCGAGGAGAAGGCGCGTTTGCACAAGATCCACTCACCGATCGCAAATGGACGCGTTCGCCGTGAATTGCCACCCCGAGGCGCTAGACATGCCAATTACGGACGCGAGGAACAGATTTTCCACGTGGCGGGGGGACGATTCGGTTCGGGGCTTGACGGAGCGCAGCGGAGAGTGTGTCGTCCCAGCAGCGGCGCTCCCACGCCTGCGAAAGCAGTTGGTCAGGCCTGGGTCAGTTGGCTCATGCACCGCCTGCGACAAGAATATCTCCGCATACCGCCTGCCGTAGGCCTCTTTCAGCGATTGTATCGCCCCTGCATCTCCCCCTGTTCGCATGCTATGCCTGGCGGACCCGCACCCGGTTCTCAAGCTCGCCGCTGAAGTTTATTTTGCGAAGAATTGAACTCCAGCCACGAACGAGCGATTGCAGCGTGTTCCTGCTTTGCTGGCGATTCCTTGGGCATAGGCGTTTGTTTGAGATCAATCTTGTGGTACACTGTAGACCCGGTATTGTGCGTATGACGTGCTTCACGGCAGGCCCTCAGCGGAGGATATCGTCTCGGTTTCGGTTGTCCCATTATTCAGCATCCTGCTGAGCATCATGGGATGCAATGTCAGCCGTCTATCCAGGAAATGTCCAGCGACACCAACCAGGATGGAAGCGCGGCTGCTAGCATCCTTCCTGGATCGATACGTCTCAGCAGCTGATTCGTGACCGAGCGCAATAAACAGCTCACACGCGGATTCATGGCTATTGGTGAACACTGTCCACTTGAACAGCACCACGCCAGAACTTATGGATCAAGGGCACTGAATCTGGCATCCTGCAATGCAACGTAACATTAGAGTTATTCTTGGCGAATACAGAACTGCCAGCTAGTAGGAACTTGCCTGCCAAGCGGTTTACAGGAGTGGTGGCCACATTTAGAACGCGCTCTTGTAGCACCCCTTATCGCCGCACGCACAGACCGAATACGCTGCGGTGAACATACTGTCGGCCGGTATAGTGGCGCTGGGTATGGTAAAGCCGACGCGAGGCGGTCACATCAGGATACGGGAGAGGACGCCGCTGCAGCAAACAAGGAAACTGAGCGGGACCAACGCTTCTCGCCTTCCAAACGCGGCGAACGCACCGACGCGCGTCTATCAAGCCGAGTGACTCCGAGAACCACCTTAGGGTTAGGTGTGGCGGCAATCATCACGATGGAGACAGATGAAGTCCAAACGGTTCTGATAAATGACAAATTACAGTTACTTTCGAGCTAGAATTACCCATCGTGACAATAGTCCGGCACGACATAGCGATTCTTCCCAAGTTGCAAGAAATCGCTCCTCGCGCCATCCTTCAACTCCCCAGCGCGCAATAAAGCGCTGACGAATCCCAGGGTCGTTGGTTAGTTCATCAACATACTGACGGAGATATCTGGTATAATCGTCCGAGACGTTTTGCACCGATTCGATGATTAGGGGATCCCGTCCCGAGGTCAGAGTCTTCATAACAGAGTCCAATGATGTCATCAACGGAGCGATCGTGCGACATGCAGCAGGGTAGGGCTGATAGCGGTCCGAGGAGAGGCGGCGCTTCGTGATATACTTCCTGGGCAGGAACGGGACGGCGGCCAGGACGAAGGACGAGCTAAAGAGCGAAACCGACGGACCCAGGGTCGAAAAGCCGAGCATCGCTGGTGAGCCAGGAGGCAAAGAGAGCTGAAATGCACAAATATATGCGCGGATGCGGGAATAGGGAATGTCGTCCAGAATAAGCGTTGCTCGCCCGCCTGTTGCTGCGCTTCGGGTTACGCATGAAGTGGAGACTGTGACAGTTCTTGCTTGTAAATCATCGTTGCTAGGCAGGGCTTTCTCGGTCAACAAAGCTTCGTGACGTTCTTGAGGTATAACTAGTGCATCATGAAGTGTCGTAAGGTTCACTATGAAAAGATTTGAGCGCATATATAGACTTACGCAGCGCAGGACGAGCCTAGTAAGAATGAACTGCGTCAGAACCGCTCGATCGATACAATATCGATTCATAAAACGCTATAAAAATGGACTACTCACCCGCGGAATAAGGCTTGCACACCGAGCGAGTATGATACGCAGTATTATGGACAGTGTCCACGAGGCTCCGGCGTTCATTTCCAGCCTCCAGCCCTGGGTCCTGTGCGTGTTTGACATGAGGATAGACAAGTCGGCGGCAGGGGTCCTAAGTTCAATGTCGCCAGACACTAGATCGTCGTAGAGAGCGCGGAGGGGTATAGTCAGCTTGCGCGATCGCAGTCCGAGACGGACTATATGCAGGTATTGAGCCGGCCAGATGGACGTAGAGGGCGTTATGACTGTCATTAATGCGACAAGCGGTTCGTAGACGTCGTGGGCGCCAGCGGAATGTGGTCGACCGCGGCGAAGGAAAAATACCAACGACAAGATTAGTCCAAGCGCGACCGGGAGGACGGCAAGGATGAGATTCGCTGAGAAAGCGCTTATCTCAGTGTCTGACAGGATGGTATGCTGTAAGAAATGAAGAAGTTGGTCCCAGGTTTGTTGGAAAATTGTGATATGTTGAGGCTCGAAATGCGGCAGCTTGGTGTATAGCATGGTAAAAGCTTCGGAGACCGCGGGCTGAATTGCAGTCCTGAGATCTTGTATCCTAATGTTCCATTGCGAGACGAGGTCTTGGTACCGAGCGGCAATGAGAAAAGGGAGTTCCTCTAGAGAAGACATGGCGGTCGAGAGGAAGAAAGTCAGAAACGTATCGAAAGCTCGAGGCGGAGAGCAAGACCCAGTGAGCCGGCGCCATCTAGATTCGAGTGCCATCCATCAATTGATAGACGCCAATCATTGAACGCGTCGTGTGTGGCGCGCGAACTGCTTTGCATCGAACCGCTTCGACGCCTCCTCGTTGGACGCTATGTCTGTCGCAAGCCCAACCGTAGTGCCGCGCGGTCCAATATTTCCAACATTGTTACCGAAGCCCCCGCAGCCCCCTCCTTTTCCGCTGCCGAAGTACGGGCAACAAAGGCTGCGCATGAACGCCGTACGCGATTTGGTACGCGAGATGGATGACCTGAGCGATGAAGAGGATGAGTTAGACGATTTGGTGCGTATGTGATCTGCTGAAATCGAGTTTGCGCTGATGACTTGACGGTTTTAGCTCATGGAGATCAAGAACCGCGGCTTCAATTTCATCGTTCCCATTGGTAGGATGCTCACACAGCAGGAAGAGAAGAACGACGTACGTCCGCATCCGTCTTCCAGCCCTCAGCTAATAATTTGTTTCTAGGCGGATGAGGAAGGAGACGATGACGATGACGACGATGATGACGGGGACGATGATGGGGATTCTGACGAAGACGATGAGGGTAGTGAAGAGACTGAAGAATCGGACGAAGAGGACGAAGAGGAAGAACAGGACCTTGATGCGGAGATGGAAGACTTGGACGAAGATATGGGAAACATTACAGCAGAGACGGCGCCATCCGACGATATGGATGCAGAAGATGATGCACCTTCTTCTGATCCTTGATACTGTACGTGAGCAAAATTGGAGGTTTCTGTCTACGTACTTTAATCGTTTATCATGGAACTAATGATACCAGAATCTAAACGCTACAGACGATTCCGTACACTATCGGGATGGTGGATCTGCGTCAATTGCAGCTTGTTGGTTTCGACGACCAGTCTCGAAGATCGGACCCTTGCTCGTCTCGATAGTCTCATTAGTCTAACGCTTGATATTTTATTGAAGGCAGTCATTTCACATAGGCACTATAGCCAAGTGGTTACGGCGGCTGATTCGAATGTTCTCGATATCATCTCCTCTTTGAGGGCGCAGGTTCGAATCCTGCTGGTGTCGCTCTTTTTGTGCTTGTGTCTTTTTTTTGTAGCTCCTTCTTCTAAATTTGATTTTTACCCGCTTTCCAGCAGATTTTAATCGTATGTATGGGATATACGGGTCCTCAAGATGTAGAACAGGCGTTATGAATCTAACTAGCTTCAGACATTGATATTATTGATGCCAGCTACGAAGAAAAGCAGTTTCGACACTGGACGGTGGCTACCGGAAGATGCGCAGGAACGTATCACATGTGGGACTCCATCCAGTTGCGCTATAGCAGAGGCTGGCCCTCGTCAAAGAGGAACGTCCATAAGGCATCTGCGACTTTATAGTTATGGTGCACAACGGTAACCAGCCATCTCTCTTTCCTAATTCTGTCCAGAAGTTGTCTTTCCTTGGAGTCTGGCGCATAGTACGATGCCCAATTCGCCCACATAGAGAACGCCTCATCCTGTTGAAGTGTTATGAGCCTGGTCAAATCGTAAAATGTCGCCTCGTACCTTCCAGGCCAAGAAGGATTCCTTCTCTATGATCGTTGACTGCGCAATCTCTTGTCCGGGGAATACACCCCATGTGACCGCGTTTCGACCTTCCTCCACGACATTTGTTCGACACTCTCCCTACGCCGAGGTTAGCATGTCTGTGACTACCGATGATCGAGTATCATCATTCACCTCAAGATTGCCTGCGAAGTAATCCACCCATCCTTGTCCGTGTTCTCGTACTTTCTTCTCGAGTGCATCCACATCTTTCTTCTCTACGAAGAACTCCACGAAACATTTTTGATATACGTATCCTCCTTTCGGGCCCCAACCGACAATCTCATCCCCCGAATCCGCTCCGTCGACGGCAGGTTGGGAGCCAACAGTCCACCATCCTCTCTCCGTCAACCGTTCGAGGTAACGGAGGATCATGGTTGACTCTGGGGAGAGCGGTTCTGGAGAGAATGGCGTGGTCGTGATTTTAGAGTGAAGATAGCGGAGGAAGACGTGACTTATGTCGTCCTCAGACTTCGGGTGTCCCCACTGTGACAGTGCTTGGTTTCTCTAAAAAACCGTTCAGTGTCTTCGACACACCGTATAAGCGGGATGCGAACGCACGGTCATGTTAGTGGTCCCCCACGGATTGGGATCACCGTATGCAGGACTTTTAACGTCACCAAAGCGGCCGTTGGGGAAATCGTCCCAGCTAGCAGCGTTGGTAAGTTCTCCTTTTCCAACCTCGACCGTCTTCTTAGGACCCGCCGCCAACTGGCTGCTCGCAGTGTTAGCGGCACTATGAGGAGTAACTACAAATTGGTGGTCAGCGTGGATCGTCGGGGTCGCGGTACCCGAAACATCCTAGTTCCCGTTTAGCGGCAGCTCTCTTCGGAGACGATTGATAGTAAGCTTACAGCGATGAGCTTATTCGCAATCTTGACTGAACCGCCGCCCCATCCAAGGCCCTCGATCACACGCTGTACGCTTTTCTCGAGGTTGAGTGTGCATAGATGAACACCAGGGATCTTGGCTTCGGAGGTGAGTCTCTGTATCATCTCCACCGCCAAATTGACACCGTAATCTTTGATCTTCTGGTCATCATGCTGTATAGCTCGTGAGTTACACGATAATATGCAAGTCACACGACTATCCACGTACGCGGATTTGTACGAGATCTTCCATGATCTTGGGAGGGACCTTCGTTCCGCATAGTTTCGTGAGACGTAAGAAGGATGAATAAGTCTGTATGGGCATAATGCCTGGGATGATGGGTACTGTGATGCCTGCATACGGGTCAGCGGCGTATAGTACGAAGAGATAATAATATGCACATACCCTTAGCCCGTACTTTCTTCTCCCATCTCAAGAAGCCATCCACGTCGTAGAAGAGTTGTGTGATAATGTAATCGGCACCCGCGTCGACTTTGGCTTTCAGGTATTCTATCTCCCCGTCTTCATCAGTTTCGCTCTGGGGATGCCCATCAGGGTACGCTAAACAACGGCAGAGATCAGTTCGGGTTCAGGCTGAAGGCGTAAAGGAAGTGACCTGCCACAGCAATGGTGAAGTCTGAAAACTCGGGTTGAGAACGAATGTAAGATACGAGGTCGGCTCCGTGCTGGAATCTGGGATCAGTTGGGATCCAGGTTTCCTCGCCTCTAGGCGGATCTAATGAGATATGAGCCTGCAAAGAGCACATTTAGTCCACAAACACTACATACCTCCACGCAAAGCCAGCAGGCTGTGGATACCGCGTTCTTTTGCTTCCTGCGGGACATTGAGGCATCTCAGCGAAGAGATCACGGTCAGAACGCACCTTCAGGGCATGATCAATCGACCCCTTCATCATATTCGTACATGTCAGATGCATCACTGTCTCAATCCCATACTCCTGTTGTGTGAGGCCGGCAAGGTCGAGACTACGTTCCCTCGTACTCCCGCCCGCTCCCCATGTTATGCTCACAGCCAAAGGAGTTAATGAGACCAAGCGCAATATTCTGCTAACTAAATTCTCGAACCCCTGGACGATACATCTGAGTGAGTATGACCATCTCGAGAGTATGGAGGCCATCCTTACTTGATCTGTCTTCGGCGGAAAGAATTCGAGAGTGAAGAACGGCCTTTGTCCTGAGTACTGCGTGATCTTGTCCGCGAGCCTCATCCTGAACGAGCCTACGAGGCGGACAGTCTAGAGACGATGGTGATAGTTGCTGGTTCAAGGTTCTGGGAGAGACGGGACGCCATTTGACCGGTTCGTGACCGTGCACGAGTTCTCCATGGAGTCATTTCGCGGTCGATCTTGTCCAGCGTCTGAGCGAATCAGCGCGGAGGCTCGGCGAGGCCCCCTGCATATGCCTATAGATGTCCGATTTAAAAACCACGATTTCTTGCCAAAATGTACTCGCCTTTTGGGTCCAAAATGTCCTCCATCAAATCGGGTGGCAGAATTTTGGTGCCAAAATGTCCTCGGCGCCTATATAACCTCAAAAAATCGCTAAAAATCGCTAAAATAATCAAAAAATCGCCCCAAGCCACGAAAAGTGCACCAATCGATTGAGAGTACAAGTATGAGGTAATCGATGTATAGAGGCTCAAATAATGCTAGCGGTGCCGCCACTATCAACCATGTACTACGACTCAGTGCGAGATCATCCAAGACGGCGATTTGCCGCTCTGGGACATCCCATGCGCCCTCCGCGTCGCTGTTGGAATTCGTACTGCTGTAGGGGGTTCGGAGCGTCCCGCAAGTACAAACACGCCATCTGCTATGCCAATCAACTGCAAGCATAGCAAAATAGGAAATCCTGGCCACGATTTTGCTCCCTACATCAGCATTTGATCCTAGTACCTGTCGGCGCTTGACTTGATCTCCGGCCGGGGGCCAAAGTGTCCTCGAGCTGATTGGACCTTCGGCCAAAGGGGTCACTTATGTCCTCGAGTGCCATCGGTCCTTGGCCGATTTCCGGCCAAAATATCCATCCAAAATATCGTAGAGCGGGCCTCCGGCGGTGGCATTTATGTCAGGCGCTTAATCGAACATCGACGCGCATATGCAGGGGGCCTGCTCGGCGCGGACGTCGGGCACTGTGCTCGCGTTCAGATAGATGACACCGAAAGCGAAAGCAAGTACATTATACAGTATTAAGTAGGTTGTAGCAATGTGACTACGGGCGTGAAATACAAGTACTGAAAATACATTGACATATCCAAGCTGGAATAGCACGGAGCAATAGATAGGCTGAAAGGCCCGCGGGGTCGGCACACTCAGCCAAGCAGATCAAGATCGGCAACGGTACTGCTACGGTTGGATGTCCTGGTCTTCATATGTCGGGGGTGTACAGCTAGCGGCCGAATCCAGAGTTTGACATGCCCGAGCTTGGTGACTGTCAAAAGACCTCGTTGGAAGAATAGCACATCAGTCATCAAATCGCCGTCTAGTTGCTTGACCTGCAGAGAACGTTTGAGCAAGGTGAAAGAATGACAGGCGAAGGTACTAACCAATACGGGTTGGACAACAGCGACCTCGTTGCGCGAGGGCGCTGGGTGGTATCTTGGTAATGGGGAATCGGCCTGTGGGGCTAGGTAGACTGTGGATTCGCCTCTGCGACGCGCCAATGAAAGATTTGAGGTCATAGACATCCTTTGATGATGACCTATCTACGAGATTTTGAGTCTGCTGTCGAATACAGAGACGACTGGCATTTATCTACCTGGAGCTTTGGTCGATGCAAGGCACCACTCGAGAAGTCCCACTTGTAGAGCTATTTGAGCGTATCTATGCAGAATAACGGTTACGAAACTTACCAATATCAGTTTATTATCTTCTCCAATACTTCCAAACCGATACGTTCTACCGTCGCAACGAATGTCATCAAACGCGACCGCTGAAACAAACGATGAATGTCCTTGACATCGTGCAACGACCCTCTGCTCCCATGGCGAATAAATAGTCACAAGATCGTCTTGACCTCCTGCCTGAATATGGGGTAAGACACAGAGGGATGAGTATTTGCAGAAACGTACAAGGATATAGCGGCCGTCCGGCGACCAGGCAACACATGTGAGTGCCCCGAAATAGGATGCATAGCAGTCTACTAGTCTGCAATGCGAGTATATCAGACGGTGGTTGTCTATATGAAGGTCATACGTACTGTTCTGCTACCGCGTCTATGACTCTTATACACCCGTCTTCTGAAATAGCGGCTACATATTTCACGTCCGGGGAGAATACAAAGTCTGCGGCAAGTAGTTAGTCCCAAAGACCACTCCGAGGCTATTCTGACTTCACTAACCGACTATTTTCTTCTTCGAAACTCTCCAGTGACTGACCGGGTTTTTGGGTATCTTGTCCTTGTCCTTCTCCTTGTCGGCCTTCCCGTTCGACATCGCAGACGCGATGACGACGGGGTGCCATGGCGGCATCGTGACGAGTATGGAGTCCAGCGGGTCCCAGTCGTCGTGCGAGGATCCGGACGAGCCGTCTGAGGGGGCGGATGATGCATGTCCGGAAGGGTCCTTGGGCGAGAACGTGCCGTCGTCGCGTTCTCTATCGTACAACATAATTGTTCCGTCTGCATGGGATACAAGGAAGAGGTTGGGAGAGGAGGGTACCCATCGGACGGCTGTACAAGGGGAGCTACTGATACGACCCTAGAAGAATATGAACTGCGAATACCACAGCTATATAGAAGTATGCTTACCTGTTTGTTGAGCCGACCATAGCGCGAGGATATTGGGTCTGTCATCGTTCAGCGTTACTCCTGTGCCTTCATGTGCTGTACTCACCAAACCACATCATGTCACCCGTGTTAAAGCCGATAATAATATCAATGCGATCTGGAGACACCGTGGCGAGGTTGATATCATGACATGTTGGGTACGCGGAGAAGAAGATGCGGGCCAGCGGTTCCTAGAAGCAGCGTGAATAACGTACAGGAACTTGTTCGCACAAGCGGCGGGGAAAGCGTACCTTGGCCTTCGTCCCCGCCTCGGTCCATATGTACGACTTGCCCGAGTTATAGAACAGGAACGTCGTCTCCCCGGACTTGGCCTGCAGATTCTTGTTCAGATTGTCCACGTTCTGCAGGCGGGTGATGAACGTGGACGAGGTCGTCCGCATGTTGTGCTTCGGCCTCGCGGCGGCCTTCTTCTTGCCTGGATGGGAGGGGTTCGGCGAGAAGATGTTGTTAAGTTGTTCGTGAGGCATAGACGGCGTCGGCGCGCTCTCTGGGGACGGCGAGAACGTGGAGGGGTCGGGAGAGGGTGCATCGTCGGGGGTCTCGCTGCTGGACACGCTGAGCCCGTCCTCGCGCTCCTTCGCTTTCTCCTTCTCCTTCTCTCTGTCCTTCTTGCTGTCCTTCTCTCTACCCCCACCGAGCAGCTGCGAGAGAACCTGTGAGTTCGCCGCCTTGGACGGGTAGAACTTGACGGTGACGGTCTTGAGCCTCGTCGGGTACGTGAGGTTGGACGGGTTGACGGTGTGCATGCCCATGAGGCCATGCTTGTGCTCCTCGGTCACAGAATAGACTCCCTCTGGAGCGACGAACGTAGATTCATTCTCCATAGTTCATCGCCTGGGCGATGTGTGCAGAAGGCAGCGGGCTTCGTGTGAGGAACGGCGGCTGTGACGATGGCCGGGAGAGAGAGCATATGACCGGCGGATCTGGCTCTCAGCCTCAGTCTTTCGGACGACCATGTTCTCTCCCCCAAGACTCGCTGCGCTCTCGCGGGGGAGGACGTTCGTGCTGCAGGTAGGCTCGATATCGATATTCTTGAACATGATATTGACAGTAAATACAACGACAGAGAGCTCCTCGCCGCCTGCAATCCACCACACCCGGGGTCGAGCCTCCTCCGGCCGGCGGACACCTGCCTTCCATCGCCAGCTCGACCTATCTGCGCACGACGCGCGACGCCTGTCTCCGCACGCCAGGTATACGGTGGAACGACGGCGACGGGCCCGATATCACACCGAGCCAGATGCTCGCGGGTCGTGAGACTCGCAAAATGAACCTGTACCAAGCCGTGCGCGACGCAATGAGGTTCGAGTTTACCCATCCCGTCCGGGCCTGCCTGGGCCGTACTGAAGTGGCTCAACAGTGTTGCCCTCATGAAAGACGACACCGCCGTCATCTTTGGCGAGGACGTTGCCTTTGGTGGCGTGTTCAGGTGTACGATGGGGTTAGCTGAAGAGTTCGGTGAGATTATTGTTGAGATGACGAAGTCAATACCCTCATGAACGCAGCACAGGTAGAGAACGCGTGTTTAATACGCCCCTGACCGAGCAGGGTATTGCAGGATTTGCCATAGGCCTTGCTTCCATGGGGCATACTGCCATCGCCGAAATACAGTTTGCAGACTACATCTTTCCCGCTTTTGACCAGGTGAGACCGTTGCATCTCTCCACACCAAACCGCGGCTCATTGTGGACTCCAGATTGTGAACGAAGCTGCAAAGCATCGCTTCCGCTCTGGGGGCCAGTTCGGAGTAGGCTCATTAACTATACGCTGTCCCACCATGAGTGTCGGACACGGCGGCCTGTACCACTCCCAGAGCCCCGAGGGCTACTTCATGGGAGCCTCAGGTCTGAAGGTCGGACTATTTCTTGTCTTTGCGTCATGAAATCTCACGTAGAAGCACAGATAGTGATACCTCGCTCACCCATTCAAGCGAAAGGCCTTCTATTGGCGTCTATTCGGGATCCCAACCCTGTGATTTTCATGGAACCCAAGATTCTGTACCGTTCTGCAGGTAAGGATATCGACCTGCTCTGCATTTGTGTCGTTTACTGATGCATGTGCGGTTGTAGTTGAACAGGTTCCGATAGATGACTATGAAGTGCCGTTAGACAAGGCTGAAATTTTGCAGCCAGGTGCTGATCTCACTTTGGTTTCTTGGGGCACACCGGTATACCACTGTGAGACGGCACTTCACATGCTGGAAAACCCTCCAGAAGCGATCTCTCAACACATACCGCCGTCAGTGCGTGGCGCGAAAGTAGAGATGATTGATCTTAGGACGATTCTTCCTTGGGACGTTGCGACGATCGAGGAAAGCGTCCGCCGGACAGGTAGACTCGTCATCGTCCATGAAGCTAGTCGCACTGGCGGTGTAGGCGGCGAAATTGCAGCTGAGATCCAGAAGCGGTGCTTCCTAAAGCTGAACGCACCTATCAAGCGCATAACAGGATGGGAGTGAGTCATTCGAACCACTGGAAGGAAGATACATGCTGAGCTATCTCGACAGCACACCTGTCCCCATGCAGTTCGAGAAATTCTACATGCCAGACGCTGTCCGGATTCTGGACGGGCTAGTAGAGACGCTTACCTACTAACCCTTGGGGACATATACGATACGAGGACATCGATACCAGCACATTTTGTAACATATACACAAGTTAAACACGGAATATCTGGATTTTTATCTTAAACCTTCAGCACAAGACTGTGATTGCATGTGGCGCCTATCAATCCCGCCCTGTTCCTGTTCGGGGGAGAAGCCGCCGATCGGTTGAGTAGCCTCGTGGCGTCAACTGACAGCTTGATGCGATTCTGGCCTCAGGTCGGGGCACTATGATTTACACAGCCGCGAAAGCGTGGCAGACGCGGTATGTTCTGAGCGGTGTTCTGAAGGAGTGCGGTTCAAGTCATTTTATGAGCTATGAAACTGACATGGCGCGATGGGTCGCGTTTTTGTATCTGAATCGAACGACGACTGTGTTGTCCATGACACGAGTCAAGCGTGCTTTTCGTCCCCGAACGAGAGGATTGTATGTAGCAGCGACTGGACAGTAAAGGCGGTACAGCTTCCACACCGTCCTAGTTATATATTTCGATTTTCGTAGGTATCTACATCATACATGACTCACTCCGACTACTTTTGTAGGTAAGCCCTTACGGGTACGAGGACTATAAACCACTTTACGATCCCTGTCCCGACCTAGCTTGGCGGAAATTGCCAGGGTCTGAGCCGATTTCGCGGAGGTCGGACTCGTTGAATGACGTTGGGATTTGCGGGGAATAGGCTGCGGTATCGGACTTTGGGATGGGGTATGAACAGCGTTGCCGCTGGACGAGTTTCGAGAGGTAAATCTCCGGGACGCGTAGGTCGAGAGGTCGCTGTTTCCTAGAGGTTTTGCGCCAATAAAAACCAATGTACACACCCTCAACGCGTCCATATTCCATCTTAGCCAACCTCTACGATAATTTCATGCAAAACATATAATGGTGGTGGTGGTCGAGGAGCAGGCGAGGGCGCACCGACTTCGCCCGGGAGCGTAGCGCCGACCAATGGGTGGGAGCAGTGGGGAGGAGGTAGGACGCGAGTGACAGGCCTCGATACTTATTCGCCGCTCTCATCCCCAACCCGCCCAGGGCACTCTGCCGTCCTCCACACCTCTTTCCTCCTCCCCTCACCACCACCCGCCATGGCCTCGCTCGCCCGCCTGCGCCCTCGCCGCCTCCCCCGCGCGTTCGTAAGTCGCTTTCGCCGTCTCGTTCGAAAAACCACGCGGTCGTCGCACCACCCGTCGACGGCGTGGTCCAACGTTCGTATCATACGTACTCACGCTCTCCTACGTCGTTCTAGCCCCTCGGAGCCCGCTCGCTGCAGACGTCGGCCGACTCGACGACGCTCACGCAGGACGCCTCGCACTCCGAGCCCTTCACCGTGAAGCTGCACGAGGACTCGTTCCGCGGGTACCTCACCGAGCCGCCCACGCTCGACGTCGAGGTCTCGAAAGACGAGCTCCTCGGCATGTACAAGACCATGAACGTCATGCGCCGCATGGAGATGGCGGCGGACGCGCTCTACAAGCAGAAGCTCATCCGCGGGTTCTGCCATTTGGCGATCGGCCAGGTGCGTGCCCCCCTCGCCCGCCCCTTCATTCTGCACGTCTCACACACGCCTTGCACTCGATTCGTAACTACAGGAAGCCGTCTCCGTCGGTCTCGAGGCGGGCATCACGCCCGAGGACCGCGTCATCACCGCGTACCGCTGCCACCCTTTCGCCGTCCTGCGCGGGGGCACGATCAAGGGCGTCATCGGCGAGCTTCTGGGCCGCCAGTGCGGCATGTCGCACGGCAAGGGCGGGTCGATGCACATCTTCACGCCCTCGTTCTTCGGCGGGAACGGCATCGTCGGCGCGCAGGTGCCCGTCGGCGCCGGCCTCGCGTTCGCGCAGAAGTACCTCGGCCGCCCGACGGCGACGTACGCGATGTACGGCGACGGCGCGAGCAACCAGGGCCAGGTGTTTGAGTCGTTCAATATGGCGAAGCTGTGGGATCTGCCGTGTGTGTTTGTGTGCGAGAACAACAAGTATGGGATGGGCACGTCTGCGGAGCGGAGCTCGTCGAACACGGAGTACTTTACGCGTGGTGACAAGATCCCTGGTATCCAGGTGCGTTTCTCTGCCTCGGTGCAATTGTTATACGAGCTCACTCTGGGATGTGCAGGCAAACGGCATGGACATCATCGCCGTAAAGAAGGCCGTGCAGTTCACCCGCGACTGGGTGACCAGCGGCAAGGGCCCGATCCTTCTCGAATTCGTAACCTACCGCTACGGCGGCCACTCGTACGTACACCTCCTCGCCAACTGAACATCTCGACGGCAGCTGATCGCGTTCGATACAGAATGTCCGACCCCGGTACCACTTACCGTACTCGCGAGGAGATCCAGCGCATGCGGTCCACGCAGGACCCCATCCGCGGCCTCCAGCGCTACATCGAGGAGTGGGGCCTCGCGAGCGAGGAGGACCTCAAGGTGCGTTTCCCCTTGCCTGACTCAGACCCATAAGCACATCTACTCATGCCGCTGTTGCAGAAATTCGACAAGGAGGCCAAGACCGAGGTCGACCAGGCCGTCGAGGAGGCCAAGCAGTCGCCGATCCCCTTCGAGAAGGACCTCTGGACGGACGTGTACTACAAAGGCACCGAGCCGTCGTACCTGCGCGGCCGCGAGCGCGAGGAGGTGCACCACTACTAGATTAGATTTCTGGACACTCTGTTTTGTTTTCAGGAACACCCTTATGCCCTTATTCCCGCCCGCGCGGGCTAAGCCGGCGCGGGCACCTCGTCAGGTTCCGTGGTTGTGTGCTTGTTATTATGCATAGACACTAATACAGTACTTGGCGAGCATGGGTTTGTTATGGTTATGGACGAAAAATGCGAAAAGCAGTGCTGCAAACATTAGGGTCCGTTGTCCTCGACGAGTGAGAGATGAGGATGTTATACATGGCTCGTTTGGACCCCTTTTACGCTGTGAGGGTCTTGACTGGGATCTCGACGACCTGGCCGTCGTCGCAGATGACCCGGAAGCGTACTGAACGAGATATCAGTGTTGGTCGGTATAAAGGACTCTGCGTTACTCACATATCTGGAAGGGCTCGCCCTTGGCTTTTCGTATGCTCGTAAAGTAAAGCGTACCGGCGCCTTTGTGGCCCTTGACTCGGAAGCTCAGGTCGACGGTGCCCTGTAATAGATGGATCTGCACAGCGGGTCAATCAGCGTGAGATCAGCGTATGCGCTCGAAGGAATGGGTACGTACGGCGCCGTTGACGACGGGGTCGCCGTTCAGCCACCAGACGGGCTCGGGGCGGAGGGCGTCGCCGAGGGCGGCGTTGAGCTCGGGGGAGTCGCGGATGGTGGACATGACCTGGCGCATGACGGAGCTGGAGAGGCGTTCCTGGTTCGCGGCGTAGAAGTAGAACGCGCCCCATGCGCTGGTGCCGAAGAAGGCCAGGGCGAGGAGGTACGGCCATTTACGCTGCAGGAACGGGAAGCGTTTGGGTGAGCCGCATATTCAGATTAAAAGACGATCAATGTGGGGAAAAGGAGTGCGGGGTAGCGTAGCTGTGGGGACGGGGAGAGAGACAGAGGCGTACCTGGAGGGGCGGGAGGTCGCGCTCAGGGCGCGCATAGTACGCCCTTGGCCGCGAGGGCGCCGAGAACGTCTCTGGCTCGGGCTGCTTCGACGGCGGCGGGCGCGGGAGGCGGGTGTCGGGGTCGGAGGCGGTGGCGAAGGTGCGCCTGGTGGACGGGCCGGAGAAGACCTCAACCTCTGGCGGGACGTACTTGATGTACTTCTTGGGCGACGGCGGCGGGGGGCGGCTCGCTGCGTGCGAGAGGTCGGTCGGCGTCGCGTATGACCTACTCGATGCGCGGGGGAGGAGGCGGGTGCTCGGCCGAGGAAGGCGGGCGAGCGGGAGGGAGAGGGACATGGTGCAGAGAGTGGGCTCAGGAGGGGCGCGGGATCCAGTCCCGGTCAAGCAGTCTTTTGTAGCTGGCGGTCGCTCGAGGACGCTGCAGGCGATGAGAAGACCCCGCTGTGGGTCGGAGAGCGACTTTGTAGTAGACGACGGGTGATAGTCCTGAGGCAGTCCTGAGGCAGATCCTCGTCTCGCGGACGGTCAGTACCGCTCTCTGCAAGCCTCGACCGAATCCCCGACCGCGTCACGTGGCCGCGCCAGCTCCCCGTCGAGCACAGCGGCCGCAAAGCAGTAAAGAGACCGTGTGTATTCGCCGGCATTATCTCGAGTGCACGGACATCGCTGGATTGACCCCCAACGCCACGAAATCTTTCACGGTCGTCGGAGCGCACATCGTCGAGCACGCCTCGCCGGCATCGGACCGGCGCCCGCCCCGCCGCGCGCCTCTGATGGCGCGTCCTGCCCAAACAAAGTTTAGCCGCCCGCTCTGGGCGCCTCACGCTCGGTATGCCAACAGCTCCCAACTCTCCCTCGCCCAGCAGCAGGCCGCACTCCTCGCCCCAGTTACACAACCCCCTCTCGCTCCGCCTGTACAAGGTCCTAGCCGCCAACTTTGACGACGATGCCACGAAGGACGCGCTGCAGACCCTCGCCGAGCTCTATGCGCCCGCATCCGCCGTCAAGAGCGTCGCGAAAGGCAAGGAGGTCAAGCGCGACCGGTCCGTGGCAAGCGTAGGGGACGACGACGAAGATGAGGTCGACGAGCAGGAGGTTACGTTGAAAACGACCGTCCAGGCACAGCCAGCATTTGTGGAACCCGTCGCTGGCGATATTGCTGCGAAGGCCAGGAAGAATCTCAGGCGTGACGTAGAGAGCAAGCTGGCCGAGTCGAGTCGGAGGTTCCTCACCGCCTTTGCAGAAGTGGACAAGGTGCGTTGGGTGTCTACATCTCATCCGAAAGCTTACCTCACGATTGATTCCAGCAACTCGATACCTTACATGAGCACATCGGCGCCATGCGCACGCGCTGCGACGAGGCGCAGACCCAGCTGCAGGAAACGAACGAGGCGTGCAAGTCGCTGCTCGACCGCGCCGGCAGTCTGCGCGAACAAAGGTGCGCACACACACGCGCGTCGTTCATATGGCACTCACATGCGCTTTAGACAAGAAGTGTCCACGAAACAGTCCATCGTCACGCTCTTCCTCGACCGCTTCACCCTCACGCCTGACGAGGTCGAGACGATCCGCTCGCGCGAGATCCCCGTGGGGACGCAGTTCTTCGCCGCGATGGACAAAGCCGAGCGCATCCGGGACGACTGCCGCGTGCTCATGTCCGGCGAGGAGGGCCCCACGAAAGCCGGGTGCGTATCCGCCCTCTATTGCATACACGTAGTGTAACTAACTGGAAGGTAATGTGTACAGCCTCGACATCATGTCGACGACGTCGGGCTACCTCGAGCAGGCCTACGACAAGATCTTCCGCTGGTGCGCCTTCGAGTTCCGCCAGATGGGGCGCGAGACGCAGGCCGAGGTCGACAGCGTCATGCGCGAGGCCGTCCGCCGGCTGCGCGCGCGCCCCGAGCTGCTCACGTACGTCCCCTTCCCTCCCCCCTCCCCCTTCACCGCACACCCTCCCACTAACCGCCACACCCACACCCCATATCCACAGCGACGCCCTCACCACGCTCTCCCAAACACGCCAAGCGACGCTCCTCAGCGCGTTCACCACCGCGCTCACGCGCGGCGGCCCCGGCGGGCTCCCGCGCCCGATCGAGCTGCACGCGCACGACCCGCTGCGCTACGCGGGCGACATGCTCGCGTGGGTGCACCAGGCGATCGCGGCCGAGCGCGAGTTCCTCGAGGGGCTCTTTGGCGTGCGCGCGGAGGCGAGGGGACGGATGGTTGGGGCGGTGCGGACGCGCGGGGGGTCGGAGGAGGAGGACTGGATTGCGGAGCTGATGGATGTGGCGGTGGGCGGGTTGTGCACGCCGTTGAAGGTGCGTTGGTTCTGTGAGGGGTGTCGTGTGGGTTCGGGGGCTGATTGTGAGGGTGTTTGTGACGCAGATTCGTGTACAGCAGACGATACGCTCGCAGGAGAGCAGCATCATGTCGTACAAGATCGCGAACCTCCTGCAGTTCTACATGGTGACGATGCAGCGTACAATCGGCACTGATGCTGCTCTCTCCAAAGCACTCAAAGAGTAGGAACATCTCCGTTCTCACGTTTATCTCTGTTAACCTTTTCCATGCATAGGATGACCGACTTCGCGTACCAAGTCTTCACGGACGCGATCGAAGCCCAAGGCCGGTCCCTCCTCCGGCTGTCCCTTGTACGCTCCGATTACTCTGGTTTACCACGAGAACTAGCACTCACGTCGCCTTTAGGACGCAGCAGACACCAGCCTCACCCCGCCCTTCGCCATCCTCGACCACGCGCAGATCCTCCGCGAGATCCTCCTCGTGTACGAGTCCTCCCTCGGCGACGTCGTCTCGTCGTCCTCGTCCTCCTCCGCCCACCGCGCCTCCGAGAGCGTGTCGGAGGCTGCCAGCATCGCCACTTCCACCACCAATAGTACCACCGCCGCGGGCGCAGATGCGAATGACGCTGAGGAGGAGGTGGACGCCGCGGCGGTCGGGTGCCGCGCGATCCTGGACCGCATGGTCGACCCCGCGATCGAGATGTGCGTGCTCGCGGCGGACGAGAAGCACCGCGTGCGGCCGAGCTGGGATCGCGAGGTGTTTGTGATCAATGCGATGACGTACCTGCAGGTGAGTGTTCCTCAATTTCTGAGGCTCTGTATATGGTCGATCGATTTCATTAATGACTGTGCTGAATATGACGTGTGTACAGAGCGTCTTAGAGCCTTTTGCGTTCACGACGGAGAAGCAGGGGGTTATACAGGGTTTGGTGGAGGGGAGGGTGAAGCAGCTTATTGAAGAGCACGTACGTGCATTGAGTCGTGCGTTAGTAGCTACGTTACTCACGGAGTTCTATCGCAGTTTGCGAGTCTGCTTGTCGATACAGGTCTGGGTGAGATCATAGACGCGTGGAAGACGCGACAGGGTAACGTGAGTCGACGACCGTATACGCTACCCCCACGTCCTAACCTTCCTCATCTCGTAGGAGCCGCTCTCGCACCTGCCCGCCGCGTCCACGCCGCGCCTCCAAGCCGCGTTGCACAAGTTCTCCGTCTGGCTGACGAGCAACACGGTCGACCACCCGCCGCGGCTCGCGCAGCTGTCCGTGCAGGGCCTCGCGGCGCGCATCCACCGCGCGGCGCTCGCGCGCCTCGTGCACACGTACCGCTGGTTCTGCGCGGAGGTGCGCCGGCCGGAGAACAAGTACGAGGCGGCGGCGACGGTGCTGGGCGGCGAACGGCCGTTTGGGCAGGTGCATCTGTTGTGGCAGATATTTGGGATTGAGGAAGAGGAAGAAGAGGAGGCGGAGGACGAGGACGAGGGCGAGGAGAGTGCGGATTCTGAGGCATAACTTCGAGCCGCTGCATATCTCGGTGCTATTTCATGTTCCACGTCTTTTGCGGGCTAGCCTCTGTCGAGTGTAGAGTGACATAGCCGATGACCAGCAATGAGATCATTCTGTGCGTGCACGGGAAGGCGGACGTGCGCGTGAGCCTTCGTCGGCTTTAATTGCACTGAGCGTGCCCACGTGTGTCGGGCGCCAAGACCCCAGGACGGGCGTGGCCCTTTTGCTCGCGCGGAACGAGTCTTTGCACAAACTCTCATTTCGCCTCCTAGCTGCTCACCGTCGCCGTCCCCGACCGCCGCCCGTACACGACCCCGCGCGCACCGTCGACCACAACGTCGCCCCTGTCTCCGTTGTCTCCGCCGAGTGTGGGCTGACCCACTTGCTTTATGTCTGCAGACCAACAGCTTGCGATTGCTCGTGCTACCCGAGGAGAATCGTCGCATCTCAGCAAGGCCGCGCAGAAGGTCGTGCCCCCGTTCCTCCAGAAACTATATGAGTGCGTCTGCAATGCTGCTGTGCTGCGTTTGGATGCTCATCTTTGTGTACAAGGATCGTCAATGACCCAAAGAATGATGAATTGATTCGGTGGTCGGACAGTGGCGATTCGTTCTACGGTGCGCTTTATGCTGTCGTCTGATTCAGCATCTTGTAACGCAAACCTGCAGTCCTAAACCATGAACGTTTCGCTCGGGAGGTCCTAGGACGATGGTTCAAGCACTCAAAGTTCACGTCTTTCGTCCGGCAGCTCAATATGTACGGCTTCCACAAGATCCCGCACCTCCAACAAGGTGTCCTCAGAAGTGACTCCGACACCGAGCCCTGGCAGTTCGAGCATCCCCACTTCCACCGCGGCCAACCCGACCTCCTCTGCCTCATCCAGCGCAAGCGGCAGCCCGCGCACGGCGCTACCGACGATGCGACGCTCGACCTTCACGAGCCCGGCGCCATCCCCGCCGCACCCATGGCCAACCTCACGCCCGGGCAGGTGCTCGACATCAACTCGATCATGAACGGCATCACAGCGATCAAGCGACACCAGCAGGCGATCTCGGCGGACCTCAACGAGCTCAAGTCGTCGAATCAGCACCTGTGGCAGGAGGCCCTGGCCGCGCGCGAGCGCCACAAGAAGCACCAGGATACTATTAACCGTATTCTTAAGTTCCTAGCAGGCGTCTTCGGGCACACGGCGGATTCAGTGAAGCACGACGGCGCTCACGATGGGGCCAATGGGATCCCTCGCAAGCGGCAGCGGCTTATGATAGGGGATGTGAACGGCAGGGACAAGAGGAGGTCGGTGGTCGAGGAGGTGGAGGACGACGATGACCATCACAGTGTTCGCTCAGATGCTGCTCCTTCGACGCCTAGTAAGTCCCCGCCGTAGTCTGATCGTTTGTCTCCCTTTGACACTTCTTCCAGCCAATCGATTCATCTCAATGGACACTCCCGATATCAGTATTCAGTCTCCGCGTTCCCCATCTGTTGCGCCCAGCGAAACTGGGCCTTCCATCACAGATATCACGAGCACGTTCCGTCCTACCAGCGTGCCGCCAGTCCGGCCCACCGACACGCTCTCGCGGGCTTCTTCCGAGAGAACAAGCCCCGTCACTTCGCCCGCAGCTATCCCTCCCATACCACAACCCCTGCCGACAGACACGCTCTCCCCGGCAGCTCTAACGAACTTCGCAAATGGACAGGTACCGCAGGCGAACGGCGACTGGTCGGCGGCGCTGCAAAACATGCTCAACTCACCCACCACTCTCCAGAAACTCATGCAGGCGCTGGCTAACCAGCAGAACCACCCCGTCATGCACCCCGTCGACCCCAACCCTGTTCCCCCTGTCGACCCGCGCATCGCGACACACCAGCTCACCCCGTACGACCCGCCCCCCTTCGACTTTGCCCGCTTCCGCACCGACCTGCCGCCTCCAGCCTCCGTCCCTGGGGCGAATCAACCCACTTTAGCGCCGTCGATGCTCGGCCCGCTCATCCCGAAGGAAGACGGCCCCGCCCTCGAGCCGCTCGTCGAGAGCGCGAATCGGCTACAGAAGACGTACCACGATGCTTCCGAGATCGAGGCGGATGTCGACGCGCTGCAATACAGCCTGAACTCTCTCATCCATGGGCTCGGGCTGGACCCAGGGACAGTCCCAGCTGCTCAGCAGCACCACCAGCAGCAACACCAGCAGGCACAGCAACAGGATACTCCCATGGGCAACGGACATCTCACGCCACAGGCTGTGGACGGCGGCGGTCAGCCAGACTCGAATGACTTTGACTTCGATGCATTCCTCAATGAGCTGTCCTCGCGCAACCCAGTGGACACTGGGTACCCGGATGTCACGGCGCGGTATGACCCCTCGACACGGTTAGACGGCACGACTGTCGGCGACGCGACAACAGACCAACTCACCGCGTTCTTGGACGACGTCTCCGACTCCGCTTCCATGCACAACGAATCCCTGGAGTTCCCACCGCCCACTGCAGGGGTGAAACGCAAATCAGACGCGACGGACCTGCCGCCGCCGCTGCTCTCAACCGACATTCCCGCTTCGAAGGTGAGGAGAAAACGCTGAGGGGGTGGTATGATAAATATTTTTGGGGGATATAGATCTGTAATTGTACGAATATAGTGTATTCCTATGGCGTCGCAAGCACCTCAGCTGACAAAAACGAAGGACGAGTAGCAATTAGTGGTATATTCAGCATAGTGGCAAGGCATTCACGAGTATTGTCCCGTATAAATAGATATACCTAGTGCCGGATATCGTGCAGCGTGCGCCGGCATCTGCTCTGCAATGCAGGAAGGCAAGGGTGACAAGAAGGCTAAGCGTCCGAGTATTCCAGCGGCACTTTGGGGGGTAGTGGCGGCGGCGGGACGACCTGCGATATAGGCTGCTGCGCGTCAAAGTTGGCGGCGAATGGTGTGAACGGTCGTAGGTTCAACGGCGGGTCCGCTTCTTCGGACAAATCCACGCCGCTGTCGTTCTTGTCGATCGCCTCGAGCTTCGCAGCGAGCGACTGGTCTTCCTCTTGCGTCTCCTGGATGTACTCCTTCGGCGGACGCGGCATGAGGGGCGGCGGCGGCGGAATGGCGCTGTAGTTGACCGAGCTCAGGCTCGACTGCCTCTGCACATGGCCGTTCATGCCATTTGCCCCGTTGTAGCCGTTCACACCATTGGTCGAGCGGAACGAGGGCGTCGGAGAGGGGAACGCCGGCGGCGGGCCCGCAGCGTCCTCCGCGGCATACCGCGCTGCAAGCCGCGCCTTCTCCTCCGCGGCGCTGAGCATGCGCGGGCTCCCGCCGGCCGCGCCACCTGGAGGCACGGGCTGCGCGCGAGGCGTGGGCAGGCCGCGCGTTGATGCAGAACGCGGCGGGGGGCGCGGCGGGCTGCTCGTGCCCTGCCGCATCGCGTCCTGCTCTTCAAAGTGCCGGCGGAGGCGCTCCTTCTCGGAGAGCGCGCTCGAGGACGCCTGCGACGAGGCGGGGCGAGGAGCCGGGGGCGATGGAGGAGGCTCGGTGTACATAGGGATTGCAGGGGCGGCGGCAGCGGCCAGCGCCGCGTCGCGCATCTCGAACGCACGTCGCATACGTTCCTTTTCGGAAAGCTGTGAGAATTCAGGGGATGAGTAGTCGAAGGTGGGTTGAGGGTTGGGGTTCGCTGGCGGGGTGGCGGAGCCGTTCGTGGATATTTGTGATGGCGGGTAACGAGTGTTGTAGGACGTGGGCGATGTAACGACAGGAGGGGCGGCGTCGCTTGAAGACGACCCAAAGGCCGAAGCCTGATTACGTTCGACACGTGCTTTGGCATCCTCAAAGCGCGCCGCGAGAGCTGCCTTCTCTTCCTCAGCGGTAAGGTAGCCCTTCTTGGGTTTGCTAGTGGTGGGGAGTGGGTTGCTCGTGCTGGCGTTGCGACTCACCGACGCCATCGCTTGGGCGTACAAGGCAGCCCCACTTGGTCTGTCTTCTTGTTCGAGTGGAGGAGAGGCGCTGCCACCCTGTGTTTGTGCTGCACGCGCGCGTGCCTCTCGGAAGAGACGCTCCTTCTCTTCTTCAGCCGTCGGCCACGCAGACTTTGACGGACGAGAAGTAGAAGGGAAGTCGCCATTAGTCAGTAGAGGCCCTGCGTCGCGGATAGGTGTGGGCGAAAGCTAGGGTAGATGTTAGCGCTGATGAAGATCGACATACCACACACTTACAATCGGGGGGCTTTGTGGTGGACTCTGCAATGTGGATGCACTCCCTTGCACTCTGTCCACGCTCGCTTTGGCACTCTCGTACAACCGCTTCTTCTCTTCCTCCGCGGACATCCAGTCAGTCTTCGGTGCTTGACGCGCGCTGAGCGACGTGTTGCGCTGATGGCGGGCCGCGGCAGCCGCTTGTGCGTTCGCAGCGTTCCGCGCAGCAACTTCCTCCGGCATGTCGTCAGCATAATTCACCACACTCAGCGTGCGCTGTCCCGCGCCCTGCCTGCCCGCCGCCGACCTCGGCCTCGGAGACGCAAGCTCCGCGGCAAAGGGCCGCGCCGAGGACGACGCCCCGACTGTCTGCGCCTGCGGGGAGATGGGCGTGTACTTCTCGATGCTCGCGCCGCGTTTGCGAGTGTAGCCTAGCTCGTCGGCGAGCTTGTTCGACACATAGCCGTTGACGGGCGCGGTGTTGAAGACGACGCGTGACGACTCGGTTGCGGGCTCGGAGGAGTTGTCTGTGATGGTCGTTGGGGGTGGGGCTGGTGTAGGGTGCATGTAAGGAGTGGTAGCTTGTGCTGCGGCAGCGATCAGAGCTGCTTTGCTGCCTGGTGGAGGCTGTGGATTCGGACTTGCTATTGGCCGTCCTATTTGTGCGACTGCAGTCGCTGCACTGGGCGCAGTGTGCGACGAAACGTTGAAGGCTAGGCCGATGCGTCTGGAGCTTGTTAGTATGAACACTTTCAATATGAGCCCTGAGTTACTCACTTTATAGCCTCCACGGACACGGATCTAGGAGATCCGAGTGAGTATCTGATGCATTGTTCGATGTAAAATTACCCACCTCGGCCAATTCGAGATAACGACAGGCAGGTCCATGACGAGAGGGTTGCCGTTTGCCATTAACGCTTTCACTGACAAAACATAGGTGATATCAATGTGCCGCGCAGAGTTGATGGTTGCAGACGTATGGTGAGACGGGACCGTTAATGTCAGTTCTGCCTTGTGGTTCGTCCCACCGTAGATGGTCGCGTTGACGGGCACCTTCTGTTCCGCTACTCCCGCCACCTTGACCTGAGGTGCGCCCTTCTTCCCAGTGGTATTCGGCCCTGCACGAAATACGACAGTTTCCTTCAACGTGAACTCGAACCCTCGCAAGATGACCGTATGGAGACTGTCAGATTTGACAGTTGCGCTGACTGATATGCGATCGCCCGGCCCGTAGCATGTGTGCGTTCTCGAGACAGTGAGAGTCATACCGTCCACTGACGAGTCGCGGGACTCGGATGTTTGGTAGACAGGCCAAGTGGTATGTAGCTCATGCTTGTCAATAACGATGGGCGAAGAGGTATTAATGATCTTTGACTTATCGCGACGAAGGAAGCCCCTGGATTGGGCAACTGAGCTGAGATGAAACGAACAAAATGACAATGTACTCACTTTTTCTCCTTGACACAAACAGTGGCAATAAGCTCATACTTGATACCGGCTGAAAGACAATCAGAGACATTTTAGCAGAGTTTACCGAAGGAGCGCTCACCCGTTCGGTCAAGAGTGATGCTTGGGGGTATGGATTCCGGTATCCGGATGTAGAAGGGGAAGTCTTGCTGTAAAATAAAAATCAATCAGTACGATGGGGATGAACGTGAGAGAATAGACTAGCTAACCGTCATGAGCACCCCATAGTCTTCGCCCGATTGCCAAAGGTTTATGGGGCTTTGGCCGACAAAGTCAAAGAAGGTATGCTGGAGTCCTCCGCCTGGTAACGTCTCGACCTTTCTCAACTCTATCCGCACCCATTTTGCTTTGATGCCTTGTGGTCCAACACGAAGCTCGATAGTCTGCGGATGCAATCACGTTAACTTGGAGACGATACACGGGCTAAATCTCACGCACGCCTTTCACTGCAGCTTGGGGACGATCTGGTGGCCCAGGGGGGATTCCTGGGTAGCCTACGGAAAGACAGTGTTGGAAAAGAACTGGACGCCGAACTTTACGGAGAAGCAACTTACCTTGAACGAAGTCGACATTAGGTGGAGGTCGTAATGTTCTGGAAATTGGTATGAGCATGAGCCAACGTACAGCACAAAAATTCCTAAGTCACTTACAGCTTTGCTTGAGACATGGGCTCAACGGGGTATAGGGGACGCCTGGTAGGTCAAGGCAAGAGGAGAACGGCGGGCAGTGGCAGACACGGGGCTATCATGCAGGGCGGCTGTTGGGCGCCCGCTTTGAAGCAGGAACCGAGCGCTAGCCTGCCATCAAAAGTACACCGCCACCAACAACCTGCACGAGCCTGCACGTTGGTCCGGAGCGCGATTCATCGTGCCGAGGAAGCGACCTCTGCATCTCGGGAAGTTGCGTCGAAAGACTAAAGATGATGCTCTAAAGCCCATATATTTGTAGGCGTAGAAGCAATGTTTATAACGATCGTTGAGTGCGCATCTGGCTCGCTGCGTCTGTCGGCAAGCAAGGCCGCCTCGAGCGGGTAGCTCGGAGTCGCATCAATTATGTCATGAACAGCACTGCCGCCGCGTCGGCTCGGTCGAGTGGCAGCTCGTGAGACGCATCTTCAACCAACTCAGTCCGACAATTCAGCTGCTCTCAAACCTGCAATAAATACAGAGTGAACTTGTTCTGTTAGCCAGCAATGACTCGAGGTCGAAAAAGAGCTGCGCAGCGCGTTGCTCGCTGTCGACGGACCGACGCGTCGCGAACTCATTAACGCGCAAACACGTGATGTGAGCCAACTTCCGTATCGAGGCGTGTCAGTGTGCGGGCAACGGCGCCGGGCAGACTCCTTTCAACATCCTCCGCATCTCTCGCTCGAGGCAGCGTCCTCGACACGACGTTTTCAGCCTCTTCTTACTCACTGGCTGCTGCTGCGAGAATATATAAATGCTGTCATGACATCCAAGTCCCCGCCTAACCCCTCCCGCCCGATGTCCTCCTCCCGCTCTCTCCACGCGTCCCACTCCGCATACCCGGGAGGCGGCAGCTCGCGTACCTTCCTCAACATGCTCAACCCCATGCTCGGCCGCACCTACCAGGGCTACATGCAGGCCAACCAGTCCGTCCTCGAGGAGGAGGACGAAGATGACGACAGCCGGGCAGGTGGCGACCTCGAGGCCGGCGTGGGGCCCCGCAGCCGCAATGCGAAGGGCAAGCGGCGTGTGTCCTGGGGTGCAGATGCTTCCGAGATGAACATGCTGAGGCCTAATATAAAGCAGGAAGATAACAGACACGCGAACGACTCCTCCGACGATGAGGTGCCGCAGGACTTTATGATTGAGACCGCGGCCCCAACCCCGAGGAGGTCTACGACACCCCGTGGGTCGTCGAGTAAAGGAAAAGAGAGAGAAATGCCGCGACAAGGACCTTTGTACTCTACTCCTTCGAAGCACAGTCTACCAATACCACAGGGGACGCCGGCATCATTCCCTCCAAGGCCTTCAGAGCTCCCGGAAGAGACTGTCACATCGCCCGAGCTCCCAATAGCGGAGCCGAGACCGAAACAGATGAGCGGGTTGGACGACTATGAACGCGCTTTGTGGGACTGGGTCAATGTATACAACCTGGATGCGTTTCTCCAAGAGGCGTACTATTATTACGAGGGGAAAGGCATCTATAGTATCGCCCTTTCCCGAGGACTCAACCTGCTGTTGGTACATTCATATTTCTTGCCATCCGTGACTTCATTGAATTTTTGACCGTTCCTCAGGACTGTCGGGTTCGTTATTGGGTTCTCGACCTTCCTTCTGGGATGCATTGACTACTCACGCATACGCCCTGACCATGCGACACAACTATCTGAGGTCGTCGTTCCACGATGTATATCCAAGTATGATTGATTCTTTCATTTACTATACCCGATTACTCACACGGCCGCATTTACTCAGATTTTCTGGATTCACAGCTTTGTTCTTTACGTTGTTCACTACGTTCTTCGTCTGGCAGCTAGTGGCGTATGTCATGAGTATCATGAGCTTGGTACACATGTATCGCTTTTACACATATCTACTACATATACCCGACGTAAGTGCCGTCTACCCGTACATCCACACCCCGTAACCCACGTATTTCCTGCAGGCAGACATCCAAACCATCGCCTGGCCAGAAGTCGTCCGCAGAATCGGCGCCATCCGCGAAGAGAACCCCCTAACCGCCCTCTCCTCCAACATGACCTCCCAAAACGGCCACGCCACCACCGCCAAGCTCGACGCGCACGACATCGCGAACCGCATCATGCGGCAGGAGAACTACCTCATCGCGCTGTTCAACAAGGAGCTCCTGGACCTGCGCGTGCCGCTTCCTCCCTTCCTGCGGCACGTTGTGGGTCAGGAGTCGGGCAAGGGCCGTATGTTGACGAGGGCGCTTGAGTGGAACTTGCGCTTTTGCCTGATGGAGTACCTGTTTGATTCGCATGGGCAGGTCAGGAAGGTGTTTCTGAAGAGCAAGAACAGGGCCGCATTGATCGATGGGTATGCGTTTTTCGTGCTTGTATGCTGGCTGATACTCACGCGTCGATAGACTGAGACGGCGGTTCGTATTCATGGGCATACTCAATGCTATCTTCGCGCCGTTTATTGTTCTCTACCTCCTCATGTACTCGTTCTTCCGTTACTTTGAGGTAAGCCAACTTATGCTTTTATCCACTCAGGTCTGATGCTCATCATATATCTAGGAGTATCATAAGAACCCTTCCAACATGAGTGGTAGACGATATACGTTATTTGCACAATGGAAGTTCCGAGAGTTCAATGAACTTCCGCACAACTTTATACGCCGGCTCAACGAGTCCTATCCATCAGCGAGCATGTACATCGGGCAGTTTCCGAACGAGAAGCTGACTCTGATCGTCCGGTGCGTTCCAAAGTATCTTCCAATAAGCATTCTTCATAAACAAATATCTCGTAGCTTTGTTACATTCATCGCAGGCTCATTTGCAGCTGTGTTGCTCTTGGCCTCAGTCGTCGATCCTGACCTCATAGTGCACTTCGAGGTAACGCCCCACCGGACTGTACTGTTCTATTTGACCTTGTTCTCGTCAATACTGGTCGTGGCGAGAGGCATGCTGCCAGAAGAGCACGGGGTGTTCGACCCGGAAGCCCTCATGGCGCAGGTCATACAGTATACGCACTATATGCCCGATGAGTGGAAGGACGAGCTACATTCTAAGAAGGTCAGTGTGCTTCGGTCAGCCCAGCATTTGTAAACGAAACTGAGAAGTTTCCAGGTACACGCGCAATTTGGGGAGATGTTCACCATGAAGATCGTCATCTACGGTCAGGAACTATTGTCCGTGCTGCTGACACCTCTGGTTCTGTGGTACTCGCTGCCACAATGTGCACCAGCCATCATCGACTTCTTCCGCGAATTTAGTGTGCATGTTGATGGCCTTGGGTATGTCTGTAGCTTTGCTGTATTTGACTTCCAGCGGCATGGCAATGTCAAAGTAGGTCTGTTTTTCCATCTACAGGTTCAGATGCTGATTATATGCAGTTCGGCGCGCCGACGACTGTCAGTGACGAGCGGCTGATGTCGAAGGAGGGGAAGATGGAGAAGAGTTTCCTCAACTTCAAGGTAAGCCATGTCTACCACGGTCGCTTGTGCATCTCTAACACCGTAGTGCAGGCCGCACATCCTGAGTGGCAGCCGACCGATCCCTCGGGCTCGCTGTATCTCAGTCGCATGCAGGATCTCACCACAGTGGGCCTGGGTCGCCGGAGACTGCTCCGCAAGAGTGTCGAAATTGGGCCCGGCATGGAGTCCACGATACTTCACGACCGCAAGGCGGACGGCTTCGACAGGAGCCCGGAGGTGGACCGCGCACTACGACAGAGCCAGACCGCGCGCCGGCGAGGAAGCCTGTTGACGCAGAGCCGGCCAGGCGTCCCGGCCTCGCCGTCGACCATGTTCCAGAGCAGCGTCGGACTCGGGCTCGCGCAGACGGCTGTCCTGGGCGACTCGCAGGGCAGCACGTTGTCGCCGCCGCCTGCGTCCACGATGCCGGTCATACAGACGAGCACGATACCCGAAGAGGACTTCGTCGAGGATGGAGGCGTGAGTAGCCCGCTGGGAGAGTCGTATGCGGACGGTAGGCCCAAGGGTTCGGCGATCTCTCATTCGCAGCAAGAAGAGGACGATGCACTCGAGGACGGCGGCGTGTTAGGGTTGCTGGCCCAGATCTACGGCACGGGTACCAACCTCAACTTGAAGGGACGAGGAAGAGGCGCGAGAGGCGCGATTTAAGTGTAGATATGGACTGTACTCGACACATGGATCTTGGAATATATCCTCTTGCTTTCGATGTACTTATGCGTTTGTCCGTCCATGCGGATGGTCGGCGGGCGCCATCGCTACAAGGGCTGCGTGTGGGCGCCAACGAAGCCCGTGAAACTTGATGAGAAACTGCATCTGAACTGCAACGTTTGCAGTCTCACACTGCCTTGACCTGATCCCACCCGTATATTGAGGCCAGCCCTCGACCGTCGAGCTCGCATCCCACCGCAATGCGCCTGCAGACCCTCCTTTTGACCTTCCTCCTCCCGCCATCGATCCTCGCAGCGAGGCCCGCAAAGCGGCACTATGACACCCACGACTACTACGTGCTGGAACACGATCCCGCGGCGGACGCTTCGCTGGACGAATGCGCGCGGACACTCGGCGTCGAGGTCGTCGAGCAGGCGGGCGAGCTGCGCGACCACTGGCTCGTGCGCGCGGAGAAATCATCGCTCGAGGCGAGGGAGCCCGGGGACCGTATCATGCGCTCCTACGAGGCCATACGCGCACGCTCGCACACCGGTAGCGAGCTTTCGGTACGGGAGGATTCCGTTCACAGCAGACGAATATCCTCCGCTGTCAAATACCTATCCCGACAGACGCTACGACAGCGTATGAAGCGAGCACCTCCACCGATCACGCCTGGCACGGAGACCGACGCCCCAACGGCGCAAGATGTTGCTGCGCAGCAGGGAATTGTCGATCCTGAGTTTACGAGACAGTGGCATCTCGTGAATAATGACTTTCCTCAATACATGATGAACGTGACAGCGTTGTGGGAGAAGGGGATTACAGGGCAAGGGGTCATCACAACCCTCGTGGACGATGGACTGGACTATAATAGTGATGATCTCGCGGCAAACTTTGTGAGTGGTTCTCGATCTGCACAAGGCTTCGCCTGCTCATTCATGTATGTGTAGTATGCGGAGGGTTCTCACGACTATAATGACCACACTGACCTTCCAACACCTGTACTATTTGACGACCATCATGGCACACGCTGCGCCGGCCAAATTGCCGCTGCCAAAAACGACGTCTGTGGTGTCGGTATCGCGTACGAATCCAAAGTAGCCGGCGTCCGTATCCTCTCTGGGCCGATATCCGACGTTGACGAAGCCGCTTCCCTAAACTTTGGATACCAAGATGCCTCGATATACTCGTGTAGTTGGGGTCCCCCGGACGATGGTCGGTCAATGGAAGCTCCCGGATATCTCATCAAGAAGGCGATGGTGAACGGTGTACAAAACGGCAGAGGCGGGCTTGGCTCGATATTCGTCTTCGCAAGTGGTAATGGTGGTCGCAGCGGTGACCAATGTAACTTTGACGGATACACCAATAGCATTTTCTCGATAACGATTGCCTCCCTGGACTTCAAGGGTCTCCATCCCGACTATTCGGAGGCTTGCGCTGCTAATATGGTTGTTGCTTATTCGTCGGGAAGTGGAAACCATATTGTAAGCAACGTTCTTATTTTCCCGCAGGATTTAGACTAAGCAAATATTATAGACAACCACCGATGTAGGCAAGAACAAATGTGCACACACACATGGCGGAACTTCTGCTGCAGCACCAAACGCTGCAGGCGTCTTCGCTCTTGCGCTCAGTGTCAGGTAAATCAGCTTCTCTCAGATCTGAATTCCAAGTAATGTTCCATCTAGACCAGACCTCAACTGGCGAGATATGCAGCATCTCTGCGTTCGTACTGCGGTGCAGGTCAACCCCGAAGACCCAGACTGGGAGATGACTGCGTCAGGCAGGCCGTACAGCTACAAATACGGCTATGGTGCCCTCAACGGAGTTGAGTACGTGAATGCCGCTATGGATTGGCAGTCTGTCAAGCCGCAAGCATGGATCAATATGCCTACGGTTCAGATTGCCAACGGCACCATGGATATATTCCGTGCGACTAGTGGCGGGGAGACCATCACACAGGCGGGCATCACAAGTACTATGGAGGTAACAGCGGATACGCTTCAAGAGCACAACTTCGAGACACTGGAGCATATGACAGTCATGGTGTGGATCTCACACGACCGTCGGGGTGATGTTGAGGTCGAGCTCGTGAGCCCACACGGGGTAAAGAGTATCCTCGCAGCGAAAAGAAACGGAGATGGAGCCAATACAGGATACCCTGGCTGGACATTCAGCACGGTCAAACACTGGTAAATAAATCTTATGCTTCAGCCATCTATTTACTGATGTGCTTGGTAGGGACGAGGATCCAGTCGGAGAGTGGACTATCAAAGTCTCTGATCAGGGCAAAGAGAACGTCTCAGGCCAGTTCCTCGGGTGGACCATGACTCTGTGGGGCGCCGTGATTGACCCAGCACAAGCCAAGACATACGATGTCCCAGTTCTGGACGATACCCTGCCTCCTTTGTTCGACGACACCGACACTACGCCAACATCACCGGAAGCCAGCAGCACTACTCAATACGCAAAGCCAACTGCGCATCTTCCGGGCGACCATGGAAGCTCTACTGGGGAGGCTGACAAGCCCGCCTTCCCAAGTGGATCTGATGAAGGGAGCGCCAGCGCAGTCGAAGATATTGCGTCTCCTATCGAGACTGCTCCCGCTGAGACAGCGGCCCCTACAATGACGGCGACACCAACACCAGACGAAGGCTGGTTCTCCGATCTTTCCAATCTAATGACCAACCAAGTATGGTTCTTCATCGCCCTAGGTGCTGTAGCTATCTTCGGCGCTGGCGCGGGCCTCTTCTTCTGGCGTCGTGCAGTACGCCGCCGACAGCAGTACACCAGCCTGCCCGCCGGCGACGACGTGGCCATGAGCTCGATAGGCGGGGGCAGGACAGGTACACGTTCCAAGGAACTGTATGCTGCGTTTGATGAGGACGAAGACGACGATGCTGACGAGGAGACCGGATTGAAGCGAGGCATGGCTGGCGACTCTCCAACGGCTCTCGGCTTCCATTCAGGCTTTCTAGATGACGACGATCCTGCTAGCGCAGGCCTCCCTGCAGGGCGATACAAAGACGAGCCTGAGCCGCATGAACGCGAAGGGTTGCGCGCAGAGTCGCCTGCGAGCGGTAGCGGTAGTGGTGACTGGGAGCATGCCTCTCAAGAACCTTCGCAGCACTAGATGGCGTTGCTGTATCCTTATCACACGTGTAGCTTTGTTCATCATCTATCCCGAGTTGGTATATTTATTAAGGACATAATGGATCACGATACCGGTCGTAGAAACACAGCAAGCTAATATGATACACTTGAGCAAGAATAATCGCAACAGTACAATAGTCAAACAGTGGCACATCAGTCTTGTGGGCTGTCGAGGAAAGCAAGTTTGGTGTCGTTTGCGACACGCGTCCAAACACCCATGTCTTCATACTAAGACAGTATTAGCGCGATAGTTCGGTGTGAGCAATGTAGGCCTACCTCGATGATGGTCTGCATGAATTGCGCCTCAGTGAATCCTCTCCCCATGATCTCATTCCGGATGTTGATCATGGACAGCTGTTCTGTGCCCTCGTCGTCGGAATCAACGTCCATGTCTCTTTCGCCATCTGGACCCTTCCCGAAGCGCTTTCTGCCTCGAAGGTTTCTCGTCGTGCCCCCACGCTTCATGAACATGTCTCTGATCCTTCGGAAGATCTTGCTGACGTCGGAGCGGTCCGTGGCGTACTCCTTGTCTTCATCGTCGTATAAACTTTCTTTGCTCACTTCCATGAGACGTAGAGCTTCGTCAACATCGCCTTGCTCAACTTCATCAGAGTACCGGAGGCGAGCCAGTGCTTGTGACAACCGAAGCACACCCAGTAGAGTACGTGCAGAAGTGTATGTGTGCGATTTCTTCTGTTCTTCGTCTTCCTTTCCTTGCTTACGTAGACGGACGTAACACTCCACGATATAGCTGGAAATTTCTGGCGGTACTGTAGGCCGTCTTTGACGTGCACCCGCAATATAATGCCTGATATACTCATAAGTACCGGCCATCCACACTCATTCAGATGGGACATACCTGACAAGAAGGGGATCCACAGTATCGAACTCGGCTTCTGGCGGGGCGTTATGCATGTGGACATATGTAACGTGCTGGGCTAGTCGTTTGTCTTCATCGCGTGTTGGTTTATCTAGGATGAGGAACAGCAGGTCGAAACGAGACAGAAGAGCCGCCGGTAGATTGATATTCTCCACAGGCGATATTTTCGGGTTGTATCGACCGTACAGTGGGTTTGCAGCTGCGAGGATGGATGTGCGAGCGTTCAGGGTGGTAGAAATGCCAGCCTTGGAGATAGAGATAGTTTGTTGCTCCATGACTTCGTGTATCGCTGTTCGATCAGATTCGTCCATCTTATCGAATTCATCGATGCAGCAGATGCCATTGTCGGCGAGGACGAGTGCACCCCCCTCTAAATCAGTGAAGAAATTCAGTATGAAACGAGCTAGACTCGTCTAGAGGAAATATGCGTACCAAGGACCATCTCATCCGTCACCGGGTCTCGCATGACGGCCGCGGTCAGACCGACGCCTGAGGAACCTTTACCTGTGGTATAGATTCCACGAGGCGCGACTTTGGAGATGTATTTCAGAAGCTGGGATTTAGCAACACCAGGATCGCCCATCAGACAAATGTTGAGATCTCCTCGTATCTTCAGGCCATCGCCCATCGTCTTCGTAACGCCACCAACAAGTAGCAGCAATAAGGCTTTTTTCACGTCTATATGACCATAGATCTCTGGAGCAATACTTTGAGCGAGCTTTTGATAGAGAGCAGGATCGCGACGAATTTCGTCTAACGCAGCTTCGATAGCCGGTGTCGTCTCCATATCGCTATATTGTTTCTTGAGCTGGTGTATGTGATGCGTCTCCAGATAGGTATCTGTCAGCAAACCAGCGCGAATAGCTTGGTAGCCGGTATATGGGATCGGAAGGAATATACCGCCGATGTGAACGACGTCGCCAGGGTTCATCATCCGTGTCAGACTTCCGTTAACGTGTATAGTCATTGACCGAGGAATATGTCCAACTGGGACCTGGTCTGCCATTTCTTGAAGTTTCACTTCTTGAAACGGACTGAATCGACATGCTCGTGTTTGCATGTGTAGTGAGCCACGAATACCGTTCTTCTTGCATTCGTTCTCGTTTTGGCAATCAGCGATGGGCGTGAACTGTTTGTGAGATATATCCTGGAAAGTCTCGGAGCCGCAGACGTCACAAGTGTAAGCGTTGACCAGCAGAAGCGGCTTGACTTCAGAAACTCGAGTGATGATGCCTCGGACCGTTATGAGCTTCCCCAAATGGACGCCTTTTACATCGCGGACAGCCATCGCAATGTCTGAGCGCAATGGTTGGAAGTATAAGTTACTGTGAAGCAGCGATGAATGAGCTGATAGCTGGGTAACCGAATTCAGCACGTACTATCGTCGTAAGAGGTGGTCAGGAAAGCCATCCGACACCCCTTCCACTCGTTCGTTGCGTTCCCGCCTCTGATGCAGGATGACGTCGATGACTTCATCGTGTTCACTGATGTCTTTCGTGGGCTGAGGCATGAGCGAGTCAACTACCTCGCTGAAGAGCTGTACATATCGACGAGCATTATTGCGTATGCGCGATACTAGTTCTGAGACCGTCTTCTCAAACTAGAGTGGCAGTCAGCAAGCATTCAACGCATCGAATGGTCGCGTTTACCTCATGTATATCCTCCAAGTCGATAACGAGCATCTGCTGTTCACGGTTCGCAATTTGTTGCTGTCAGGAGGTAATTAGATCGAAATCGCGTCTTATGAGGCTCAACACATACCATTTGAGTCATATATTTGAGGCCCTTGTACCTATTATGTGTTGGTTCATCCTCCAAGTCAAGGTCGGCCAGGTCTTGCTCGATGTCCTTTGCGACGAATGTCGACAGGAAGTCGCCAATTCTCTCTAGTGATCGACTCAATAAAGGAAGATTGACAGTTACAGGACTTTCACCTTTTTCAGAATCGTAGTTCACATTGATATTGACGACAGGGAGAGCCATGGCTCGAGGATGATGAGGGGTTGTGGCAGAGCGGTTGAACGCGTTCACGCGACGGCGCGCGTTGTTCAATGTCAGGCGCTCAGGGTTTGTCCAGCTGCCGTCGTTTGTTCTCGCCCTTCATCATAGCGTCCCCTGTCATCCCTCACCTTCCAAACGCCATCTCTGCACTCCATCTCATCTAACGCAAATTCTTACACATAAATGGGGACACGCCGACGCGTTAACACGTACAACCCCCGCGCCTTACACAATGACCGGACACCGAAGCAGGTTGCATACGTCGGGGCCCCTTTACGGTGAGTCAGAGTCAGATGTCTTCCCGTCTATACGAATGTCAAACCGTTCTTCTGAATTATCCAGGGTCTACTCTAGTAGCTCAAACCACACGAGCGGCGATCAGCGTGTGGACACGAAGGGTGCAGCATATATCGGGAATCCAAGGTATGTGCTCAATATTTACATTCAACAGTGTAGAATAATGACACGGATTTATGTCTTTTGAAGTAATATCATCCGCCAAAGGACAGCGCGTCGCCCCTCTCTGGGACGAGCATTCATTGGAAAGCCGCCGCCAAATACTCGGCGGTCTCTAAACGACTTAGAAGCGGAGGAACACTGTCACGGAAAGGCAGCTATCATTGGTCTATCACTCCCGTACGCGCCTTGACTCTCGCCCATTTTATAATACACTCAACCCATTTTTTTTGGCATTGTAGCAGATCTACCTTGAAGACGCGATTTCGGGTTCCGCTTGAAGACGAAATTATCGAAACAGCTGAGCTCGAAGTCCCAGGCGAGGATCATGCAGTCGGGATTACCAGCGACGATCCGGGGGATGTGGATATGCCGGTTCGGGTGTTGACAGACTTCACCATCTTTCAGCAACCCAGCGGCAAGATCATACCCTTCGAGGATCTTCTCGGCTTAGACCCGGATTCCCTAGCATCTCGTGATTACGGCGCAGCAGGACATGTCCTAACATGGATCGAAGAGGATGACTCTGCCAGTTCCGAGAGTAATGAGAGCGACTTTGGCCGAGATGGCCAGATTCCTGTCGTCCTTTCCAGGATCCTGGACGTCAGTATCCACTACGTCGAGGATGCAAGACCAAAACATTTTTCCCTTGACCCGTAAGTTCAACCACATTTCCTACACGATCCACTGAGCATCGTTCAACAGTAAACTATACATCCGAACTGCTCATGCATGGTACATTCTCTACGTGCCTTCCCCGGAGTATCGCCAATTCTTTGCCCCTTTGTGGATCAAGGCCCGTCTCTTCCATCAAGTCATAACCTCGCTTCAAGAGGATAGGCGTATGTCCTACCGAGACTTCCTGGGCGCATTACCTGAGTCAGAAGCATCCGAAGCGGCGGAGGACATTCTTGGCCGCCGCCTGACAAAAGCAGATTTCGAGTCGGACGACACAGTGAGTAAAGAAGTTCATTCGCGCTGTGTGACTGACTCTGGAGGTTACGTCCTCAGGTCGCATACATCATTGCCGCCTTCGAGGATCTCGCTGAGCAAGAAGATCTCTACTTCCTCTTGGACTTCTTGAACGGAAAACTGCTCAGCACTCTTCAAGCAGTTTCCACATCTACTCCTCGCTGTCCGGTCACCACCAAATCTGCAACTCCGCTTCCGTCGATAGAACGCACTGTTGTCACACCTTGGGTGTATTCAATTGCCAAGGAGGTCTTTTTAGAAGCGCAGCTGGAGTGTTGTGGTCAAGACCACATTTCACGGGCATCTCCAGCCCTCCCCCCGGCAGATCACGCTTGTCATGAGGGTGCCATCCAACATGTTACTTGGGTAGAGGATTCTGAACTGGATGCACCTGGCCACTTTTCTGCGGCTATGCTGGATGGTGTTCGTTATGATGTAAGTGTGTTGTTCAGGTTGTAGACCCTGCTAATATGCATTGTAGGTGGGTGATTGTGTCATGCTAGAGATGGGGAAGGACGATAATTCAAAGAGGCAGAAGAATGCTACTGCTAAGCACTCTTGGAGCCCCAATCCTTTGGCCAACAACAAATGGTATGTGCAAATGATTAGCAGCATTATTATATATTGACTGTGTCCAGGTTTGCCAAGATTTGCTACTTCTTCGAAGTTAAAGGAGTCAAGACGTTCCATGGCCAGTGGTTTCAACACGGTGCACAGATTCTTCTCCAGGAGCTTGCACATCCTCAGGGTCTTTTTCTGATTGATGAGTGCGAAGACTTGCCAGTTGATGTCATCTATCAGAAAGCCAATGTACAGGAGGTACAGCTGACTGAAGAGGAACCTGCATACACACCTGCATACTGCAATAATTTCTTCACTGGGTGAGTTGTAGACTTCTTTTGTTGTGAATGAGCTGACTATCTTGCAGAGTCATGTGGGATCAGAGGAGAAGTGCCTTCTTCCAGCGCTCTGTATCACAGGTTCAGGCTGCTTTGGATGCCTGTGAGCCTGGTCAACCTTGTGTTGCTTGTGGAACCAAGGTCCTTCACCAGCAAGAAGCCTCATGGACTGGGAACCTTGACTACATTTCACATGGCAAGATTCCTTATCACTGTCATGACTTTGTTTATATTCGCCCTGAGGATTCAGCATCACGTCTTTATATCATTGGGCAAATCTTGACACTCAGTATGGGAGGAGCTGGTCCTTTGACGGTTGATGTCATGGTTTATGCTCGTTCTAATGAGCAGACACAAGCTCAGTGTCTGTCATCATTTGATGTTCATTCAACAAATGAGGTAAGTTTCACTATCATCCTTGCGTTCATTTTATTGACTACATATTACAGCGTCATTTATATTGCACTGAGATGGTGCTCAAGAAGGTTGTTGTTGATCGTATAGAGGGCAAGGCCTTTGTGTTGCATTTTGATGCATTGCACAAGAAAAAGTTTGCAGATTGGCTGGATTATGATGATCACTTTGTCTGTGATAGGTATGTCTTTCCTGCTATGGTCATTCCATATAATTCACTGAATTTCTTCTTTCAGTTCCACAGACTTTGTGTACTGCAAGCAGTGCTTGAAACTTGAGTGCAGTACTCTTAGTTCTCAGCATCAAGATCTTACTGATCATGCAAAACTTCGAGGCCTGGAGCTTTTTGCTGGTGCAGGTGGTCTTTCTGCTGGACTCGAACAAGCAAACTTTGTACAAACTCAATGGGCAGTTGAGTGGTCATCCAGTGCTGCTTATACATATCAGTAAGTTTTTTTTTGATTCTTGATTTCACTGCTAATGTCAATGTTTACAGAGTCAATCATCCTCATGCCATTGTCTACAATCAGAGTGTAAATGTGTGTTTAAAACATGCTATACTTACCTCTGAGGGAAAGAATCCTCCATTATTGATGAGTCGAAGTAAACATCCAAAGCAGCTTCCGCCAATGCCCAAACCAGGGGAGGTTGATTTTATATATGGAGGTAAAGCAATATTACCTTTTGATATACCAGTGCTAAATATCAAAACACTTCAGGGCCACCATGCCAGGGTTACTCAGGAATGAACCATACCAAGGTAAGCTTATTATCTTGTCTTGTGTTATCAAATGGACTAAATGTCAATGTGCAATTCACAGACACCTCAAGACATCAGGTAAGTGAATAAGCTTCAAGATAATGTGGTTTGCTGAATTGGAAACTAGGAACACACTTGTGGCAGACATGATTTCCTATGTGGACTTCTATAGGCCCAAGTTCTTTCTTTTAGAAAATGTTCGTGGTATATTGGAGTGGAAGGGTCATACTGCACTGGCTGGTGATGAATATGATGCCCAAATTGAAATGGCAGCACCAAAGTTCATTGCCAGAGCTATGATCAGCCTTGGGTATGTGTTTCAAAACATGCTTATTTTGTTTCCTCGCTAATATATTTCTCCAATAGATACCAGGTTCACTTTCGTATTCTGGATGCTGGCAACTATGGAGCTCCACAAAGACGAAATCGTGTCATTTTCCTTGGTGCAAGACGAGACATTCCATTACCCATGTTTCCAATCCCAACTCACATTGTGCCTAAGGATGTTTACAAGAGGAAGCTACCAACTGGAGATATTTTATATCCAGTTGTACGACATAAATCTTTTGACACTGATCAGAATGATTGGCATACTCACATACAGTTTGCACCACATCTCTTTGTCACTGTTGAAGATGCAATCTCTGATTTAGTAAGTACTTAGTTCTGAGTGTGTAGTTGTCATTGACAATGTTATCTTCCAGCCTAAATTTGATTGGTCTGTCTTTGATCCACTCAACATAGTCTTTAATACTTTTGACTGAACATATTTATAGGGATGATCCTCATGATATAATTCCTCAAACCAGTCAAACTGTCAAGCAACGAAAACATCGTGCTAAACTTGGCATTCCCTGTGAAATTGCTGTCAACATCCATGATGACACTGGTCTTTGTGGATTTGTCCAAGGTGCAGAGTATGCACTTCCTCCTCAAAACAGATATCAAAAGTGGATGAGGTCAAGATGTGATGAGATAGTCATGTACCACTATACTGCCAAGTATGGCTCAAAACTGGTGGAGCGGTTAGTGTCTTCACTCTTGCCTTTTTTGAAAGCTTCAAACTAACATATAAGCAGGACTGTCAACATTCCTCTTCAAGCTGGTGCTAATCATGACAGTCAGTACAAAGGATTCCTATTTCTTGGATCAAAGTTTGATCTTCATTTTATTGTTGAGGCCTTCCCCCTGCTCTACGTCTATCTCACAGGATGCTGAAGCCTGATGGAACATCAAAAAATGCCTACACTTGTATGTCATTTTCTACAATTTATGGGCCACCAACTAAATTATTCTTTTAGCTTTGTTCCAGAGGATTAATGGTAAAGGCTTGTTTAGCACAGCTCTTACCACTGTTTCACCCAATAATAAGGGTGGAACAGTTCTTCACCCAAGTGTATGTGGTTCATTTTGTTGTCTGAATTCTTTTATTGACTGGCAGTTTCTCTAGCAAAAGCGAGTGGTTACAGTAAGAGAAGGTGCTCGTGCACAGGGTTTTCCAGACCATTGGAAATTCCTCTCAGAATTGAAATCATCAAAATTGATGGTGCTGGATGTATGTCTTATACTGTATAGGGTCTATTCAGTATACTTATCATCTGTTATGACAGCAATACAGGCAAATTGGAAATGCAGTGCCTGTGCCGCTGGCATTTGCTCTTGGAAAGGAGATTTGCAAAGCTGTTCTCATGATGTGGAAAGAAGATGATCAAAGAGACGAGAGGGAACGAGAAGAAAGCCCGGAGCTTGATCCAATGAACTAGATATTTGAACACTGCACCGATCTAGAGGTACAATGCACACCGCAACTGTCATGGAGAATAGACATGTACTCGACAGAGTTCTGACTGACTCTCGCACAGTGCTTCCGTCCTAGCGAATACGCGACTGTATTAGTACATTAGAGAAGCAGTATGTACATGTATCATAGGTCCTAATCATGCCTTATGTTACGCTAGCATCTCCCGCTTAATTGCGATCTCGTCGCGCAACATCGAGATTCTGGTATCGAGCCTCGATGACAGATCTACACTTTGCGGCGCGAGCGACAACGCCTGATCTAAAAGATCACTGGCAGTCTTCAGCGAGCTGGTCCATGCTGCCTTACTCGAAGCGTCCAACGCTTCACTTCCTCCGCCCACGTTACTCTCGGTCTCCTTAAGCTCGAGCACTGCGAGTTCAAAGCACGCGACGCCACCAACCCACGTACTAACCTTGATTGTACTCTGGCGTTTATGCGCGTCCACGAAGAACTCGCGAGCGGCAGCGTATTCCTTGGCTGTATGGTGAACGATGCCAAGCAACAGAGAACGGATGGCAAGCTCGTCTGGGGTGTCGAGATCGGGGTGGTCGCCTACTTGTGTTGGTGCTGCCGTGATAAGTGGGCTCTTGATCGTGACGGGCGGTGAAAGAGCTGAGAGCTCCGTTATGTGGGCGCGTGCCACGTCCGCGCCGACTCTTGTGTGCGTATTCCAAACTAGAGGAAGTATGAAGGCTGTATTTGAGGGAGAACGCAAGGGAACCACTTACAGATCGCGAGCTCTAACGTGAGATGTTTGAGTTACGTGAATCATACACGGACGGACGGGAAAAACGTACCTTCGGCGGGGCTAATCTTCATACAGTGAACGAAGTCCGTTTCGGAACCTGTGCGTCTCTTCTGCTTCTCTTTGTAGAACGCAACTGAAATAAACAGCTTAGCGTGAATTCGCTGCAAAGAGTATCATCGTCCATACGTTTCTTCTTGATGAACACCTCTGTAGGTAAGTCCTTCCCTCCGATCTTCTTCTTGTCTATGAGTCCGGGTATCGCATCCAGGAGTTTCTGCGCCTGCGTAAAGTTGTTGACAGATATGTGACATCCAGCGGCAATGAAGTAGTATGTGGCGTGACTCCTACGCATAGGCACATTGTTAGTACCTGAAAGAATTGACATGGTTACGGCGTACCAGCTGTTGATCTCAGTAATCTTGATGAATGTCTCCGCCGCCTCTTCATATTGCCTCTGCGATAGAAGTGTCCAAGCGAGCTCGAAGATAAGCTACATCAAGAGATGAGTACAATGTGGTACATGATACGGTCGAGCAAGGCGTAACTACTTACGAGTCCGTCAGCTTGTACAAATGTATGTGGCCGGCCGGGCTTGAGTCCTTCTCGCAATACCTTGATCGCGCCGATGGTGTCATACGACATTCGTAACAACTTGGCCTGGACACGAGGTCAGTGGAACGCTATGCCGGACGCATACGCCGTGGTACTTGCCCTGTTCAAAATCCAGAGCGACCCAGTCGGATACCGGGACTCCACACTAGAGCGGAAGAAGTGAGCCACGATACCATCGTACATCGTATGACGACTCACTGGTCTATCATGGCTCGATATTGCTTGAGTATATGCTGCTCATCGGCTTGGAAACCGGACAGTAATAGTACGACGCCGTAATATGTCATGAGCACCAGCCTTTGGTCGCATGAGTAGAGTCCTCTACGAAGATTACTTCATAACTCACCCAGCGAAAACAGCATGGACGTCTGTCTGGTTCGCAGAGACGGCCAAGGCCTTTAATGCGAGTTTCCTATCGTGTTTGAAGCCCAGGAAGCCCACTACCCCTCTAAACCACACGTCTTAATCAAAGTCCATTCATGTATGGAAGACCTCACCTGACAGCGGCTGGAAGCAGTGAGAATACCAGGTTGAACAGGCTTGATCGTGCATGAGCACCAGCATGATCGATACATCAGGTATGATGTACTTACCCGTAACCTGAAAAACGTCAGTCTAAGTTTGAATACACCGCATACGTGCACGCTTACCGAATGCCGTGCCGGACATGATCAGTTCCTCGACTGGCCCCTCCGGGGACGAGATGACGGGATTGGCTTGCACAGGCGTAGCTCCACCGAAACGAGAGAAGAACCCTGACTTCTGTTTTGCTGTGTGCGTGGACGAGGTCTCGGATTTAATACTAGGCGACGGTGAAGGCGCCTTGGATGTTGCTGGCGTGGCGTAAGTATCGACGCCGCTTGGAAATACTGTCTTATACAGCCTGCGATTTCAATTCACGTCAGGTTTGTTTTTCCATTGCTTCTAATTACGACATACTTGGTGAACTTGGAATGTGCGCTGAAAGAACAGTCAGCGTAGAGCGGATGGAAAGATTGGTTTCATACGTACCTGTTCAGCTCATAGAAGCACTGAAGATACCCCATGTACGACTCACTAAATATTAAAGCTCAGTAGCGAATGTCACGAGTGAAAAGAATACACACCTCAGAGCAAGGGTCAGCGCGTGCAGTATTACTGCGTCCGAGTGCACAAGCTCCCACTCCGTGCCGGCAGGGTAGCGTGTCGAAGATTTGACTGCTTTTGCTGCCTTCATCTGCTTTTTCGCACCAGCATCGGCATCCGATAGAAGTTGCGTAGCTGACGCCATCATTCCCGCCTATCATGTTATACTGTAAGTCTGCCACTGATACGCGTCAACGAGAGGGGCTTACTTCCATACCCAAGGCTGCCTCTAAGAACGCGCATACACCTGCTCCGAGCGAGTGAAAAGGTGATTCCGTCGCCGCGAAGATGCTGCGTGATCCCTGCAGGTCGTTAGCGAAGAGCGCATCGAAGCCCTCGGTCGCAGAGCGTAGGTTGCTTGTGGTTTCTTCGGTAAGGTTGGTCATAGTGGTCGTGGTCTAAGATGAAAGCGTTAATGAACGCTCGCAGACGGTTCGTATGCGTATCCAAGCCAGGTCAGCGGTGAAAGACGGAGGTGGTGGGTGGGTCGGAGAGAGCAGCGTAGAAGAGCTCTTGCAGCAAGCCGTGACGGATTCTGCCACGGCGGCGACTTGGATCGAAATTAGATCGGTCCTGTCCCAAAGCCGATGCCGCCGATCACAGTCCATTTTAAGACACTCATCCTAGGATTTTCCGCGACATATATGCGCGCACAAGTACAGGCAGGATTATTCTCAGAGTTTAGGAAGTTCAGACGAGTTGTCATTGTGTCTTAAACGCATCTTGGTGCGAAGCTGTCACAGATGAATTCGAAGAGAGTGGCCTGCCGCTGTGATCGTGCCGAACTTTCCCACGTTAATATACTGCATGCCAAGCGACTCGCTGAGGACTCGCTCACCGGCACCCTCACTCGCCTCCGTACTACCATAACACGATTGTTGCAATCACATAACGACGCTCTGGAATTACACTCGTTGTGCTATGACTGTGTCCACCCTCAACCTCGATACGCTCAAGCACGCCAAGAACTCGGTTATTGGCAACCCAACCGCGAAACGAGCCCTTGCTAGAGATGATGCATTCATAGGAGCGTAAGTTCTTCTTACACTTCGTGACTCGCTGCAGTATAACATGCACTGCAGACTAGTCGACTGTATAAACGATCCGACGCCCTACATCGACCCCAGCCTGAGCTCACAGGAGGACATACGTATTGAAACGGCCCATGTGATTGCGTCACTCTCTGGTACTTGCACATCTTAAGACTGTTGACCAGGTTGCCGATAATCTCTGTAGGCTCCTCTGACGCTCTAAAGGGACTTCTCAGTCGAGGGGCACACCGAGCATTTCTTTTTGCCATCGCGAACTTTCAGTCCGCCGATTCTTCAGCACTCAAGATCGCCTTCTCCCGTGCCTTGAGAGCATTAGCTAGTGCTATCGCAGACGTCGTCGGGCCATCTCAAGGCGGCTTGCAAATCCATCCTTCTGATGCACGAGACGAAGCTACTATGGCGTTCAATACCCTCTTTGAAGTACTGTGTGCTCCATCTCTCGATCCATTCAAGCTTAGATGCTGACCCTTCAACTCCACAGCAAGAGGCTCTCGATGTATATCTTCCGTTGCTGGAAGACCCTTCCTCCATGATCTGTATCTCCATCGCTCAGCTGTTGTCGTCTACGTTGCGATTACAGCCATACAGGACAGCAGTTGCCGAGTGGTCACCACTCAGCGAAAGAAACAAGGAAGTCAGAGCAAAGCGCGGCTGGGAAAAGACAGAGCCGATGAATTCGTCCAGTAGGCAAGGCGGATGGGTGGCCAAACAACTCGTTACTCTACTACCACGGAAGGAGCCAAAGGTACGCCACCTCCACGCTCTACGACCAGAACCAGGTTGTGTAGCTGATACTTCGCATACGAAGCTTCAAGAAGCTGCCTTGTCTGCGCTAGGCGCTCTTGCACAAGATAACCCTCCCGTAGCTACGAAGCTGGTTAAACACCCGCCCGATCAATCCGGTGTGTAGATGTGCATGCGCCCAGTATGTTTTCCTGATTTTCCCAGATGTTCTCTCCACCGTCTTGAATCTCTCAAAGTCACGGAGTACCGGCCTACAGCTAGCGGCTAGCTTATGGTATGTTCAAACGTCTGCGAATGCATGACAAACCCTCACGGAACTACAGCGCTACAAGCATTATAAGAGCAGGGATCTCAAAACACGCTCTTCATCATGATCCGTCTGCCGCCATGACCGTGACACACGTACTTTCGACTCTGATCGCTTCCGAGACAGAAACACCGCAAACTCGCACGAGAGCTTGTTACATACTGCGTAATTATAGCCGTCGTTCATGCTGCGCAATGGAACTGCTGACCTTCTATCGGCACAGGCCATCTTGTCACTGATGATAAAGCACTGTGTAAATTGGTGCACGAACGCGGTGCCCTTACGAAACTCGCAGCTCTTATAAAATCGATTACACCTACGGAGCCTCCTTCGGAATGGGATGTGGATGAGCCTGAAACTACCTCTGCCCTCCGAGAGGTACATACCATTCATCATCCATCTTGAATCTTACTGAAGCGATCTTCAGGCTGCGCTGACTGCAACGGCATGCATTTCGCTATTTGACGACGATGTTCGCAATGATGTCACGGACAATCTTCTACTCATTCCTTACATTAACATTTCACTTACACATAGGCATATTGGCGTACGATATGCTGCCTGCCAATGCGTCCGTGCTCTCAGCCGTGCAGTGTCGGTCCTGCGTACGAACATAGTGGACAGCGGCCTTGGCCTCGCTGTTTACCAGTTGTTCCGTAAACCAGACGAGGATCCACGTGTTTTGCTTGCGGCGTCCGCTGTGACAGCCAACCTTGTCACTGATGCGTCACCATTACGGACTGTAAGCTCTCGTTCGAACATGTCGTTTCCCTTCTGACTCTCCTACAGGTTTTACTAGAGCAGGGCGTTATCGACAGGCTGACAGAAGCGCTGCGTAAATCCGAGGAACCAGGATTGGTGCTAAATTCTCTGTGGGCCTTGAAAAACCTACTGGATAAAAGTCCGATACAGCTGAAGCGCCAAGTCATGAATGCCCTGGGTTGGAATAATCTAGCAAGGTTGGTATCCGTAACATCCAATAGTAGTAGTCCACTGATGTCGCTCTTCGCCAGCTTTTTGGTCCACGAGGATGTTCGGCTAAGAGAACAGGCATTCAACCTGCTACGGAATCTGGCGGAAGATATAGAGAGCATCGAAATGGTGTCCCAAGAAATGGGCACTGATATGTTGCTGAACGTCATCGATCAGGCACTCAACTGCGATGACGACGATGTTCAGTCTCAGGTGCGTTTGTACCCGTGAACTTTGTTCCGTAAGTGCTTACTCTCAGCCAAGGCGGTCTATGTTCTAGGCAATCTCGCAAACAGCCCGAAGCACCATCGAGACATCTTGGACCACCCACACCTGCTCACTTTATTACGCTCGTGTCTAGTCGACGCGAAAGTTGAGGTCCGGCGCCCGGCGGTGGTCTGCGTTTTCGAGCTCGTCCGCACGAACCCCAGCTGTTACCACGAACTCCACGCAGCCGGGATCGATTCGACTCTACGGCATATGTGCGAGTACAGTAATCCGATGCTAGCCTCAAGCCCGACGATAAGACACGGTATGGGGTTGCATATGGGCATTGAGGACGACAGGGAAGTGAAGAATAAGGCGCGAGAAGCGTTGTTGTACATGGAGATGGGTGGGGAGCAGGGAATGTGACGATAACAGTCGTTGGTTCTGTCTTCATGGAATGGTTGCTCTACGTTTCGTTCGACATCTATGCGGATTCTAATCTCATGGGTTTGTACTGGGTCTCATCGACACCATGCCGGACGATGACCGACTTACTCGAACTTGGAGACCCCTTGCACGTAGACGGTAAGAGACGAACAACCTGTTTTACATTGCGATAAATACACGAGAACTCTCTTAGTCGTTTGCAGATATTGCCGTTAAGGTGCGCTACGATCAATCAGTCTGAGGGGGAGGGGCACCGCTGCCCACCATGACTCGTTGACCAGGACCAGTCACGTTATCCACAGTGAGGAAGATGGTGGCAGGGCCAGGCGGATAGACGTTGCGATTCGGCGGTGCCGTGATAGTCAGCGACTTGCGATTGGCAGAAAGTTTGGCGTCCATGAACACTAGACGAGCACTGGAGTGGAATGCGTGACTCGAGAAACCGAGGTCCATGAGCGCGACTATATTCCATATTAGTCCTAACTCGAGCGGTTGCATATATGAACGCACCTTGGATGTTGGAAGTCCTGAGGTTAGAGGGAATCGTGACGGGAACGGTGAAGGTTTGGCCAAACCCAATCTTCTCAGGAACGCTGTTGATAGTGGGTCGGTCGACGAACATGAAAGGCGGATCGAGGGTCTCCACGCGGAACTCGCTGGAAAACTTGACGGTGAGGTTGACATCGTTGTTGGGGTTGTTGCCGGCGATGAGGAAATTACCCTTCGGCATGAGCGTAACACTAAGCGCAAATACATTCAGTTGGCTAGTATGATTAGCACGATACAGAGCACTTACGTCGAATGGTACAGGCGCGGGATGTCGGTAGTGGGCATGCCTTTGTTACTGATTCGTTGGCCAAGTGGGGCATCGGGAGTGTAGATAGACGGAGTGAACACTGGATGATCGGCGTTGGAATTGCCACTAACGGCGTCGAACGTCGTTCCAATGGCAGCGAAGCCCGTACGACCACCGTTAATGATCAGAATCTGACCATTAGGAATGTGCACCAATTCTGGCATGATCCGGGGCTCCAACATGTGCTCGACGGCCCATCCCTTCTTGATACCTTCTTCCGTAAGCGTCATGCGGCTGCATTGATCGGATGCTGGGGTCTGACTGGAGAGGTTGCCAGGCGGGATAGTGTCATCGATGGCAGAACCACCGCAGACGAGTACCTCTGGAGTGAAGTCAGGGGGAGAAAGAGGGAGAAGGATGGCAGAGCCGTCCAGAGGGTTCGTGACACGGACACCGTTAGGAAGGTCGGGCAGAATGCGTTCCTCGCCCGTCTCGACGTTATAAAGAATGGACTGGTTGTTGGCAACCATAAATACCTGACCGTCTGGAAGCAGGAAAGCTCTAGACCACAGATTGAATGAGGAAGAGTCTTGTCACAAAGGCAGTATACACTCTTACCTTGGGAACAAGTTTGCGGGTAAAGCTCGGTTCAGGAATGCAGATGGCCTCGGAACGCCACCGTCCTTAGGCGGGAAGAATTCGAACGAGCTTGCGGCCAAGTCTGGGGTGTTGTAGAAGTTTGTGTTGACATGAATTCCACCAATGACCATAAGACTGCCGTCAGAAATACGGATTGAACTTGGGTACCAGCGCTTTTCAATGGTCAGCAAGTCATGGAGACAGTTCGAAGTTTGCTCGTACCAGCTCTGCGAGATGAAGTGTTTCCGGATCTTCGAAAAGCGTACAGCCAACACCCGCGGGGTCATCGCAGGGCTCGAAAATACGGATGCCCATGTTACCCGGTTGAATAGCGGGATTTCCGGGGAAACCGCGAGGGTCGCCTCCTAAACTAACCTGGAGTCGTGCGTGTGAATTTGTGCCACTTAAACTTGTGGTCAGCTCGACGCTCACCATCGTTCCATTACTCAGTAATGCCCCACTAGCGCAGAACGAGTTAGTGAGGACATCGAGTGGGGTGGCTTCGTTTGTCTCGAGGTTCCAAATGGCACCCCATGCTGAATGATTGTTGATTTGCAGAGGATCGTTGGAAGCACGGTCGAAGAAAATAGCAAGGGTGGGGGAGACAACGATGGATTCCAAGGCGACGATACCAGAGTTACCAACTTCCGTGAAGGTCCATTCGGGAGCGCGAGGACCGATAGTGCTACCGACAGCGACGGTGGCACTTGAGAGAGCTGAAAGCACGCTGAGAATGAGAGGCAGCATGTTGAAGATGGTTGGTTACCGAAATACTGACTCGGCGACCTGAGCCTAAACGGACACAGCTGTCATCCTTTAAGTACGGCCTGCAAATATGTACCCATGACGGGTGCGCAGCGGCTTGAATATCACAAGAAAATCTTGGAGTAAGTACGGAATGTAGTTTGAGAGCGTGATGGGAAGAGAAGAGACGGCAAGACATCGCCCGATGGGAGCTTTCACAGGTACACGACAAACATTAGCATGACTCAATTTTGCCATCGGAAGCGCACTCACTACTAGGGATCCAAGTTCCCTGCAGTCCTCGGAGATGAGAAAATTGTGCCTTGCGGAATAGACTCGAGAAGTTACACGGTATACTGTACAAGCGAAGCCGAGCACAAATGCCTCTATAGACCTATTAGAAGCCAGAAATGCCAAGTCGGATACACACGTTGGCAACTTCTCCTGCATAGTCAGCGGATGTGCGGCTCAGCATTACGACGCACGACGCTGGCCATGACTAGACAAAACAAGTCAGTTCAGGCCGGCCCCTCTTCGAGATGGAACCTGGATGCATGAGAGCAAGGGAAAGAAATCAACTCTTTAGAGGACGGCGAACTGTCGCAATCCTCACGCGAACTTCATGAGAGTGTCATGACATGGTGATGGTTTACGTTCAAACCTGGACGGTCTCCCTTCGAGGAACCTGTCCGATCAATATACAGCGTCTATCTAATCTTATCGGCATGTCATCCGAGACGGTCGCCGCCAGGTCAGTCGGCGTTCTCAGCATCCAAATATACCGTCTCACAGTTGCTCTCGACGCCGTCCCCACTAACGACCTCTTCACGATCTTGACAGCCACGCATTGCAAAAGCTGCATACTTGGTTGTACCACTAGACTCTTACTCTCAATCTCAACTTGTAATCATGGCTCAGTCACCCGTCACCGCCGACTTCTCGTCACCGCCTTTGAAGCGCAGTAAGATCGTCCTACTTGGCGACCAAAGTGTCGGAAAGACGAGTTTGATCACCAGGTATGTCATTCAGATCAGCCTTATTAGAGTACATACTAATCTATCAATGAAAATCAGATTTATGTACGATACCTTCGACAATACATACCAGGCGACAATAGGTATCGACTTCCTGAGCAAAGCCATGTATCTAGAGGACCGTACGGTGCGGCTGCAGCTCTGGGACACTGCTGGGCAGGTCAGTCATACCGCGAAACAGCAAGAGGGGATGATCCATTGCTCAATATATGTCCGCAGGAACGATACCGATCGCTTATCCCGTCGTATATTCGGGATTGCTCGGTCGCAATTGTCGTATTTGACATCACTAGTAAGGCCATCTACAACGCTTCACTGGGAATGCGTTATAAAACTCTCGTCATTCATAGACCGCCAATCCTTCCTGTCGACCTCGAAATGGATAGACGATGTCCGGTCCGAGAGGGGGAACGATGTGATCATTGTCTTGGTGGGAAATAAAGCTGACTTGTCGGATAAGCGGTGAGCCTTTGGCTTTTGGCCTTCCGGATTCCCGCGCTTTGCCCTCGTTTTCCGGCTGACGTGTCTGTGTCGCGTGCTAGGCAAGTGACGTTGGAAGAGGCCAATGCGAAAGCGACGGAGCTGAATATCATGTTCATGGAAACTTCGGCGAAGGCTGGGCACAACGTGAAGAGCTTGTTCAAGAAGATTGCGATGGCTCTTGTCGGTATGGAGAAAGAAGGCGAGGCAGCAGAGACGCAGAATGCTAGTAAGTTCACTCAACTTGACCTCATGGCAAGAGCCGACCTTACTACTATCTACTATAGAAATCGATGTCACGGCACCACCAACAAACGAAGTCCCTGATGCTTCACAGTGTCAGTGTTAACAGCCGTACTCACAGCATTCAATACATTGCTCGATGTACAATGATGTCTGTATCGCATAGCTTCCGCAGTGTAGCTCGCAAGTTTCTTCTCTATGATCTTATGCTTTGTTATTACGTGGGTCGTAATCTGTGTGGAGGATGTCGTGCGCAATGGTTGCGCATGCTACAAGTAGTCTTACAATTTGACGCAAATGTACTGTACAGCGGCTGTATCTTGGATTTTACTCCTTTCGGATTGCTACCCTCTGTTCATAGTGTTACCGGCTCCTCTAGGATGCGAATCTTTATAGCGCGCCCACGTCTCGTCTTTCTGTCTCTGCTCCTCCGCGCGCTCCTCGGCGAACACTGTGCCATCCATCTCTGAATCTAGCTGTAGTTGCTCTGAGGTTGTTAGCTTCGCCTCAGATTTTGGTCTGGATCGTACATTAGGTGTATTGCAGCATGTGAACGCGATTGCACTCACCCTCCACCCGTTATGACGTTGCCTCTTTGGCGCTCTATCTCTAGATACTCATCGACAGTCATCGTGGGTAACCGATGATCAGGCTGGAAGACCTGCGCTTGTAACCGAGCCCGATCCGTAGCCCCAGGAGGAAGTATGGTGAACGGACGTAAAGGCTAAGTTGGGTTAGTGACGTTGTAAACTTGCGATTCAGACGACGTACTCTTCCTGCGGTATCCATTAACAGTCCTTTGCCATCGGGTCCACCACTTGGTCTCGGAGTATCCAATTTCCACATGTCGTTGTCCTGTTCGCGGGCCTTCTCTGTCCTTGAATCTTCCCGTGATTGTGGGGGCGGGGGCATGTTACCGATAAGTTCAAGCTCCTGCTTCAGGCTTTCCAGCTGCTGTTGAGCTTGGCTAAACGTGAGGGCCAGTAGGGCCAGACTCGTCTCGCGAAGAACATCCTCAGTATCTGAATCGTCCTCATCCGCGGCAGATCCGTTGGACGGCACGGGTAGTAAGGCCGCGATGAGTTCAAAGTCGGAAGTTGGTTCGTGACTCGCTGATAATGTATAACGACGTTTCCGTAGTTGCTGAGGTCACGCGAAGGTCAGCTTGTCGATGATTTAACCAATAGATACAAGTGCTTACTTCAATTCTTGTCCGTAAGTCTCTCTCCTTTTGGTACTGTTTGATCTTAAGCTCACGTCGTTTGGCAGGATCGGTCATAGCTGAAGCTTTTTTCTCGTATAATGATTTCTCATCTTCGGGAATGAGCTGATAGGTATCAAACTGAGCGATAAAATCGTCGTATAATGCCTGGTATAAAAGTCAATGTCAGCGAAATATCCACGGCACAAAATAACTAACCTTCGCACGACCTATGTGCTCCAATCGCTCGCTCGGATTTGTTGTGCGCGCTTTGTTTACAACTTCCGCATATACGTAGGGAACGAAGAGGTATGCTAGACTCCGTGATGATATATCAGCTACCGTCTCGTTCGGACTGAACAGAGACAAAGCAGCTACGCGAGACTGCACTAGACGCAAGTCAGATAAAGCCGATCCAAGAAGTTCCTGAAGTTTCGCAGATCCATGAGTGTGGCAGCCATTATATACAGATGAGATAAGGTCATATAACTCACCTGAGTTTCGTCCTCGATTGTCGGTAAATTCGCTGCACGTGCAGCGAAAGACAAAGCGCGAGAAAATACTACAGGAAGGGGGGCCTCTTCCGGTGCATCCATTGGCTTATAGTGTAGCGTTTGCTATGATGATGATATGAGAACAGATTATGTATGGTCAGAGTAGTAGCTGAACGATGTGGTTGAGTCTAAAGGAGCACCCTCCAGCCTCAGAGCTTGAAATCGATAGACGCTCCATTGTGGCGGATCTAATCTAGACGCCTAAATCGCGACGCGCGTTGACGCTCGGACGCGACTGCCTTTCCTGAGTTTCCTCCCACTCCCATTCTGAATCTATTATCTATCAGACATTTCACCTTTTACTGACTTCACTGGCTCATGAAAAGACTTTCCGAAATAGGCCCGCTTTCTGCAAGAAAACGGACTAAGAGGCTACGAGACGGCATACCTATGCCTCAAGATACACTAGTTGAGGACCCACCACCTTTTGGAGGCACTCTTCCCTTGCGTACTGCCACGGAGCTATACGACGCAGCAGAAGGGACAGAACTTGAAGGCTTTTTGAAGTTTAAAGTGATAATGCGATGGACTTACAGTGATACGCACAAGATCCTTAGCGAGGCACGGGAAGGAGCTACGGCTGTCCGGTTTGACATGGAATTTAAAGGGGTGTGTCATGACTACTTCGTCCAGAACAAAATTGCTGTCGATGTGGGTGACATGCTGTGTGTATCCCTCAAAGGCTCTCAAGTGCAAAGAAGGACTGCTGCAAGTTCGTCAACAAGTCTCAAATGGACAACCTTACCCATGACTATTCGTTATCAAGATGGCATTCTGCTCCGCTTCGTAGAATCCCGGGATGCAACGAAGTTGGCCGCTCCCATTGATACATGGCCTGGTACGTCCGAAACTCACCACTTGGCCGTATTCGCGAAGTTTCACGCCACAAACAGCGATGAGTGTACCATCTCAAGCACCCCCAGCCCCCGATGATTGGTTCTCGACACCGATCTCCCAGCATGGTTATAAACCTTCCCTCGTAAACACGGACCCACAACCTTCCCTTTCTGAACACCCTGAGCCTACACTGTCTACAGATACACGTGAAGCACTTACGCATCGTCAGCGAAGTGCTGGCCCCGTAGGTCTCGATGGTCCTTCTGTGAATGACGTACCTCTTCCTAGTGTGTCAGACGACCGAGAAACCACTGGTGCTGACCAGGAAACTATGGTAGCGCCGATTTCCATTGCCGGTCCCTCAGAACCAAGACAATCCACAGAGCCAAATTCTGATCCAGCAGTACCGTCAATGCCTCTGAAAGAGAAACCTTTGTATCGTAGCGATAGAAGACAGACTCGCGGGCGACCAGGAAACGAAAACAAGAAGGCCGAAAAGCTGCCCCCAGAACATCTTCAGCGCGTGCGGTATCCAGGCGCCTCTGCGAAGGGGCTCAAAAAAGCAGAAAAGAAAGCGAGGAGAGAAGCTCAGAAGCTGGCAGTAAACGGTATCGCACCCGAGCCTGATTGTCCGACGAATGGCGATGAGGTAGAGAATCAGCGCGCTGAAATTGCTGCCACGAGCCCTTCGCCACAAGAAGAAACCGTTTTGCCAGCTCAGTCTCGCTCTGAGGCACAACGGGTCTACGATGGTGACGCTCTATCGAAAGCTGATCTTCCCCCCAAACCCATACCGATCTCAAACATTGATTTTGTAAGGCGCTCGACTCGTACCCCATCCCCAGCAGCCGCCGAAATCTCCAGTAGAGTATCGAAATCGGAGAAAACACCGGCCGGTACAGTCACGCCCGTGCCGTCTAACCTGCTGTCTGTACAGTCGAACCATGACCTTGCGCTGGATCTGCAGGCCGGATGCTATTCAGAAGAGGTGAGTAATACCCTGGTGTTTATAGACTCATTACTGAGACGGGCTAGTCAATGACTACATATCATCCTTTGCGTGACCTTGTCAGAGGAAAAAAGCAGAATTTCGCCGGAGTGGTTATATCAGCTCAGACCAAGCCAACGGCTAGGAACCGTAAGTATTCATCAACTCTACTCGACTGCGACTGACATACTCACAGAAACTATGACAAGACTGTTGATTCAAGACCCCTCAATATATACTGCAGCGTCTAGTAAGGGTTTTGGAGTCAACTGCTTCACTTCCGCGCAATCGGACAATATATGTGGTGCCCAAAAGGGCGACATAGTCTTACTACGCTGTGTTGAGGTATGTTCCTTTCAGCCGGCTCTGCAATGAAGCTGATATGCCCCATGCAGATCAATGAGATTCACGGCCACAAGATGGGTGTAGGCGGCTCTTTGATGCCCTGGAGTTGGGCATTATTCAACCCGACGACTGGTAGTGTCGCTTCGAGTAATGAGACTTCGCGTATGATGTTCAAACCAACTCAAGCCGAGTTGAGCTATTGCATAAAACTCGGCGATTGGTGGCGCGCAGTTGAAGAGCAGCAGGAGAAAGACCAGCACGAAAATGGGGATGTTGTTCACAATTTGGCCGACATTTACGGATCCAGACGAACGGAGAGAGTTCACAGGCTGCTGGTGGACGCTTCACCTACTGCACCGCCGAATGGCTTCTTCGACTGTACGGTAGAGGTATGTTCCATTCTCTTTCGGCCACAAACTTTGTGTCACATAATTCCCGCTAGGTTCTCAAGACCCATCACAACGATCACGAGATCTGGAGTGTCTACGTCACAGACTATACCAGTAACACGAATTTACCCGTCGTCGATGCTAGCTGGAGCGACTCGTCATTGGCAAATCGAATCCTGAAGGTTGAGATGTGGGACACGGCAGCCGAGGTCGCTTCCAAAATGCAGTCTGGAGAGTACTTCTCGATCCGTAACATGAAGATGCGAGTGAGCAGCGGCGGTTATTGGGAAGGTAAACACAATGATGGTCGCAAGATACGGAAACTGGATGACGATGAGCTGGAGGACGAGCCTCGTTTGCAAGCTCTTCTGCAGTGCGTCATGCTCACAAGTATTTATATGACCGCCGCCTGATCCGGTTCTGTAGGAGGAAGAGAGAGTGGCAGGATCAAGTTTTAGAGAGAGGGGATGAAGAACGCTTCTGTCACACGCTGTTCCAGGAAGCTAATCTGGAAGAGCATTTCAATTGCACGGTCCAGGTAAGTGCAAGTGCACACAGGGAGCTCTGGATCTAGCTGAAACTCGTTAGGTGTTGCACGTGAGCCTGAAGGACAACGACAGAGCCTTCATTTATGTTACCGACTATACACCACGAAAGAATCTCGCCAATTTACCGCCAACGGCCAACTGGATAGGCAACATCTCGGATGACCGTATCATCAAGATCGCTCTAAGTGGTGCTCCTGCCCACGCAGCCGAATCGCTGCAAGGCGGCGACTATGTCGCGCTGCGGAAGCTCCGACTCATTGCTGCGAAGAACAATGGGGAGCAGGTCTCTGGACGTCTCGGTGGAGATGAAGAGCTGATAGTGAAACTGAATCCTATCGAAACCGGGAATAGTCACTTACTGGCGCTGCTTCGGTAACTATCTCGAGTCGCTGCGATATACGACTTACTCACTTGGTGTTTTTCTGTAGGCGGCAAAGGCAGTGGGAGAAGACTGTCAATTCTGTACTCCCAGTTGCCAGCGGATCTGGCATCAGTAAACTCAAGACTGCGTCTACTGTATGTATCCGAATGCCTAGCGCCTGTCTCTATTCCTGACCTTGGTCATAGGCTCCGAAGTACGAAGAGTTGGAGGCATTCACCATCAAAGAGATTCAAGCATACGAGGGCCCGCCTGCTTTGTTGGAACCCGTCGTGGCGCGTATTGTGGATTTCTGGCCCGAGCACTTAGTGGACTGCGTGGTGCTACGCTGCACACTATGCAACGAAGAGTACGTATATCTCCAGGGCTAATTCCGACCGCTGCTCTAATGAATGATCGCACAGAATACCGGAGAACCTCAACATCTGCACAAAATGCGATGATAACATGGAAACACATGTCCGCCCCATTTATCGATTCAGTTTCGAGATTGAGGACGAGAACGGCGATCGCATGCGGCTATATGCCGCCCATCCAGACGTATGTATTCACGCAGTTGTCGAGGAGTAGATAACTGACTTGTTCCTCAAGTGCTCTCTATTGAAAGACCTTCCAGCGGCGGACCTTCGGGAGGACAATGAAGCACTCGAAGCTTTCACCGAGAGGCTGCGGCCCGTCCTGGGGAAGTTGATTAATGAGCACTCGAGACTAGTCGATAATGCTCAAGACGGTCAAGTGCGTCCAGATTGGGACCAGCCTCTCCTGAAGATGAGTATCGGTAAAGTTACAAGTAAAGGAGAGCCTTCGACACAAACCTACCTGCTGAATATCGATCCGATACCGCTAACATAATTCGCGCTTGCTTGACTAACGTAGACTATCCTAATTTTATGCGCTGTGCTTGACACTGCTGATATCCACCTGTTCTTAAAGTCCAGTGATATGATTGCAAGTGCAGATCATGGCTAAGACTTGGATGATAGTTCGTAGCGATGCATTAATACGGGTATATAACGTAACGACGTAAGGGTATGAGATGCCGTTATGCAGGATCTGATGAAGCAAGGAATGTCGAGTGCTGCAGGTCAAATTACGAAGGGTTGATCTGTCTCGAGATCATCGGAGGAGGGTGACGGCACGTTTTGGCTGACGCAGGCCGGGTGAACCACGAATAACGCTCAGCTGGGCTTTTCGCAACTCCTCGTCGATGCGCCACATGCCCTTCACAAACGCATCACGGTTCAAGCTACCAATACCGCCTGAGTCACATTCATCCCTGTAGGGTAATGTCAGATACAGTCCGTAAGAAAACACCGTGAGGGCATACCATATATCTTTCAGCTTTGCGCGGTCGAGCTTGGATTTCTTCCATATGAGTGAAACCGTACGTCCATCCAGTCTCTCATCTGGTCCGATCTCCTCGGGTTTGGGCGCACCAGGACGAGCTATAGGGTTCTCGTCGGGATTGGTAATGAGATCTACTGATAGGCCTCGCCATCCCGCGGCCTGCCGTTTACGACCAGATGGTGACAATGTCCCTTCTCGGGCACGCCGCTGAGCTGATACATTTCCTGCAAATACAGCCTCGTATCTCCGGCGCGCAGCCTGAGGTATCGGCGCAGCCCGCGCTAGAGGCCCCTGCATAATGAGCGGCTTCACCGGGAACATTGGCCGACCGCTCGAAACGGACGTCCTGGATGTTGCAACACTCATTACGGACGAGCGATCCGATGCAGTTGAGACGAGAGAACTGCGGTTTGAGGATGGGGGTCGTACACGTGAAGGTGGTGGTGGCGGTGTGGGCTTGACTGGCTGTGGTCTGACGATATACGGAACAACTGGTGTTGTGTTGGCGGAGCGAGATGAGGTGAATGTTGACGTCGAGGCAGGCAATGTAGTGGGTGTCGTCCTGGGTCGTTGTGGGAGCTTGGGCGGCTCCGGCCGTCGCACTAGCTCTCCCCAGTCATTCGACACCGTAGACACTGTGGGACTGATAACAGACGAGGCTGAGACGTTTTCAAACGACTCATCTAAGCTGACATTGTCGGGCTCGTGGTTACTTTGTGTGTCCTGATGGCTGCGGTCAACAGGGTACGTAGCCACGAAGTTAGACAATGAACCCGGGGTCATAGGATCAGTGCCGCCATCCGAAGACAGCGAGACGGAGTGAAAGGATGATATCGAAGAGGCCTGAGTATGTCCAGGGCCGTTGCCACGAGAGGGGATGGAAATTCCAAGCTTGCCCAGGGGTGGGTATGAATGGTCCACGGTCAGCGAGTCAGACTTCTTCCGCATTTGCGTTGGTGGAAGGGGAATCGGAGGCCCATTTGGACTTCGTTGTAGCGATGAGCTAGAGGAGTTGGAGACTGACACAGACTTGAGAGAGCTGTAGGAGGCCTTTCGGGGTGGCAGAGGGGGCGCGGGTGCGGGGTTCGGAGGGGACTCAAATTGAATTAGTGGAGGGGGCTGAGAAACCGTAGAAGATCGAACGACCGGCTCAGAGGCATGCCTCACGACAGATCCTATTCCGTTCGCAACAGGCTTCGTGCCTAAGCTCTTCCTGTGACGAGGCACATAAGGTGCTGGGCCATCTTCTACGACCCAGTCCCTGAGATCAATGGATGCCTTTCGAGTGAGAGCAGGAGATTTGGGAGAAGGCGAGCTAGCAATATATTTGGAGGGGGATGCTGGAGAAGTAGGCGTTATAGGAAAATAAGCCTTAGCTGAGGGCGAGAGGGGGGTATCGAGTAGGCTAGGTGCAGACTTGGACGCACTTGAGTTAGCTGGCTTGGGCGACGACACTAACGCCTCGAAAGCGCTGATCTTTGACTGCACGCCGACTGAGACGTCCGAAGACATCGTCGGAGTGAGCTACAATAGCAAAAATGGGATAACGAGCGCAGCACAAGATGAGGGTAGAGAGAAAGAGGCAGCGAGGAAGCTCTGCTCAGACTCGTTCGAGAGCAGGGATTTCAGCTCAGAAAACGAGCGCTCAGCAGGCGTCTCGAAACCCTAAATTAGAACCACGTTTCTCTCGCGCGCAGCCAATCGCACGCGACGGGCCTTGTGTGCAAACCGCCACCTCGCCGTACGTTCATCCTCTGTAGAAATTTCTCGTCGGCTACGATCCAAGTCTGGCATTTCAGATCATTTTTGTGGTGGCTGAAATAACCAGGTTTGAGTCGCTTCGACTCCCAAACGTCTACTGATCGTGCAGACACGCATCATCGATAGTCATGGAGCTCGAATTCAAAAACGTAGCACACGAAGCTACTGTTTGGGACGTCAAGAGAGCTTTCGGTGGTATTTTGCATGGCGATGACTTCTTTGACAAATCGAATCCCAAAGAGCGTCCGATGTAAGCTAGCTCTGTTTTATACACTTCACACGTCTCATCTTGCCCACACAGCAATTTCAAGGTAGTCTTGAACTACAATCCGACAGGTTACTCTCATAACGGCACGGGTAATCTGATATTGCACGACCGCCATATTGCAGAGAGACTCATCAGGCTTGCACATGACGATAAAAGTCCGGACATCATCGTGAAGGATAGGAAGCTCCGCATCTATAGAGCCCATAAAGCTCCTCCCCGAAACATTACACAGCTACTCAGCAAGACTCCCTACCTCGATCCGAATTTGGAAGAGGCTCGAGAGACTATTCTCGAGAAATTGAATATAGGTTTGCACGTCAATAAGGTTCAATTCGGTATCTTCTATCGTCGTCCAATGGACCCCCCAACCGCATCCCGATTGTTCGCAAACGAGTTCGAAATTAGCCATAAGCACAGAAGTGCCGGCCTTCTTCATATCGAATATGACCATAAGACAATTAGGATGCAGGTATGGCATACACCATCTACGTCTGTAAGATCGGCTTTGTCTTATTTATATACAGTTAGGGGATCCCGTCACAGAGGAATTGGCTTACAACGTCGTGATACGATTTGCCAATATACGCAAGCTGGCTGTGGGACTGGACTTTGGCAACCCTTGTAAGTCATTGTTCAGAATAGGATACGCTTGTTGAATCATTCGCATTCGACAGTCGTATGCTTTGAGCTCTTCACGCCACCTGTTTTTCAAATCGAAAGTTTCAACAGAACCCTCACTGGCAACGAGAAGAATGATAGTCGTAAATTCAGGCAACGTCTAGAAGGTATCAACGAGGGCCATAAAGCCATTGCACCATATGCACATCAGATACGAATCATTCTACACGATCAAAGGGACTTGGACAGATTCCGTGATCTATGTGTCACAGCGGGTTTGAGTCGCCCTATTCTTGCTAACGTCGAGGCTTTCAGTCAAGGCTTCTATGCTCACAAGAAACTCTACCTCATCAAATCGAAGCTCGGGGAATTCATTTGGCCAGTAGCTTTCCAAATTGAAACTCTTCTGCGGAATTCCCTGGTCCATACGGACGATCTTCTACAGCTATGGAAGCCCATACAGGATCTTTGTGAACAGTATCCCCAGAATGCGAGCGACACCCTGCGTCTGTTCACCGAGAAGTTACGAACCAAAGATCCACGACAGTCGATCTTCGATTGTTGGAAACAGGTTCGTCAGCGCGAACCAAAGCCCGAAGCTCCCACTTTACGCCCGGGCTACTTCCTCTGTCATCATGTCACAGTGACACCTACACGTTTCCTCTTGGAAGGTCCTTATGTCGTGCAGTCCAATCGCGTTATTCGCGATTACGAAGGCTACGAGCATAATTTCATCCGCGTAGACTTTCGTGACGAAGACCACCTACAGTATCGTTGGGAAAAGGATGTACGTACTATGAACTGCTCTACCATACAACTTTCCTGATCATCCCCTCAAGACCGATGGCACGACTTTACTTGAACGGCGCGTTGGCGGTATCCTGAAGAACGGCTTTGAGCTTGGTGGTCGCTACTTTGAATTCCTCGCGTATTCATCCTCGGCGTTACGGGAGCATGCTGTTTGGTTCGTTAGCCCTTTCGAACACGCCATCCGTGGATGGATGACGGCGGAGCGTATCCGAAAGAGTCTGGGAGACTTTTCGAAAGTGATCAAGCAGCCATCTAAGTACGCTGCTCGCATGGCACAAGCTTTTACAGCTACCGACCCCTCCGTGGACATCCGCCGTGACCAATGGGAAGAAGTGGAAGACCTAGGCCAAGAGCCATATCTGCACACCGATGGAGTGGGAACAATTTCATTACAGCTATCGGACATGATTTGGGAAGCATTGTGTACTGCACGCAATGTAAATCCAAATACAGGCGTAAAACCGTCTGCAGTAAGTGGTGATCATCGATTAGCTGGAACGTGACTGACATGGATATCCTATAGTATCAAATCCGATTTTTGGGTATGCTGTCGTGCTTTTGCTCATGATGCACATGCTAATGCTACGTCAGGATACAAGGGTATGGTCTGTGTCGATGACCAATTACCAGGCATTTGGATGAGGCTACGCAAGTCGATGAATAAATTCGAAGGACCATCAACAGAGCTGGCGGCAATCGAGATCGCACGTGCCTTCGAGAAACCGAATACTTGTTATCTGAATCGGTACGTAGCATGTAGTTTGTTTACACAGCCCGAGTGACATTTGCATAGTCCGCTCATCATGGTACTCGAGGATCGTGGCGTTGATAAGAAGGCATTCATACAGCTCCAAGAGCAAGCAATAGCTGCAATCCACATGTCCAGCGATGAAATCATGAAATGCAGGCAGCTGTTCAGAGATCATTCGTTGGGACCTGCATATCATATCGCCCATATTCTCCAATGTCTCAACGCGATCGGCATGGGAATGCAGTACGAACGGGCCAAATACGTTCTTAAAGATCCCTTTCTCGATCGACTCACTCATTTCGCTAAGAACTTTGTCCTGAGGTCGATCAAACATGCAGCCCGTATTCCGATTCCGGATAGCTACCTCCTCGTAGGAGTGGCCGACGAGGGACCAGCTTATGAAGCCGCGGGTCACCAAGACGTGTTCAAACTGAATGAAGGCGAGATCTATGGTATGTCTCCATAGACAATTTTTGATAATTAACTCACTGCTGACCTTTGATAAGCCTGCATTCAACGCCCAGAAGACCTAGAACCGATATATCTGAAAGGTTAGTCCATAGCATCATTTGTCCGTTGAAAGCGCTGCACATATTTCAGGCCTGGTATCGATCTCGCGGAGTCCGGTGGTACACCCTGGAGACGGTAGGCGATCTACAATAAGGATCTCAACAATCGTATTAACGTACAATCAACAGTTCAACGCGTAACTGCGATCGGGAAGCCACCAGAAGGAGGTCTCTGTCTCTTCCGTAACCTGAAGAACGTGGTTGTTTTGCCATCTGTCGGTCAGTGAAACTGGTTTACAATGATCTGTCTCGTTTCTCAGAGTACTTGCGTTCACAGGGAAACGCTCTTTGGCTTCACGCCTCGGTGGCGGCGATCTCGACGGGTATGTTCGACGCAGACATTGTCGCCCGATATCATGTCCTGATAATTGGCGACGATAGTGACACCTTTGCGGTTATTATGGAACCTACCCTGCTCCCCATAACTCATGTTGAAGCTGCCAACTATGAGTCTGCGGGCACGCGTGAAATCGACCGCAACAGCGATATAAATGATGTATGCGACTTCGTGGTCGAATATATTAACTCAGATGTATTGGCAAGTACTAGTGCTACGCTTCCCCCTGACACGCTACTCATGAATGGTACAGGGCCTTCTTTCGGATCGGCACTTAATCATCGCAGGTAATGATGCTTAAGCAGTACATTTCCCGGGTCGCTGACTATGTCCTGCTATGATCTAGATCAGTCTAAGGTAAGGAAATATCATTGGCGGCGTCGCTACCGCTCAACGCATGCTCTGCAGTATGGCACATTAGACAAGTTCTGTATCAAGTTGGCAGAATTGTGTAGTCAAGCGGTGGACTATCCCAAGAACGGTATCCCGGTGGATATGTACGTCTACCTATCCTACACTATCCTACTAACAGTGAGCCTTATCCATCTTCTACAAAGCTCCGAAGCGCCTTGGAGGTTGATACCGTTCAAGCCAGATTGGAAGAAAGCCGAGGACTCTACGCCTCGTGATATAGACTACTACGAGTCATCGCGAGCGCTGGGTGAATTGTTCCGAAATGTAAGACTCTTGGACGCGCCAGGACCAGCAGAGTATACCAAGACAAACGGCAGGGCAGCACCCCTCAGCGACAGTATCTCGCGCGCATTGCGTCCCTACATCTCGCGCAACCTGGGACAAGGATCGCTGCGTAACTCTGATCAACATGTCAGCGAGATGGAACCTCTCTTCCGGCGCTATGTCGATGAACTGAGATACATCTGCTTGACGCATGCCTTATCGGACTCCCCGGACGACCGTTTGTCGGAAGAGGAAGTTGTCATTGGAGCCATCCTTGCCAATTGCTCCCAGCACCGTTACAGACAGGACCGTATGTACAGGATGCGGCTCAATTCGCGGGTACTTGCGGACGACATCGCCAGGAAGTTGTATATGAGAGTCAACGAGCCGGTTATAGGCGCTTTACGATACGGTTTGGGTCAAGCCTGGTTGGCATGGGACTTCGGCACGAGGAACAGGGGAGTATTTGGTGCCAGTAGTTTTTCCTTGATTGCCTTGAAGGTTATCATGAATATTTTGGAGGACATGGGAGAGATTACGTTGAAGGGCGGTGGAGGTGGGACTGCGCCCAGTGAAGACAGCCTACCCGATTGAGCCAGAAGATTACAGAGACGTTGATATTGCTTGTACAATTCCTAACACTTGCTTGAATGCTGTCATCAAGTAAAATCATAGGACGAGGTCCCAAGAGCGAATTAGTGGTCCAAGATAGCCGTGCGTTGCCAAGTATCAAGAAATAGCAGCAAGCCTGAGCGGGGAGCCAGGACAGTAAGCGATGGCCGTCAAAAGACGAGAAGAGCCTTGTAGTGCTTTATCAACGCCGTAGCATCGGTAGCGATCTGCGTGCGTGAGTATATGCGCTTAAAGCTGAACGACAAAGACTCAAGGCTTACTCTCTGGTTTTCCATGTCCTCGTCTATGCGTGCTTTGGCTTGTTTTATCAGCTTCATGCGTGAGCGTTGGCGCTGGGCAGTGTGTACTTCAACTGGGAGAAACGCATCACGATGCAGTCTAACAATATCTACTGGGAGAATCAACTTACGCATAGCGCTTGAGTCGTTCACGCTTTCTACACGGCGGTAAGATAGGTCTTCGAAGAGGGGGCTAAAGACCTCTGATAGATTCTCCATGGCATCCTATGGTACAACTTAGGCGCAGATGTCCAGGGCGCATATATGCAGGCACGAACCTCGGTCTCTTTCAGTAGCATGGATTCGTGAAGATGTTGTTCTTGAGATACCTCCTGAGCTCGTAGATCCGCAAGTCTAGATTGATACTGCTCACTGTACGAAAATGTAGTTATCCGAAGGAGACCTCGAGAAGGACTCACATGTATGCAACACCATCCCGCAGCGCAGAGTCGGCACTCTTCCTTGCACTCGTGTATAGTGCATTCTTCTTAGTCTGAAAGGCGTTTGAAGCGGTGGAGGCCTTCGTGGTTTTCCGTTCTGTCAGACCAAGATCAGCTTTCCTAGTCTCTCAAAAAAACACACAACTGACTTTGGAATTCCTTGAGCATACCGAGGATTTCAAGCATGCTACCTCAAAATATAGAGCATCTGACGGAAACACCTCACGCGCAGCCTACCTGTCGTCTTCATCAACATCTACTTCATCGTCGAACTCGGCGATACCGGCTAGGTCTGTAGCCTCGCGCCGACTAGCCAACGCTTTGGATTCTGCGCCGCTTAGCTGGATAAGTCACCCGATGGCTTCGAAGATACACTAACCTTTCTTCCTTGCCATGCTTTGGAGGCGAGTGAACAGTGCTGGGTATTGTTGGGTATTGAATTGAGGAGTTAGACGACGTTCATATAGTTTGAGTTTGAAGCGGCGATTACACACAAACAAACATCAATAGCTGTAAGCGCCCTGCGCGAGGATGTTGAGTTTCTGATTGGACGCGTGAGTAAATCACATTCCGACGGTGGCGTCGCGCCGTAGTGGATGCCAACGACCCCGACGCTGCCGACAACAGGGCAGCGACCGACGCTGCTAATACCGCATAGTCACCACCTCGAACGACGGCCCCGGTCGCCGAATACAGAGGCTTCGCGGACGAACTTACACCGCGACTCCGACGAGACCATGTTTTCCGGCGCCGGCAAGACCGGCATCGCATGATTGTTCGATGGACCAAGTTCGTGAACGAACCGGAGAACAGGCGCAGGATGTGTGAGCATTGCATGGAGGTGCTGAATGTCGATAAACTGTCAGGTGCGCTCCGAACGTCATAGTGACTTGTGTTTGATGTTCGTCATACACAGCAAGGGTCCAGGCAGGCGCGTTAAAGACGACGATTTGTTCATCGGCACTGCGAGGCCTTAGTCTTGCTCGAAGATGTAAAGTACCGCCGATTAGCATTCTCGGGAGACGTCTCTGCGCCGCGGTGTTATAGGCCGCATGACCGAGCGCAGCCGACCTCGCTTGTCAGGGACTCGCGCCAACGTCCGTGTAGACCTCGGGAGAGACTGAAGACGGGACAACTTGCAATCCACACCCCAGCTCTTCCAGCACGGACTCATTCTGCGACAACCCATACAAGGATAGAACATAGTCAGACGATGTGTACGGCTCATGGTTTGTCAGTGACGATGCTTCGTACCTCTCATGAGTTGACACCCTGGTCGTCACAGGCGCTAGAATGTATCATCTCTTCGCCTCCCTTGTACCCGCTGTACTTCCTCCGGTTCCAGAGCACCATATCCAATGCTCAGTCCAAGCTACTCCCATAGAGACGGCGCAGCTTCCAGCAGCAGAACTGGGGTACCGAAGTGATATGGCTCCACGGGGTGAGAACTGGGGTGGTGGAGTAGGGCGTCGAAATCAGGCATTGTCATATCGTCGCCGAGCCTAATACATGTGGTGCACAAACATGATGTACACTGTAAGAACGGGTCCACCTCTATAAATTGATTCACTTACCGCTAGCTCCCAGATGTGTACCCCCCGCTGTTAGAGAAGCTACCTCTTGGTTTATCGCGGTCGGTATCATGGCAGATGGGCTGGGAGGATGGCCTCAAGGAGGTAGGTCAGACCATGTGTCAGTAGAGTTAAACTTCTGACGGATGCAATATTTCTTATTATGCTTATGTCGTGGGATCCCAGAAAAACTTCAAGAAATGGTTCCGTATTCTGGAGTCTGTATGCAGAGCCGGCGGTCAATGGTCTGGTGGTAACCACCCTTCCGGCGACTACTGTCAGGTGTTTTGATTGCGAATGGAGACATGCGAGCATCTCGCTATCGGATCACCATTGATATCTACTCGCCTTTCTCATTTGCTTTGCGCACAGAAACTTGTTCTCAACGAAGGCTTTTCGTTCTTCGTGGTGATTTTACGCCGCTTCAACAAGCGCACCACAAATGTTGTCTGTCTTGGCGTTCACTGTCAAGCGGAATATCGACGCCTTCATTTATTACCTCTCGCTGCGCCCACCGTGTCGACCAATATTACCGCCTGCATTCCTATCCCTTTTACGGGCTGATACTCGCCCATTGGGTAGGGGGTCCACGAGTCAATGTTCCGACAGGATTGTGTCCATTGGTCGGCCTCTTTGGAACGTGTACCTGGACTAGGCCTCGATGGCCAGGAGCTAGGCCTCTCCGATTATCCGCAAGACTCCTGATTAGAGCGGTGGAAGCCAGCACATTCCCATGCAGCGTGGCGGCATGATCAGGAAGTGATGGACAGCTCTCTTGGACCGTACAATTACGGACACGTTGAGCGGACACCAGGGAAAATATAGCGGCAGTGCCCTTGTCTATAGATCTTAGACGAATGACTCGTGAATTCTGCACACGACGACAGCCAATGGCTTCTTTATGACGTCTCATATGCCGCTAGGCGTGAGTAAGGTGCGCTACTATGCTGTTTCTCGTCGTGACGGCTGACACGCTGAGCGGGGGCACTAAGAGCATGTCAAATATATATACTTCCAACTACGCTTTCGTTGGCTCAAGAGTCAACGCCGGCACAGTCGTTGCGTGTGCCTACCTAACGTCTGAAAAATCTCCATGATCAAAACTCATGCGGTCGCGAATTCAATATATCGTATAGCAGGCAAACTGCTCAGCAGCTCAACTATGATAAGCATCGGACGGTATAGCCATTCAAGCCGCTATTTCACTCTGGGTCGCTCGTGGTCATGTTCTGGTCCAGGCCAGTACCTGGCACGCGTGGTATTGAAGCTTCCAATAGGGGTAGTTAACATTGCGTCGCCCTGCTGACTTCTAGCATCTCGAAGAGACTAACGGATAGTTGCTGAACGAGCTCGACATCGAACGCAATCGTCAGAGAACTCTGGTAGATGATTGGTCGGAAACCGATGCCCACGCGGGACTTGGTCTGGATATGTCGGTGTCCGGTGACATGCTCCGTTGCAGGACGTCTCAAAATCATGTTTCTCGCTGTCGGCGGCGTCGACGTGAGCACGAGGCCTGCTATGGTTGGCTGCAACGAGATTCAAAGTTATTGACTTGGAAGCGAGCGCTAAAGATCTGGATGGGGCGATCGTCGCGCGCTATGAGGGCGCTAGCGCCACGTGGCGGGCGGCGGGTATAAAGGGCGGGACGGGCGCAACGTGTCTTTTTTTCTTTCCATCCCCTCATGATTTGGCAACTCGTCGTCTTCGTATGCACGGACGGTGGTCTGCATCGTGGGGCCCTCGCAGGAGATGAAGTTATGGTGCATGGCATAGTTTGTACCTCCGTATCTCCCTGGACTCGGATATTCCACGGCTTCGGGGCTCGTTAGCGTGGTATACATTTAGTTGTTAGCGACGTCTCCGTATGCAGTTTGTTCTGTTGTACTTCTCGATTGATAGATCGATATGACAAGAAGATGGAATGCGCGATAATGGCTGGGTTTGTACCCACGGATGCTATAAAACAAACACCTTCAATACGCCACTTTGGGGCAGTAACGGCTGTGGTGAGCACCGAGAGCACTGCTGCAAACACGACGATGCACACTGCAGAACGGCCCAGGAGGGGTACTCGCCATCGGAGGAGACGATGCACGCGGCGACGAAATATTTATGAATTATTTCATAGTCAGTGAGGTCTATTCCAGGGTCTATTGGTCCTCTTCTTCTGGCCAATCGAAGATTCGAGGCTCCTCCTCTCAGTCGCCCATACCGGTCACCCATCACAAGATCCTCCTCCTTATTCACATCCAAGCCGCTCCCACTCGTCCCTGTCACTTTCTCCATTCTTTCTCTGCTACCACCATCTTCTTCTACGCGTCCGCAGACATGCCCTACAAGCTTTCCGCCACCCTCGCCGCCCACACTGCCGATGTCCGTCCTTCTCTCCTTCCGCAGCATCGCGTTTTGACCCCTTGCCATACAGGTTAGAGCTGTCGTCTCACCCACCGACAACCTCGTACTCTCTGCATCTCGCGACACCACTGCCATAACGTGGTCGCGGCCCGCGCCTGGCTCGCCATTTGCTCAAGCGACCGTCTTGCATCCCGGAACGAGATATATAAACGCAATCACGTACATTCCACCATCGCAAGACGCATCAGAAGGTGAGAGTTCGTACGCGTCACGGGCAGCTAGGGCGTGCAGATTGCTAAGAGGGAGGGGAAAGGCTACGTCGTGACGGGCGGGCAAGAAGCGATCATCAATGCATACTCGCTCGCGTCGGTGAAGGAGGACCCAAACTTTACGCTGCTTGGGCATACCCAGAACGTCTGCGCGTTGGACGCTCTGCCCGACGGGACTATTATATCCGGGTCATGGGACCAGTACGCGGTCTTTTGCCTCCCATGCATTTCCTAAGTCTTGCTAATCATGACCATAAAGAACGGCCAGGGTATGGAAGGATTTCCAGCTTGCGTGGGAACTCGTCGGGCACTCGCAATCGGTCTGGGCTGTATTGGCTGTCGAAACAGACAAGTTCTTGACAGGTGTGTCGTCATATGCGTTCTGCATGACTTTTATATATTAACGAGGTCTGATTCACCAGGCGCTGCTGATAACACTATTAAGTTGTGGCATCAGCATAAGAACGTGAAGACCTTCACGGGTCACACGCAAGCCGTGCGAGCACTTGCCCTTATTCCCGACATTGGTTTTGCATCGTGTTCGAACGACAGGTGAGTGAAATACACGTACGGCCGAGGCCTGGCTGACGTCCCACAGCGAAATTCGTGTTTGGACTTACGAAGGTGACACAGTATACACGTTGTCTGGTCACACATCTTTCGTATACAGCCTAACGGTGCTTCCCAACGGAGACATAGTATCTGGAGGCGAAGATCGTACTGTTCGTGTCTGGCGTGGTGCGTTCTTGCTCACCTTGGACATGGACAAGACGATGGCTCATCGCTTCGCAATTCCCAGATGGAGAGTGTGCACAAGTTATCACGCATCCCGCCATCTCGGTCTGGGCAGTATCGAGTATGCCGAATGGCGATATCGTGTCCGGATGCAGTGACGGCGTCGTTCGCGTGTTCAGTGCATCTGAAGAGCGGTGGGCTTCCGTGGAGGACCTCAAGGCGTATGAAACTGCTGTTGCAGCAACTGCCCTTCCTGCGCAACAAGTCGGCGATGTAAATAAGTCAGACCTACCCGGTCTCGATGCTTTGTCCCAGCCAGGTCGGTAGTTCGATTTCTCTATTTTGTATTATTTGACAATGCGTCGCAGGCAAGAAGGCTGGGGAAGTGAAGATGGTGCGCAACGGCAATACCGCTGAAGCTCATCAGGTTAGTACAGTCGGTTTTCCTGCGAGCCGCTCAATAACGTCTTCTGCAGTGGGATCCGACAACAAACAGCTGGCAGAAAGTCGGCAATATAGTCGATGCCGTCGGATCTGGGAGGAAGCAGCTCTATCAGGGCAAAGAGTACGACTACGTCTTCGATGTCGATGTAGAAGAAGGCGCCCCGCCCCTGAAGCTGCCATATAACGCAAGCGGTACATGCCCTCCGATAACATCCTATATGTCGTACTGATTAATTTGACAGAGAACCCCTATACCGCCGCCCAACGATTCTTACAAAACCATGACCTGCCGTTGTCTTATCTCGACCAGGTCGTTAAATTTATAGAGAAGAGTAGCGCGGGTGTCAACATCGAGGGCGGTAACACTCAATATGTTGACCCATTTACGGGTATGCATAGCTTGATACTTCTTCAGCAACATGGCCCTGAATTTTCGTTCCAGGTGCATCACGGTATCAGCCTACTTCAAGTAACCCTGCAGGGGGCGGCCAAGACTACATGGACCCGTTCACTGGTAAGGCTCCGCCACATTTATAACCTCATGCGCCCAAGCTCAAATTGCCATCAGGTGCTTCTAGATATCGGGCGGCAGGGTCAGCACCTGCGCCCGCGCCTGTACAAGCACCTGCACCAACACCGGCAGCTTCAGCGTACGCTGATCCCTGGACTGGTGCGTCAAGATATACGGGCCCTGCCCCTGCCCGCCCACCGGCCTCAACTTCATCACCTCCTACGGGGGATACGAAGCTTCCTATCGTGAGTGACTCGGCTTCGGAATCATGCCCTACGCTTAACATGCCCCACAGAACACCGTTCTGGCTTTCAAGATCGCAAATGTCGAGGCGATGCATTCGAAATTGAGGCAACTAAATACTGCATTGCAGCAGGAAATTGTAAGCTACCTGCCTATCGTCCGAGATCCGTTCCCTCATGAGCATGCAGTCTACATCTACCATCGCGATGTATTATAAGGAGGCACAAGATGTGGAAGACCTCTTTGGGTACCTGACGGAGGTGGTTACGGAGAAACCTGTCACTGCGCCAACACCAACCGCCAAGCACGTCGAGACCCTCAAAGACCTGCTCGAACGCTGGCCAGCAGACTTCCGCTTTCCCCGTACGTGGTCCAAAAGCCTCTTTGACACCCCCTCATACTGACGTGCTCGCCCCCCCGCGCCCTAAATACCTGGTCTAGTGGTCGACCTGTCTAGGCTCGTCATTGGGTATTGCGCGCCCGCTTACTCGGACCCGAAGCTGAGGCAGGACTTCCTCACGGCGCTGTTCCAAGCCGCCGAATTCAACGAACCGTGGACGTCGCCGATCCCCAAGTCACGGGAGACGAACGTGCTGCTGCTGCTTCGTGGCGTCGCGAACCTCTTCCAGGATGATACGACCCTCGGCGGTGCGGATTCCGGAGCATGGGCGAATTGGGTGCGTCCACATGTCCCTATCTCTGCGTCTCGTCCCTGCACCGTCCCGTTCCGTCCGTCCTGTGCCCTGCCTCCCGTCCCTTGGCTGGGATGTGCATTGACTGATGACTCGGGCGCCGCAAAGCCAAACGCTGACTTCCCTTTCTTCGGACCCTTTCCTGATATGGCTGCATAGGTCGTGCAACGAGTAAGCGAGGTACCGTACGCGCTTATCGGGAGGAACCCCCGGATAGCGTTCACGACGGTCATGTTCAAGTGAGTTGACGAGTTTGTGCTGACTGAGCTGTGCAGACGAGTGGCTTGGACTGACTCAAACGTCTTTGTCTTGCCACATATCTTCCGCAGCGTTTCATGCATCGGCGTCCGTGAGCGCTTGAACGACAGCCTGCGCGCACTGCAGATGACATTGATACTTCGGGTGCGTATGTAGAAGCTATACACCGTCGGTCTTCTAAGAACGGTCGCTAGGTACTTGAGGAAGAGAAGGATCCCGAGGCGGCGTACCGCGCTTATATCGCCCTGGGAAACACGGTACGTCGCCTGTGCTCGCTTGCTTTATCCGCCACTTCGATTTACAAGCGCGTCTTTGTGTCTTTGTCTTGGTTGCACAGATATACGCTGCGAAGAAGCACGGTGCGCCCCTGGACGCGTCACAGCTTCCGACGATCAGGAGACTGCTTGGCAATGCCCCGAGCATCTTTACGGACGAACGCGTGCGCAAGATTGTGAACGAGATTTCAGCGATGCTGTAGCACGACTGTATATGGATACGCACTTCGGTTTCTGCCGCAGGACATTCTTCCACTCATCGGTCAATAAGCAGCTATGGATCCAAGGTGTAAAATGTAGGTGTAGGGAGAGAAGCCAAGAAGTGTACAACAGGCAGTCGATTGTGGAGTACAGCAGCATCGATAGTTAGATCCCATATCATACATTTACGTGTGCGGCGGAGCTGCCGGAGACTCTGACAGCTGGACTTGGCCGGCTTTTTTCCACAGGCGACTCGGGGCGATGAAGGTGAGTCAATTAGGTCTACTAGGCTCGTGAGCCGCCCAAGCACAAGTCGATCCGTTTCCGGCAACTGAGACGGAAGTTTCTCCTCTCTGCGACCTCCGTCTGTGATCGCTTTCTCTTGGATGGCTGTGGTAAGAGTGTACATTGTACGCCACGGTGAAACCGAGGAGAACAGGACAGGGGTCATGCAGGGACAGCTGGACAGCAAGCTGAACGCGGCGGGAGTCGAGCAGGCGACGCGGACGGCCAAGGCTCTTGAGCTCGTCCGGTTTGCAGAGGCTCATTCGAGCGATCTGAGCAGAGCGATCAAGGTGTGTATGGCCTCGAGGCTCGGGCCTCGGGCTGAGCTGCAGGAAGTCGGATGACCGCTGATTCATCGAACGGTTCCCACCGTGACAGACGGCAGAGATAATTCTCGAAGGACAACCCGCCACAGAAAGACCAGTGCTCCGCCAGCATGCGGCGCTGCGAGAACGGGTGCGTGGGTAACTCAACTACAGCAGAAGCTTGGTTGCGCTGCTGACACCGCAACTGCGATTTTTGTCTGTTTGTTTGACATCTTTTTTACGTCCAGTACATGGGCGATCTGCAGGGCAAGACGATTTCAGCGTGGCGTGGTCCGCTGCCGCAGGATATGGAGCCGGCAGCGGCAGTCGCCCAGCGCGCTGACCAGTGGTGGAAGAGCGTGGTCGTTCGCTATGTGCATTCCGTCGTCGGCCGCAGTCGGGCTAGGGAGCGACAGGAGCCAAATGGACCGTTCGCTGGCGAGGATGAAGTGAACCCCGAGCCGGTTGTTCCTCAGGCTATTCTCGTGGTCTCGCACGGAGGGCTTATACGGTCATTGCTTCAAGGTTTGATAGGAAGCAGGAAGGTCAAGTGGGGAGACGGCATGGACGCGGACCAGAGTCTCTTCCAGTGCGCCAACGCGTCTGTGACGGTCATAGAGATCGATAGATCCGGCAAAGGGACCCTGGTGCTTTTTGCAGACACCGCGCACCTGGACAGCGAGCTCGTCGACGGCAACGTAGACCTCGTCGCCGACAGCTGCGACGGAGGACACAGCTTGGCACAGTGACACATACTTGGCTCCAGTTATCGTACTTTCGATTCGAAAAGTGCCCGGGTGCGAGCGAGGCTGTGTTTGGGCGCTAGGGCGTGAGGCTGTGTGCACCGACAGTGACGATAGTAGTTTTGTCCCGTTTGCGCTCCCTTTTATAACACTTCCGAACGCTGTAGCACAGTACAGAAACCCTCTTTTTACCTCCTCTCCCCACGACTTCGACTACACCATGTCTGCTGCAACAGACAGAACACCATTACTCCCGACTTCGAATGGCAACAGCTCACCCAACGGACGCTCTGCGTCGCCGAAGCCACAGACAGCACTGCAGAAATTCGCGGAGCTCATCAAGGCGGAAGATGGGCCGAGCTACACAGCCTCCCTGAGATACTTCTTGTTTGGCTCGTGGCTGAACATCCTCCTCGTATTCGTGCCTCTCAGCTACTGCTCGCATGTCTTCAACTGGGATGCTGGTCTCCGTTTCTTATTCAGCTTTATTGCGATTATGCCCCTTGCTGCAGTCAGTGCCGCCCCTCGCGTCATCGGAGACTTGGAAACTGAACCTCGTGGATAGCTCCTAGGTACTTGCACGGACCAACTGTCACTCAAGCTGGGCGAAACGCTCTCTGGTCTGTTGAACGCCACCTTTGGCAACGCAGTCGAGATCATTGTTGGTATTGCCGCTCTGCTCCAAGGTCCGTTCCATTCTTCCCGCGAGACTAAATACACAGACTGAAGACGTACCACGTGTAGGCGAGCTCAGAATTGTGCAGACCTCTGTACGTCTATTTCAGGTTGTGGACATGTTGACATCGCGATATTGACGCTCTACGCAGCTTCTTGGTTCCATTCTGTCAAACCTGCTTCTCGTTCTTGGCTGCTCTTTCTTGGCGGGCGGTCTTGTCTATGATGAAAGCAACTTCCAGGTTACGGCTGCACAAGCGTGAGTTCCTCGAACAAAATATTGTCCTGACTCAGTACTAAATTCGCTTATAGTTCTAGCTCTGTATGTTGATCGTCTGTTTATTTTTATGTCTAAAACTGACCGCTATTTCTTTCTCAGCTCATGACGCTGACCTGCATAAGTGCGTCTTCCTTGGTCTATTCGTAGTGGTACACCAACCTAACCATATATTCTACAATAAAGCGCTCGTGATCCCCGCGGCGTACCACAGTGCCAAGTCCCACGCCGGCGGAATCGACGAGGTGATACATATCCTCCCCTTCCCGTCTGGACCTATCGGCGCCGAGAGCTTCACCCAAGTTGTTGACGGGAGCGACCTCGACGACAGATCCAACCAGGGGCTCAGAATCATTTCGCGCGGGACAGCCATTCTTCTCCTTCTGGTCTACGTCGCATTCTTGATCTTCCAGGTATGTGTCGTCGTAGCGTTCACGTCTCTCCTTAATTCACTGACAGTCGACTTCTGCAGCTTCGCACACACAGCTACTTGTACAGCTACGAGGCAGAAGTCGAGCGAGCGGACCGTCTTGGACTCGCTCGCCCTGCTGCCAGGAGACAGCCTGAACCTGAGGAACCCGACATGAACCCTGTTGCCGCTGGTCTCGGGTACGTCTCTCTTCTTCTTCATCGTCCTTCGTGAAAACTCATCCCTTTGTAGTTTACTGGCTGCTACGATCGTGACGTCTTTCTGTGCCGACTACTGTCAGTAATCTCAGTCATTGCGCCCGTCTCTGCCTTACTCACATGGCCTCTACCTGCAGTGGTGGCTTCTATCGAAGAGACGGCAGAGCGCTATCACATCCCCCGCGCGTTCATCGGTCTCATCCTTCTGCCCATCGTCGCGAACGCCGCCGAGCACGTCACGTCGGTATGGATGGCCATGAAGGACAAGATGGAGCTTACCATCGGTATCTGCGTGGGTAGCTCTATTGTGCGTTCATTCTCACTTCCGCCTCTCAGCTCGAAATCTGACCTCTTGCACAGCAAATTGCAGCCTTCGTCATCCCGCTGCTCGTCATTGTTGGCTGGGCGTAAGTAAACATCCATTTTTTCCAAGGAAACATAGCTCATATCCAATTAGAACACATCATGATCTGACCCTTTTCTTCGCCGACTTCGAGACGATCGTGCTTTTCGTCTCTGTCCTCCTTGTGAACTTCCTCATCCAAGACGGGAAGTCCAATTACATGGAGGGTCTGATGTACGTGCCTGCACATTCCGATTCCCAAAGCACACCATCTGACTGCTATCTCCAGCCTTATCACTCTTTACCTTGTCATCGCCCTTGCATGTACGTATCCTCCTACACATACACAGCCCTCCCCTTACTGACCTCTTTCCCTCCAGTCTGGGTATCATAAATCTTCTCCCACCCCGAGGGATTGAAGAGGTATGGCAATATGCGGCAACCCCAAAATCGCCTTGTCGGCAATTACCACTCCCCTTGCTATCGTGCACATATACCACTTACAACTTGCCAACCTGCCCCATTCCTGCCCACCTGCTCAGTCTTTCGATTTCCGATCTGTTATTCTATGGCGACACCACCAATATGTAAATAGTATACCCCGTGTTGTTGTCTCCCTCTCTGTTCCTTCTCTCCGGGACGTACTGTCCTACCCACACTCGTTCTTGCTCTAGATCTGGACTGTTGCTTTACCACTACCTGTGTTTGTAGCGAAACCCCTCCTGTTCCCCGAGCCCCTCCCCTCACCCTACCTCACCACCTCATAGCTCTCCAATTTCTGCGCTATGTCGACTCCGTAGACCCCACCAACCACATTCCTATCCCGCTTCTTCCGTGTATCTACTACCAATTCTCTTTCTGTTCTCGTGCCGCTTGCCTGAGTCTCTCCAGTTGCTGTGCAACCACGCTCACAGTCACCTCTTGTATTCTTGCGTTCGGTATCGTAAAATACGCCGTTAATACAAACACGTCAAAACCCATGTCACTGTGTGAAGTCGAGCATACTCAAGAGTCGTAGCATTGGAAGATGAATACTGGGTATATGTATGCTAGTGTGTATATGCTAGGATATCCGGAGGAGAGAGGACAAAGAGAAGCAAAAGGAAGTCCGTTCATGACGATAAGCTGTCTCGCTGCAACTCCTCGAACTTCGTGCGTGCCGAGCGTATGTTCAACTTCAGAGCGGCCGTTTCTGCGAAGACGACAGCAGCAATAAACATTACGCCACAATACGTACCAACGGCACCACACTCACCTATTGTAGGATCGTGCACCACGATCAGCACGTACGTGTTCTTCGTGAGCTCGTCCAGCACCGCCGTGAAGTCCGGCAACTCCATCTCGAGCGTGCGGAACTCCTCGCGGACGCGCGCGCACGAGTGCTTGAACGCCTTGATGAGCTCCGACGTGCGCTCGTAGCGCGTCGGGTCGAGCGCGTGCGCGTCGCGGTCGTCCGCGGCGGCGAGCGAGGCGGGGAGCGCGGACGCTTTGGGCGTCGCGAAGGAGGCGGGCTCGGACTCGGGTGGCGCGGGGAGCGTGTCGGGGGACGCGGCGAGGCGCGCGGGGTGCGATTGGGGGTGTGGGGGCGTTTTGGAGGTGGCGATGACGAGGAAGGTGGTGCGCTCGAAAAGGACGACTTCGGTGGCGCTGCAGGCTTCGGCGAGCTTGGTGAGGTGCCGTGTGAGGACGGATGCGTTGGGTATCAGGGTGTGTACGATCCGTGACCACGCCTAGGTGGGCCCCGTTAGGCGTGTTCGGGCAGTCGGATCTATCTGAGAGCAGGCGGACATACCTTGTAAAGACTCTCGTCGTAGATACTCGTCCCGAACACCTGTATCTCCATCTCGCCACTGACCTGCCTGAGCTCCACGGCCTTCCGCTCGAGCACGGCCTCCCTCGGCGGGCGGACCAAGTCCATCTTATGGATCAGCAGGAAGACGGCCGCGTCGGGGCTGTACTTCCGGAGCGCGTTCAGGCACTCGGTGTAGTACTCCAGGTCGCGCGTGTTGCTGCGGCTCTCGACCTCGAAGACGTAGATCAGCACGCCGACGTGCTGGAAGATGACGGACTGCTGCGTGGAGAGGTACGAGTCCATGAAGGCGTCCTGCCCGCCGCAGTCCCAGAGGTTGAGGATGAGGTCCCCGAGGAAGCGGACGTGGTTCTGTTCGACGTCGATCGTTGCGCCGAGGCGTGCGGTCAGAGAGGCTGGGTTGTTTGAGCTAGGTGCATGGTGATGTTATACAATGGTACGCTTCACTGATGAAGCAGCAGGACTCACAATATGAGCGACCGCATAGAGGTCTTGCCACTGCCTGAGGCACCCATGAGCAACACCTGAGGTGCATTCGCATCAATACAAATGTAACATAACACTGTAAACCCACTTTCTTCTTCATGTTTGTGGTGTTCGCGTTCTAGTGACGGCGCAGATAGCACTACGTGACTTATCTGGGAACTCTAGCTACGTCTGAAGGATGATTGTAAGTCCCCATCATAAGTAAAGAAATTTCGAAGGGGCTCGATTGTAAATGTACCTTTGGTGTTCACCTAGGATCAAAAGTTATGCACGCGTGTTGGCTGGCTGAAGTCAAGCAGCTGAGCGACGCGAAGCGTCGGCGTCGGCGCGATCGAATAGCGCGCCTCCGCTGATCCGCCACTTGAAAAGGCGGGGTTTGACGCTCGTCACAACCTTGCCATTCGAAGCAAGCGACTTCAGTGACTTCAAAAGTATGTATCCCTACACCACAACTAGCTGGATATTATAGATACAGAAGGACAATATACAAGCAAGACAAATAGCGGTCATTTTGTCTCTACATAACTTCCGCCGCCCACCTCTAATAGCTTCCAATATACTTCGATGCCCTTTTCTCTAAATATCGCCCGCGCATCCTCCGCGATAGCTTCGAAGCCGCCGGTAGCCAGGGCAAGGATCGTGGGTCCTGCACCCGAGAGACATATTCCGAGCAGGCCTGGATGAGTTTCAGGTGTAATGTTGGAGGTCACTTCTGGAAGACCAGGAATCTAGTGCGAGCACGTCAGAAATGACCGAGTTGTGCAATGGCACTACATACTAGGGTTTTCCTGTATGGCTGATGGACCCTGTCTTTCATCGCTTCGTATATGAGCTCGGGATTTGGCGGATCCTGGGCCAGAGCTGTGGTCAGGACGGCAAGTCGCTGCATATTGAAGACCTGGTCCTAGGTGGTGAGTGTACCGTTCGTCCCGCATGGACAGCATACATACCAGGTCCTGTCGTGAGTATTCTTGAGGTAAAACCTCTCTTGCCTTCGCAGTGCTGAGCTCAAATCTGGGGATGATAGCAATGGCCTTGATGCTTTTTGACCACCCAAAGCGGACGTAATGACCGATCCCAAAAGGCGGTTTTGGAGGGTTGAGTCCCCAGTCTTCTCCAGCGTCCGGGGGATACTCTGGTAACACCTCAGCCAGCGGTACGCTCGCAGCCTCGGTATCAGCACTGTCCAGTTCGCGCAGATACGACCCGACGAAGCCGCCGACCAAGGCAGCGGTCACATTGTCCGGGTGTCTCTCCACCATCAACGCAAAGTCTAGCATCCTCTCCACCGGCAGATTCAGCTGGCCCAGCTCGTTGCCCAGCAGCACGCCCGCGATGACTGCTGCGCCTGAAGAGCCCAATCCGCGTCCGAAAGGGATTTCATTGTGCGCGTGTATGGTCAGGTTTGCGGGGAACTTGGCGATTCCGTTACAGCGCAAGACGTATAGGGCGACACGGGTTGTGAGGTTTTTGTACGCATCGAGAGGGACTTCCTTCGCGCCCTCTCCGGTGTAGGATATCGCAGGAGGTGCTGGTGGTGAAGTAGATGAGGGCGGGGTGATCGTGACCGTCAGAGTCAGGCTGAGCGAGAGTGAAAGACCGACTACGTCAAATCCAGGACCGATGTTGGCTGAGGTCGCTGGAACGTGGATCACAAAGGACCGTGAAGCCATTGCTGAAGGGTGCTGGACGCGAGGAAATAGTTGGGAGCAAGGATATTGCTCTTTTTCAGAGCCAAGAGCTGGTCGTGACTCATTCTCATTTTGGTCTGGATGGACGCGTCTTGCTCGACGCTCGACGCGGGCGCCGCGGCGAAGCAAGCTCGACTACTCGAGCTGAATAAAATCAAGACTAATTGGCAAGATAATCGCTCGCCTGTAAGTATGTTGGGAATACACAGAGGTGCTAGCTCTTCGGAGTCCCTGTTGTACAGTTGATGCTGCTCGTCTACACAAAATTGTCCGCAGCCGTTACATTATTTGTTCTTCAAAACTTTCCTTCTGCCCATCGTCTCGAATGCGACGCCATCTCTACAGCAGCCGACCCCCAGTCCTCGCCATGGTTGTGACCCTTGTCTGCGCCCCGACCAATGCCCGCCCGCTCAAGGGCCTGGTCGTCCGTCAGCGCCGTGAGCACGCCGAAGATGACGGGCACGCCCGTGTCGAGCTGGACACGCATGAGCGCATGGGATACGCTCTCGCAGATATATTCAAAGTGCATCGTCGAGCCCTTGATGAGTACGCCTATGGCAATTACGGCGTTGAAGGGGCCGCTGGGCATGTTGACAACGGCCGTCTGACCAGTCGCAGGAGTGGATGGACGGAGAGTCGGTGTGGAGGTACCGAAGTTGAGCCCCCCAAGGAGATCTGTAGCACTAGCCCCAGCCTGGACATGAGAGCCCGAGATGACCCTGGGCGAGAGAGCATGAGTGGTATATTGGAGAGTAAATGAAGGCACGTACTTTGAGCAAGCAAGCGGGAGCTCAAAGCTTCCCGGGACCGACTGTATGACGATGTTGCTCTCCTTCACGCCGTGCTCCCGCAGCTTCTTCACGGTGCCCGCGACGAGGGCATCAATGACCTCCTTGTTCCACCTCGAGTGTACGATAGCAACACGAAAAGGAGAGCCGTCGAGGTTCGTAGGTGGGGGAGCGGGGCCCTTGATAGATTCGGCCATGATGTAGATTAAAGCGTTCTCGGTCGTTGGCAAGCTGCAAAGCGCAGGCGGCGTCGGGCGGTCGATACAGGGCAAGCGCGGCGGGTACGCGGCGCGCGGTCGTTGTTTGGCGCTGTTTGGCTCACGCGCGGGACGCTGTCAGAAATTTGGCGAGCCGACGGTCCAAGTTCGTTAACTATCGCACCGGCTGCTGCTTTGACCTGACCTGAGCTCAAGCTCGGTACTATACCCTTCGTCATGGCTGACACGGAGACAAAGTCGTCTAATGACGGCACTCTAGCGAGTGAGTGTCCCTTTGCCGCCAACCTTTGCCGATGTGAATAGCTGATCGAGTTAATGAGTCCAGCCACATACTCTCTGGTCTACACGTTCTTGAAGACGAACTCTCATGATAAGGCTGCTGCAGCACTGAAGAAGTCGGTCAAGGATGTTGTTGCGCTGGAGGATAGCATGGATGTGGATGGACCTTCGTTAGACAAAATTGTAGAGCAATGGCGAACTTTGTCTACCTCCTCGTGAGTACCGGTATACCCTGCCTATGCTCTCGTTGAGCGTATATTGATGATGGTTTACAGTAACCAAGTGAGCTCCGAATCTAGCTCTGAGCCTTCAGACTGTGGGTGTTTGCTGTCCTGTCGTATCGACTGAATCTGATGGCACGAGCTCATAGCCTCGTCCGAGAGCTCTGATGAAGAAGCCAGTAAACCAGAAACCAAGACGGAGAAGAAGAGCAAAAAGGAAAAGAAGACGGCGAAGAGCTCTTGTACGATTACACGTTTTATGAATTTGGCAAAGTCTCACGCGAAACTGTAGCATCCTCGTCAAGCTCGTCAGACGACTCCAGCTCAGACGAGTCCGATGCTAAGAAGAAGGCTGTAAAGGCCAGCAAGAAGCCATGTAAGCGCCACATACTATCTGAACAAGGCATATCTAATCTTGCTCTCAGCTGCGTCCTCGAGTTCAAGCTCATCTGACTCCAGCTCGGATTCGGACTCTGGTAATTACAATTGATTATAGATAATGGTGAAGCTCATGTTTTGTCTAGACGATGACAAACCTAAAGCTGCCCCGGAGCCACAAGAAGCCAAAGCTTCCTCACCAGCTCGGTCCTCCAGCAAAACACTATCTACTGGCAAGTCAAACGACGAGTCTGACAGCGACTCCAGTTCCAGCTCGTCATCCAGCTCGTCCGCCGCTTCCTTAAGCAAAAAAGCAAAGGCTACCGCCACCGATAAACCGAAGAAAACGAAGAAAGCCAAGAGCTCCTCGAGTTCCTCGAGCTCGAGCAGCAGCGACGACAGCTCGGACGATGATGCGGCTACCCCAAAACCCAAAAAGGCTACCCCCGCGAAGGGAAAAGCTAAATCGTCCTCATCGTCCTCCTCTAGCAGCGACGACAGCGACAGCAGTGACGACTCGGACGGCGCCAAGCCCGCGAAAGCCGCTCCAGCGGAGGCCGAGGCCGAGGCGACAAAGGGCGCGAAGACCAAAAAGAGCACGAAGGCGAAGGCAAAGGCAAAGTCAGACTCCTCTTCTTCGTCGGACTCGAGCTCGGACGCGGACGACGAGAAGGACGAGGCCCCGCCTGTGGTGACCAAAAAGCGCCGCCTGGACGCGGACGGGAGCGCGGCACCCACGGCGACGGCGTCGACGTCCCGCGAGGCGTCGGCTCCGGCGGGCAAGGATGGCGAGAACGGCGGGGGGAAGCAGAAGGGGAAGGCCCCGCGGAAGCAGGGCGAGCGCTTCCAGCGCATCAAGACGGACAAGGTTGCGTTCCACGACGACCGCCTCAAGGACATGAGCTTCAACGCGCGGGTGAGTTGCTTCGTGTGCGCTTTGCGACATCCGTCCAATTTGATCTAATGGTGTGGTCTTGGTGAATAGGGCGCGAGTGAGAATGACTACGGCGCGAAGGCGAGTCGGGATTTGATTGTGACGCGCGGGGCTGGGTTTAGGAAGGAGAAGAACAAGAAGAAGCGGGGCAGCTATCGCGGGGGTGACATTACCGTACGTCATTTCGCTGATTTGTGCTGGGTGTAATTCTGATGAACAGCTCGTTCGTAGATGCAAAGTTTCAGCATCAAGTTTGATGACTAGACGTCACACGGGTTTCGAGGGATATCAGGGTGATTTTGTTACAGTGCTGATAGTGGACGTATAAAAGACATCTGTACCCAGGGCACTGCGACAAGTTTCAGCGGCGGCCTATCCACCGTCCATTGCTGATTTTTCTCGTCGGCGAACGCATATTGAGCCAGAACCTGATCCGGGAGAAACTCCCTTTGCCAGACTACCTTCGGTAGCCACCATTTCGTATCTGGTTTGACGATGATCCTCCCTTGAGAGACGCGGTCGATAAGCGATTCTGACACGTCTTCTGGCATGTCGTCCACGGCGATTTCGATGCAGAACCGCGCATCATACAGCAGCTGCACCGTGCGTGCGTCCCGATCCTTCGCTTCCAGGATCTTGTCCGTGTAGTCCGCCGTCGCGTCCCTCGGCTCGTTCTCGCTCATCACGCGTCCCGGCGACCACGGCGGCTCGCGCACGACGAGCCACGCGCCGTACTCTCCATGCTGCGGCGCGCGGTCCATGCGGACGGCACCATCCGCACGGACGACGGCGGGTTGCCAGCGCACGCGCGCGCCGAGGCTGAACGCGCTGTTCGCTTCGGACTCGGTGCGCGGCGCGTCCCAGATGCGCTGGGCGAACCGGTCGAGCTTGGCGCGGCTGCCGCTGGCGACGGCGGAGGGGGCGCCCCAGGGCCGGGGCGAGACGCAGCGGAGGACGCGTCGGACGAGGGCGTGGCGGACGAGGGGGTCGGTGATCGAGAGGAGGTGCGGGTGGGAGAGAAGGAGGGTGGAGGGCGGGGAGGGGAGGGTGCATTTATCCAGCGCATCGGACGCTCCGGGTGAGTGAGTATGAGGATGTGTAGATAATGAGGAAGGGAGACAGACCTTGCTGCTCTGTCTGGTCGATGCTGCAGCCAGCCTGATACACTGCTTCACGCAGGCCGGGGAGACTACAGTCCCCGCCGGCGTATTGGCTGAGCTTCTTGATGGCCTTTTGTGTGGTCTGTTCTTTGACGGTGAGCGGTCGATTGTCGTCGCTCTTCGCAGGGTCCATGAGCCTCTTACAAGACGATGAGTATAAGACCACAGTTCTGAGACCTCCGGCACTCACAGATAGCTGTTCGTCCGTTGACAGTTTACTTCGTATGAAGTTTCGGAGAGTCAAAGCGGGTACAAAGTTCGTCTTGTCCGTCACATATTCAAGTTTGTTGGCCTCACAGGTAGCCAATATTCTGTCCTACTCTAATCTCAATCCTGGTAAACGGTTTTTTCGACCACTGTAGCTGACCTTGGGTATTGTTAACAGCGGCCGTATTATCCAGTGGTTCATACCTGCAAGACCAGCGGCCTCCAAACCAGTGTCGGTGCCCATTCCCCACCGTCTTACGGGCTGCATACCGGCTATGCCGAACTCACCACTGCCTTTCATGATGCGCATAATGGCTGTCTCGACTTGGTCGTCTGCATGATGCCCAAACGCGATACACGGGGCTTGAACCAGCCGCAGGCTGTTCAGCAAACGATTCTGTCTGGCAGCACGAGCGATCTCCTCTATCGGTTCGTTCTCATGAGGTTTCTTTGGGAATGGGTCCTCTCCCCAAGGAATTTGGGTGGTCCGATGAGGCACACCGAGTCTCTCAGCCATGCTAGAAGCGCGCTGCGCCATGGTAGAATTAGCTGGCTGTAAGTTATGGTCGACGTGTATCGACCAAACCTCGGAGGGCAAGCCATGCGCTTTGTCTGCGCGTTGCGCGAGGCTGGACATCAGATAAAGCAGACACGAGGAGTCTGGACCGGCAGAATTCGCAACGGCTGCCAGGTGATAGTGAGTAAATTGTTCGGTGGGTGCCCTCATTGCGTACCTATGCGGCGGGGCCAGCCACTTGGCGGCCTGCATCGCTGGAGGAGCTTCAGAAACTCTTCCAGGGATATTTGGGCGACCCCTGGCATGCGAGTCGGTCTTGAAACATGTGCGGTCCTGCACAGACTTGCAGTGAGCGGGCACACGCCGGGCAGACGAACTTGAAAACGCCGCGCCTGCGCCTGGAGACCGGGGCGGCCGGCGGGCCGAGGGCCGAGACAGGGCCCAGCAGGTTGTGGCGGCCGGCGACGGAGGCCGTGGCAGTGGCATCGCCGGCCGGCGTCGGTGCCGTTGTGACTGCCCAGGAAATGAGCATCAAGGGCTCCATCAAGGTCTGATCCCGTCGAATTCGGTATTTTTTAACTCGTTGCCGTCGTCCACATTGCAAGTCTTCTTTTGTCTGCAGCTACTGGCTTTGGCTACTCTACATCGCTTCATTCGCTCGCCTTTCTCTACCTACGACCACCATGTCCTCCCAGCCAGGACAGTCTGTCTCGCCGCCGCCCAACCCCGCCTCCTCAGCCTCGTCCGGCGTGCGTCGCCATCACACCATATCGGCTGCTTCGCGTGGCTCGCGCCCGACTTCCAAGATCTCAGTCAACGAGCAGGACGAAGTTGAGCAAGAGGAAGTATGGAGCCAAGATGAAATTGTCGATCAAGATTGGCGTGGGGGAATCGGCGCCGTTGGCGAGAAGTCTTCCCTGCACAGGCAAGCTTCGTTGCCCACAAAGTATCACCGAGGTGGGTTTTTGTCTCGTTTGCTTCCTGCGCACATCGCTCACAACCTTCGCGTAGCTTTCGGTCAGAGGCAGACTGGAGCCCATACCCCGAGACCCTTAAACAGTCTCACCGCCATCACCGGACATGAAGGCGATGAAGAGGAGTGGGAGCAAGATCTGCGAGGTCTACGCGGTGAAGAGGAAGTACGTCCTATTCATTCTGTAGAATCCGTGCATCACTAATGTCTCATACAGTCGGGACTTCAGTCCTCTGATCACGGACATCAGAGCGTGGATTCCAATGCAGCGTCTCCGCTTTCTCCTCATTTCGCAGGCGGCATTCCTAATGGCCCCTCTCCGCCCCCTTCCGATGCTGGTGTCCGTCGCCATCAAAGTCTCAACTACGCAACAAATGTCCGGCGCCTTGGCACCAACCTCAAGCGTGCAGGAACGCTTCAGGCTGCTCCTCTCAAAGGACATCCTCAGCAGGGCCTGTACTCTGGGGCTCAAAGCCCCAGCCCTACCAATGCAGAAGAAGAATACGAAGCAGAAGGCGGGCACCCCGACGATGGCTACTTTGTTCAGGGTCAATATCCCCCGACCAGCCCAATTGGCAGGTCTTCTCCTTGGGGCACGCCTGGAAATGACTGGAAGGCACAGTTTGGCGCTAATGCTAACTCTAACATGGGCAGCGGCGTGGATGATGTTTCAAGAGCTCTATCTACTTTAGAGATCAACCAGCAGTACGGTGGCGCAAATGCATACCAGCAAGGTCGGTCTCATGGTCAACTAGGGATTCAATATCTCATTCGACGTCTTTTAATCTACAGGCCTTCGTAACGGTGGAATGGCTGGTGGGTCTCGTAAACTGCAGCTTGTGACCGATTTCGATCACCAAGTTGGTCAAGGGTCTGTACAGAGCGCGTCGGCCTACGTGCCGCCCATTGGACACGGCCTTCCACAAGGCCAGTCGCAACGCCAAAACGACAGAGACGAACAGCAAGCGACCCATCATCAACGAGACAGGGCGCTGACGGCTTCTGGGACCCCATGGGACCAAAAGGAACGTCTGACAGGAGGCAGAGTGTCGAACGCTTACTTACAGAATCTCTATCAGGGTCAGCAAGGAAAGAACGGAAACGGGGGTATCTCGAACGTGCCTTCTATCCCTTCGCAATACCTGAACAACCAGGGTCAGGCACCGAGACTGGGCTCACAAGGAGGAAACATCGGACAGCAGTCTCAAGGCGGACGAGGCTCTGCACAGGGCTCCAGCCAGGGTGCTCCCTCCGACTCCCTCATCACGTCTCCAATCGATGTTCCCACACTCATTGCAACAAAAGGCTACAATCCCGTAGAGTTCGATACCAGGCCCCTCTTTGTTCGTCGTCTTATGTTCTCGATGCTCGTTGCTAAGTGCTAACACGGCTATTCGGGTCACGCAGGCGAGGTTCTTCGTGATCAAGTCGTACACCGAGGACGACGTCCACAAGTCCCTGAAGTACGAGATCTGGAGCTCGACCGACCCCGGCAACAAGCGCCTGGATAAGGCCTTCAAGGAGACAGCCGGTCGGGGACCGATCTACCTGTTCTTCAGTGTCAACGCCAGGTACGCACGCCGACGTCTCCACCGCTCGGGCGCTGACCGACTGCTGCGATCTCAGCGGCCACTTCTGTGGGATGGCAGAAATGCTCACGCCCGTAAGCTGAATGATCGATATCCGTCTTTCCTGACAGTAATATCCAATGTCCTGTTCAGGTGGATTACACGCGCAGCAGCACGGTTTGGGCGTCGGACAAGTGGAAGGGGGTGTTCAAGGTCAGGTGGATCTTCGTGCGCGACATTCCCAACGCGAGTCTGCGTCACATCCGCTTGAAGTAAGCGCTTGTTGTGTGTTTCGAGTGATTCGGGCAACTGACTATGCTGTAGCAACACGCAAGAGCGCAAGCCAGTCACGAACTCTCGTGACACGCAAGAGCTTCTTCCTGAGGCTGGTCAAGAGATGCTGCGCATCTTCCATACCCATCCGGCGCGCACTTCACTCCTGCAGGACTTTGCTTTCTACGAGGTATGAGTTCTACGCAAATGAACGTGTTACCCAGTTTTACTGAAATATGAACTCAGCTCCAAGCCATGCAGAAGGTCCAAACCGCTCAATCCATGCATTCGGGCACTTCCTCGCCCGACCAGAACTCTCAAAACTCCGTCGTCTCTTCCGGCATGCAATCTCCCGTATTGTCTCCCAGCGCGTCTCCCGGTCAACACCCCTTTGCCATGTCGAACCCCGCCGCACTGGCGTACGCCGCGCAGCAGATGAGCCTCTCCCAGATGAACATGCCCGTGGGCATGGGCATGCAGGGCATGCAAGGCATGCAGGGTATGAACGGCATGAACATGAACATGAACCCGATGCTGCAGATGCAGATGAACCTGGCGAGCATGGGGAACATGGGCAACCTCGGTGCGCCGTTCGCGAACCCGCACGCGATGCAGAGCGTGATGCGCAACCCGAGCCCGGGGCCCATGCCTGTCGGCCAGAACTTCATGGGTATGGGAGGCATGCCGGGCTTCTAGCTGGCTTGCCCCTTGCTCCTTCCAGGTCAACGATAATCCCGGCTTCATTCACCCTCGAGATTCGAGAACGATAGATTCGCCTTATCGGCGGCACGAATGGTATAGTATTAGCTCGTTCTGCATTATATGTCCACTTCCTTTCGCTCGTGTTGTGTGGCAACGCCCGACCCCAATTGTATCACCACCATTTTGGAAGCACCGCTCCATTTATTTGCCTCCTCTTCATCTTCATATGCTTTCCTCGCCGAACACCCGTATGTTACCCGTAATCGCGCGCCGCTTGGATAGCACGTACCTCCACTTCATTTGACCTTACAGTATCTCCCTACCGTCTTTGTTTCTTGTTTTTGTGTTTGTGTTCGAGTTTATTGCCGTCATGACTTATACGACGCAGGACGATATACATGGACTGTGAACGGTCGGTTGGACAATCGGAAGTTCCGCTTTGTTACAGTAGTTGTCCTGCACTGTCGCACGCATACAATGTAGCTCTTTGGTTATGCAAACAAGGATCCAGTTTTCGCTCCTGTAGTATTCGAGCTGGTTTTCGCGGAGTTGCTGCCTGCGGACGCTATTCAGTCTCCGTGGGACGGCATGATGCGATCGGGGATCACACGAGGTTGACCTTTGAACACCGTCACGGTCATGTCTTCCACGACTTGTGACTCTCCCACCGTCAACTGAGGAGGGAGAGGTCTACACGAATGTACGTTTCGTTCTAATTGTTCCTTTCAGAGTCAATCTAACTGATTGACTGGTGGACAAATGCAGAGCCCCTACCGCAGCGCGTCGCGACGCGTCGCAATAAAACCAGATCACTCTTCTACCGGAACACAACAACGCCCTCAATTAACTCCATAAGTGATCAGCCGTTCCGTCGCCCCCTATTATGTACCGAGGAGGCTACCAGCAGAACCGCGGGCCCGAATTCTACCAAATTGGTGGGCTGGGCTGCTCAGTCAACGCCAATTCACGACAGTAAGTTCGAATTCTCGTGCCCTCAAGGTGATTCAGAGGCTGAGATATGTGTGGACAGTCCTGGCCAGCAGACATGGAAGACGTCGAAACACATCGCAGAACTGTTATTTTCGAGCACCAATACGCAAAACGGGCTTGACCTGGTCTTCGGTCAGTTCCGTTGTTCGACTTGGAAATCCAACATCTGCTCATCTTTTCCAGGTATTAAGCCGAGTGGCGCAGGGTATGTTCTTATGCCCAAGGCGACCGAGGGCCGCTCGAGGTTGTTTACAGGTCGTACCTACGACGGATCGAGCTTCATATGTCTGTCACCAGTGCACTTTCCCGATGTTGCGGCGCTGGAAGCGCGTCTTGACCTCTTAGAGAACCCCGCAAAGCGGAAGAAAAACAAGACGGAGGTGCCGCGGGACAGAAGTGTCGCCAACAGAGGGTTTACGACGTCAAGCAACGGCTCTATCATCACTGCAGACGGCAGTCAGCGCGCGTCTTTCGAGCACCAGCGGTGAGTGAACAACGTGTATCACGGAGCGATTGCCAGGTGACTGATACGTCGACGGTTAGGCTGCTGATGAATGTAGCGCAGAATGCGCTAGATAATAGTGCGTTGTCGCTGTACAATCTCGCGCCCGCACCGTGGCTCTGTCAGCTGAAGATTGTTACGTTCGCGCACAACTTGTGGCAGGCGGACCATCGTGGCAAGCTAGAGCGCGGAGATGACCTCAAACTCGTCGATGTCGGCTGGACGGAATACACATTCACAAATGGCCTATCTGTACAACCGGAGAGTACGGCCCATCTCAAGGTCCAGGAGAACTCTGTCTTGACGAATAAGAACCCGGCCGTGAGTTAATGTTAAAAACTTATAAGGTTCACCTAGCTAACACGTTGTAGGCGTTCCTCTACGGCACGACGAAGGTCTTGTCGACGGATGCTATACGATCGCGTCTACAACAAGTGCTCGGTCCGAATGGCGGAGACTCTCAAAGCCCGGTGCTATTGTTAGTGAGCAACGAGGAGAAGGCTTTACACGCTTTGCGCGTGCTGGGAACGGATCTCGAGCCATGGCACTACGGAGTTGCGCCTATCTTGGGCCTGAGGCCGCTGTCGGTCGGCGAAGACGCCTTCGGGCGAAGAGACAGAGACCCAGCTCAGAGGTCTGAGCGATCTCGGTCACCACACCGAGACACACACCGAGACCTCAGGCCCTCGCGTATCCCAAGGATGCGGTCGCCTCTGCGTGGGCCTGCCAGTCCGCACCCCGTTTATGTCGTGGACGTCGCGAGACTGTACAAGATGGTGACCGACCAGCCCGCTGCGGACGACAACATTCGGTCTATGTCCGGTAAGCTGGGTGTAGAGACGGACGATGGTCATAGTCTCGGCCAGCTGACCAGCGGGTGGTGTGCGGGTAACGAGAGCAGGTGAGTGTGGCGACGCTGTATGTCTCAGAATTTGATTGATGTACTTATCTCTCAGGCTGTTGGCTATGCTATGGCAGAAAATTGCCTCTGGGAACGCCATCGATGAGCAGAGGTATCTTTTCAGGCATTTCGACGTCCGAGGGGAGGCCGAGACGAAACCGACCACGACGACTGAGGTGCAACATGATGAAGACTCAGACGAAGACATCGATCCCAACGACGAACCTGTCGTGAAAACTGCCCCGCCGCCGAAATCGAAGGATCCGTACGAGATCCTAGATGACGAAGATGATGACGACTACTGAGTAGTCGGGGCAGTGTTATTGAATTGCGCCCTTGTGGGCACGATGCCGATCTAGCTGATTTGGACATGTACTGTAGCCGTAGTGGGACACGACGTATGGTCCATGACATGTAGCGCTAGCCTTAGGGATTAGTGAATACCTTGCTTTGCATCTTTAGTTGGATGTTCTGGCTACGTGCTACTTCAGTTGCATATTCAACTACGGAGACTTGACCAGCATTTGGGTAGATTGAAGATTGCAGCGTGACGCGTTCAGCGCGGTACGTCACGGCCACGTGGAATAGTGCGCTTGATAGCCATCCGCAGAACGAGGCACCGTCAGACTTTCCGCCTTGCCACCCAAGCCGCCATCTTGTTGGACTCGACCTCCTCGTGTTGATGAACACCCGCTCCCAGACAATAGACGTACATCTTTTCATGATTATGCGCGTACAGGATCCCAGTTGCTGGTGCACTCATACCTTTGGGGGTTATGTGGGCGTCGCCTTATGACCAAGGCGTATAGTTGGAATGGACAACGGTGAGCGTTCCCCTGGGCTGCGGCTCACGCTGGTCCGGTCAAGGGCTGTTGTTCAAATGCCGTATCACTGTATCTACTGGGAGGTGTCCAACTTGATTGGGCTTACTCACTCTAGCTGCTAGCAGAGGTCTGGCAGCGCTCCTGCTTAGCTCTTCTAGTGTGGCGAGCCCAGTCAACTTCTGTGGTATTTGGCAGATGTTCTATCATGCCTTTTGTTGATATTACGTCGCGCCGCGAATATTATTTGTCATACCATGCTGAATGCTGAGCAGTGCAGACGTCTTCAACCCCGAGGCAACCATTATAGACGTCGGATCTTTGTTCACTGTCAGTGCCGGGTCCATGAACCCTCATTTTCCATAACATCTACTTTTTCGCTATGTGATTCGATGGCACGCTTAAAGCTTTTCCATCTATTCCATTGCGGATTCCTGTGCACATACTAATTCTTAGTGCCTCGGCCATATGTAGCATTCTCTTTATGACAGGTGTCTCGCCGCATGAATTGCGCAGAAATATGGAGAAGAACCCCACCACAGGAACCGCATCAATGTGCTTAGAATATGGAGAGGCAAATAACCCACGAAAGACCACACGACGTTCAGCGCTACTGAACGTGAATGGCTCTTTGGTTACACATACCATCTGGCGGAGTGCGCAATCATCCGGGATGCGTCTTCTACTTTGTCTAACGCAACAGCTTCCGTTCGTGTTTCTACCCGGAAGCAGCTCAGCATCCGGACAGGGCCGCCGTTTTCTACAATTCTTGCGGTTCGAAATGGGTACGTCGGACTGGGGTGGACCGGGCCCTAAGCGCAACACTTGGACGAGCCCTTGACGAGGTATTCTCCCAATTGTTGCAGGATCTCTGCGGAAGATTGATGGGATATTCTTCAGTGTTGGGCACATCGCCTAAGAAAATCGAACGTATTCGGACCCGTCGGAAACCACGTTGTCTTTTGTTCTCTCCCCTCCCAAGACTCTGCCCAGGCAAATACTCCGTCAATCTCGGACTCATGGAAATATGATGCTCACATTGCGCACAAAACATTTCAACCGGAGCAAATCCGCATGCAAATGTCACAGCGGTTGAAAGCTAGTTCGCGTGCTTGGGCCTTACTTACCATGCCCATGACCCTAGGTCGCGCTTCTCTCACTGGCTAAGCATACGTTTTGGCTCGGTGTTTTGGTATTGTCCCAGTTCCGTATGTGAGCTCACGTTTTGTGGCGGAGGCACGAGGCAGATTTATCTCAGCTCATAGTTCGCCAGACATAGGTGACCCCTTGTCCGCCAGCGTCCCGGAAACGCTGTTCATATCGTTCATATAACTGATAATGAGGACAAAAATGAACGCGTCGTATGTTGAGAGCCAAAGCGTGAGTGTCTTGTTTAATGAATAGACAATACCGAGTGAACTGATACGTTTTCTCAGTCACATTGTGGTCCATTGCCCTGTGATGCGTTTGTTGTTGATTGTGGGTCCCCTCCCGGTCCGAGCGGTCAACAACTTGACGAGCCACCCCGATGTGCGACCCTCGGAAGCATTTTTTATTCGTTATCCAAGCAGAATTTCGTTATCCCAACAGCCAACCCGATTGCGAAAACATTTCTGCGGGTAATAGACTCCATGCTAGCGCGGAAGAGGTAGAAAATCGTTAGCAGACCTATGTCACACAAGCGTGCGATCGTGCCGTGGTGAATCAGGGGGCTAACTCCTGATCCAAACAGCCGTCGACCGTGTGAGACTGCGCCTTGATGCCATGGTCGATCGCAAGCGTGAGTCAAAGAGGAAGAGCGTCCGACCCTGCGCCGTGCGGACGTGGGAGGGACGACGGTCTGATATGCAATGGGATTTGGTACGTAGAGACTGTTGATGGTGATGCAGAGGATGTTCGGAACATGGGAAGGGGAATTTGCCACGAGGCTCTCAAACAACGAGGCAAGCGAGAGAACAATAAGAAATCCCAAAAAGGAGAAGAGCGCTGTGCGGCGGTAGGCGTGTTGATTTGCAAAAGCGAGATGGGTTGGCGGGGAGGACGAGGGGAACTCGGTTAACATTAATTCGCGGATATTTCGACATTCCCATCTGTTTCCTTGTCGCCCGTTGTTACGACCAGCCATCTCTACCCACGATATCTTCTTTTCACATATTCTGCCCAGGCGACCCCTGTTATATATCGCGCTACAGGGTTTACTGACCATCCTCTCCCTTACAGCCCCTGCCTGACCAACCTGCTTGACTGCTGCTTGCTTTCTTCAGCTCTGCCAATTGTTTTTCGACATTCCTCTATACCGGATCAAGCCTTCCATTTCGAGGATCGCCCGCAGCGACATTCTCTGACGCTCTATCCCACTCGCGCATTCCCTCCAGAAAACAAAAAGACAAACCATGTTCGCAGAGCGCCAGGATAATTGTCTGCTCGCCCCTCCTTCTGCTATAAGGCAGCCGGTTGATCTGCCTATGCGCGATGAGAGCTCCCAGACCATCGGGGGTACCCTCTCTCCCTCCCCTGACGCCACTAACGTCCAAGCCCCTACCCGCGTCAGAGCGTCCCGCCGTGCAATGCAGTCTTTTGTCCCTCGTCCCTTTCCTCCTCCCGCCCTGGCTCATGTACCGGTCGAATACATCCTCGACCAACTTCATACTCTCGCTCCTCATTACTGGAGCAAGCCAGAGACGGCGGATTGTACCCTAAGTGCGTAACATTGCTCGTGTTCGGATGCGATGGTCATATTGACGCCCGTTCACAGTCGTACCCTTGGATGGGTTTCTTCGCAAGACTGGGCAGGCCCCCCAGTCGTCTGGTCCTTACATGCCTCAGTGTTCGAGCTCTGCATGCGATTACGAGCAGCTCGGTCAAATGCCACAAAACGTGCAACCTGCACCTCGCATGGTCATGAAGGTCTGCCACTGACTATGTTCCTGCTTGATTACGCTTTAACACGGGTTGCAGGTACATTCGGACTATTTGTCTGCACATTCCACTCTCCTTCGTTCGATCTTCAGCGGGGGCTCAGCGGGCGATCTACCCAGCTCCCCGACCGAGTCGATGTTCTTTTCTACCCCTCAAGGTCCTTCGTTCCATCTGCCCTTACGCTCGAAATCGCCGTCGCCTTCACCATTGCCCTCGACATGTCGAGTGCTACCTATCGCACCTCGCTATCCCCGTCTTTTGCCCTCGCCCCCATCACACCCCACTGTATACCTTCCTCTCCCAGACCCGGCGTCTTTCCGGCTGCTGGTACACTACATGTACTTTGGGTCCCCCACTTACATTGAGGATGCACTTGACACAGGTGCGGTCACATGGGAAGGTCTCGCACGCAACGTCGAGTTCTTGGGCATGGATATGGACATCAAGCTGTCTCTCGGGCGCTGGTACAGTCGCTGGCAGAGGAGTCGAACGGGATTCACAGGAATGGTCAGCGAGTTCGACGACTTCAGCGACAGCGACGAGGACAGCATCTTCGAAAGTGACGACGAGGACGAGAGGATGGAGCAGGAGTCTGTTACCACTCCAGCTAGCGACGAAGATGACGCTATGCTCATTGACGAGTGCACAAAGCAGGTGCAGATGAACCCTCCCCGCGGTCGCGCACGCACTCCGCGTCGTCTGGGCCACGCGATATCGGACCCTGGGCCCATCCGAGCTCGCAACACCGCCGCGATGCATGCCTCTCAATCTTCTTCCCCGGCCTCGAGAGGAGCTACCGACTAACGACACTGTGCAACAAGAGGAACCCCTCGCACGTTTACACACGATATCCGTCTGGTATTCATCGGTCCGCCTTTGCGTTTGACCTATTCTTTGTATTGCTACGAATGCCAGGCGCATCACACTCTTTTTTCGTGAGTCTCACTCCAAGTTCAGTCTTTACATTTACTCACATGGTCATAACCAGGACCTTCTACCGTGTATCACACCGCCGCTTATTTAATCTGGTTAGCGGGCAATGACTTTCGCCAGGCTCATACAGAGCCGTCCAATGCTCCAGGCCTAGAGCATCACACTCTCTATCGCGTATCCTACTCGCAATGTATTCACCTAATACTGCGGGGCACTGACGTTGGATATCACCCCCTGCCTTCGATGTATTGTATGTTGTATACGTACCTACTGAGCGACCTTGTATATTTTTCACACTATCGCTCGTATTCCAATACATTGGATTGTAGTACCAAAGTTATCTACATCGCTAGTAGCTTATGGACGATGTCTGCTGTATACAAACAAGCTTTCCTTCAACAAGCTTTTTCTTCGCATATTCGTCATCGAAGCCGGGACCACCAGCTCAAGCTTCTTGAGACTTGTCCGAACGAAAGTTCGCAATATGAGTGTTGATCCTCTTACCTTCGGGGGTGTTCTTTGCGTCTGCCCAAGGCTTCTCACTCTCCGAGATTGTCGGGTGGTATGACCTTCATTGCAAAACATACACTACGGTAACCTTGCTACTTTCCGAAACACACTTCGTCACCACCTTGCCCAAGCGAATTGGTCCTGCGCGGCCATATCTTCCACCTCCATCACGAGATCGCGCCTTGCTTCTTCGCTAGCTCTGTTGACTCGGCCCCGCAGACGATGTGTCGCACGCCACGAGGACTATGCGTCGATCATTGCTTTTTGTCTTCGAAATCAAGGGACCGACTAGCCGGTCGACCGACGCCTGTCTAAGGGCTCCACCTTCCGAAATCTGAGGCGGGCAAGCCACTTATAATTTGCTGATTTTCGACTTCTGTCTTTCTGTCCGCACCGTTTAGCCCGTGAAGAGATAGGTACCGCACAGGTGCTGCGTGCAGGAAACAAAAGGAGGCCTGGATGAACGTACTGCCATGACGTGCTTGGGGACGTTGAGACGTTGGGGATCGAGCGTAAGCTAGCCTGGTTTCGAGATGCACGAAGGCTCCTACGGCCGAGACAGTAGACGGTGAGCAAGGGTATTGTTGATTCCACGGTATAAGCAACGATTACACAACAGAGAAGTAGGGTATGGCAAACGGCAAGTCCGTTCAACACCTCGAGAAACCGGCGAAGGAACCCTCGCAGCTTGGAAGAAGACGTGATATGGTGACGAAATGCGGCAGTGTACAAATTCCTGGAAAATGGTAGCTTTGTGCTAGGTCTGAAAAGCGAAGAAGAATCCCTTTAGCTGACACAAAGCTTGATGCTCGTCGGGAGGGCATCCGGAGTCTTTCACTCCTCGTCATCCGAGGCCTTCCGCTTCAGGAGTCTACTGCGCTCTGGCGAGCGCGCCGGCCGACGTGGAGAGTGATCGTCTCCAGGCTGGTCTCGTCCAAGCCGTGGTTGTCGCGGACCTGGCAAAGCTCTGTCGGTTGACTGTACCGGCGTATGTGGAAGGGTAGGCTCAGGGTCTTCCGCTACGCCGGGAGCCGTGTCTTCGTCTGGTTGATCATCGGGTAGCGGGACAAACAATCTATGCACCAGAGGTGTTGAGACTTCATCGAAATTCGCACAAGGTAAGCTAGCAGTTAGTGAACTGGATGATGGGCCAGGCAGTGGAGCAGGTCCTTCTGGGGAACCTGGCGATGCTGCTCTGAGGAATACGGACAATGCGGGTATTTTATCGGACGATTTGGTGGCTGGCGGATCTGGCGCAACAGGTAACGCTGGCTGGAGGGTTCCATCGACTCCGTTGTGCGATGACGGGCCAGGCTCATCAGGAAGTACTTGTGGCTGAAGATCAAGTTGCAGCGCTCCTTGCGGACCACTCCCCGAAGCTATTGACGGGATGTTACCTGCCTCAGGTTGGTTCGTCTGCGCTGGTACGTTTTGATGAATCGTTGGGACAACGGGGGCATGCGTCACTTCGATCCCGCTCGCAACTGCAAACTCGTCCAGCTCTTTTGACTCTTCTGCCCGTCTTTGTGCCGCCTCCTTCTCGATAATGACAGCAACTTCCTCCTGCAGATTCGGCCGTGCGACTCTCGTCTCGAGAAGTTGCGCCTTCCTCGCCTCAATTTGTTCGCGTACCTGCTCGATAAATCTATCTTCGCCAGTATGGTCTGGGGGCGTGCTGTCCACCCGCCTGCGTTTGTGAGGCTTCGGCTTGTCCTCCCACTCAAAACGATCGTCGTACTTGAGATGTGATGGGGGGTTCCGGATAGGGATGTAGGGCACTTCGTACTGCTCTGGCAGCGGGATATCTTGCCAGCTCTTTCTGAGGTCCGGCTTGGTATTTGGTACGTGAGGAGCCTACGCATGATATGCTGAGTCGGTATGTTTTCGTCAAGGAGAATAGGATACTCACGACCATCGTCCGATTTTTCAGCGCCTTCCATGGGAAGTGGGTCATGAAGGGATGTCGGCGGATATCCATATTCTTCCAATGAGGAGGACCTGTGTTTTTATCGCTAACTTGCTCAGCAGGAGGACGCGGAGAAGACGGAGGTGGCGGAGCCTCAGGAGGCACCTGTGTCACGCCGTATCGTCTGTCTGGATTCGGGACGAGCATCCGCGATACCAAGTCTTTGATGTGCTCATCGACCTCGGGGCGTTTGGGCCACAGAAGTTCTCCGCCACATATTCGCTCCATCACCTCCTTGTTGGCGCCCTCGTCATCCTCAATACCTCTGCGCAGCCTCAAAGACGACCTGATGAGGGGAAATGCCTGGCGAACAAACGGTCAGCGACACGGCCTACGTAGTAAGATAGTGTTACCTTACTATTTCGCGTGTAGCCATCTCGAATAGTACACAGGCAGCTCCCCACCAGTCGGCGTATCTTCCGTGGGCTCTTTTCGGCTCATCATCTGATATTCCATCTGATAGTTCGAGGCATTCGGGCGGCTGGTAGTGGAGGGTGCCGCAACCGTTCCAGGATCCATAGTCTAGGGCCTCCTCACGCGCATGGCCAAAGTCGCCCAAAAGAAGATAGCCGTCGGCACCCATGTAGATGTTGTCTGGCTTCACGTCTCCATGAACAATGCCCTCGCTGTGCAAGAACTCTAGCGCAGCTGTGATATTCCCGAAATAGAACTGAGCGTCCATTGGACGCAGCGGTGCGTGTGACGCGAGAAAATCGACAAAGGAGCCAAGCGGTGCGAGCTCCGTGACATAGTAGAGGTTCCGCGTGTCGACATAGATATCGACGAGGCTGGAGAGGAACGGATTCCACGGTAGATCCCCGTGAATACGCAGGGGGCGATTGAAGTGGTCCCAGTTGACGGAAAAATCTTCGACATTAAATAATTTTTCCTTCGTTCGAGCAACAATAAGCTATGGAATCTTTGGTAATCAGCACGAACTAAGACATACCGTTAAACTTGTGCGGACTGTAAGTTTCTTAATAATCTTGGCTGCAAAGTCCGAGGGGTAGTCCAACTTGTGCTCGTAATGGTCTAAGGGATTGTTGCGTATAGCAACAACTTTACCCTCGCCTCCCTGCCCTATGCAACACGGTAGATTAAGTCTCTCGTAGTTGCATCCGAGGGGTGCGTACGTACCGAGCGTTCTGATCACCTGAAAATCTAGTAACCGACGTCTCCGAGGGCGCGGTTCGTGTTGGAAAGCTAGATACCATTCTTCGGGCTCATCACAGATTATCCTCCCGCCGCGAACCTTCACCCGCTACAGGTCGTCGATAGAGAACACAGATCAAGGATGGGTCAGTTAGACTTCTCAGATTATTCTGAGTGCATAACACGTACTCCGTGTTCCTGCGTGGACTGTTCGTACAGATCTTGGCGTCCCATTATACGAGCAAACCGGGCATGTTTGGATTTGCTGGAGCTACTTCCAGCTTCCGAGGCGACGTGAGAGCCGGCTCTCCCGCCCGTGTTCGAGTCTGAGTTGACGTCCGCATGGTTTCCCAAAGCCATGTTGGCTGTGATCCGTCGGCGGACGATGCAAACCGATGAATGTAACGGTAAAGATGTAGATGTTCAGCGACGAGAGCCGCGGCGAGGGCGACAATGGTGAGGTTGGGAGGAAGAGAGAAGGACAGAGATGAACACTCCGGATCGAAACAGCGTGTCCTTTACATCCCTTTGTCACAGTACTGTGGCCACAGCGCTAGCAGACTCGGTGCCACCAGAACGGGCACGCCCATTGTTCCGTGTTTTGTCCCAGCCCACACCACACGCGGGAGGCACGACGCGTCGGGTCGCGATGTCGCGCTCATTATTGTCGAAATTGTTCAAGAAACGTGCCGTTCGACAATTTCTTGAACAATTTCGACAATAATGGGCAGGTTTGAGGGAGAGAAAAGCCGTCGGGGTCGCGTGCGCAGGGTCCTCCGTCGCGGCGCGTGTAGACGCCCGTATCGGCGCGCAATTGATCGCGCCTGGATCCGAGTCGATCAAACAGTGGACGCGACTTGCTTGCGTACGTCTACCTTCACTATCTCACGGTTAACGTTCACCTTTGCTGACGACAACAGACAGCTTTCTTACCCAGTGAAACTCAGCTCTCATCATGGCGAAATCGAAAGCAAAGAAGACAAAGACTGACCCGATCAAGTTAGCTAATGCCGTGCGGTCTCACTGGACTCAGCTCTCTCCGTCTGAGTCTAATGACGAACGCATCTCTAGATACCCTGTAGCAAGCTATTCTCCGAAACTGTCAAACGGTTACAGAAAATGGACTATAAATTTGGCGAACGCACCCTGGAGTTTCGCTTCGTGAGAGGCCCAGAGCTAACAAACGGCGAGACAGAAGCCGTCGTAGAGCTCATCGAGGCAGGCATACGACAGTAGTGAGTGATCACTATCACATCAGGTCTGAAAAAATCAAATCCAATGCTGGTATATTGTCATGGTATAATAGCGTGGAACACGCCTCGATGGGCTGGAGTCGCGACGAGAAAACCCGTCAAGTCAAAGACCCAACAAGCCGTCTGATACTTGTATACCCATCATCTGATGCCGTCGGAGACACCACAGAGGCCTTAGGGCCGGGAATGAAGCAACCTGCTAATGAACCAGGCGACAGCCCAACCAAAGACCTCGCTGCGTTGGTGTGCCTGCGCTTCGAGCCCGAAGAAGACTCTGATCCCGACTCGCTACCTGTCGTATACTGGTGAGTATCAACCCTTTTGTCCCTACACTCGACGTCCTTGAACTCTCCGGATGATCCTCTCGACACTTGAGTGGCTCAATCTCGACTTACCTTTGCTTGTCATTCGACTTCTTTGTCAAGCTATGAAATCCACGTCGCGCCTACCTACCGCCGCGGCGGCCTCGGTCGTTTCCTCATGCTCGAGCTCGCTCACATCGCGAAGACAACCAAGATGGACCGGGTGATGCTTACCGTCATGCGCGGTACGTCCCATCTCCGTTCCACGTCCCCATCCGCCTAACCGTCGCGCTCAACTTTCCATCTAATAACACCCATTCTCACGCTCTTTCCCCAGACAACGAACAAGCTTTAGCGTTTTATAACGCAATGGGGTACGTCACTGATCGGGTTCCTATCTTGAACCCTAGACACAACGTCAGTCTAACTTTGTGTTCCTTGATTGCCTGACGCGATGTTCAGTTTCTACACCGACGAAGGCTCACCTGATGATACGGACTACCATATCCTCTCAATGGACCCCCAGTGACGATTGGCCGGCGGACCTGGACCCAGGCCTCGCGGATAGAGGCGCTACACGCCGTGTGTTCATTGCAGAGCCGCTGAGGATCAACTGCTGCCGCGGTGAGCACGGACGTATAAGACTGCGATATGATACCCTCACCGTCGCCGCACGGTCTGGACTGGATAAGGCGCCTTACGCTTCAATACTAAGAGCTGCCTAGTGCGACACAGTCCCGAAGCTATATACCCACGCAATCGCCCTTTCGATACCCAAACTTTTCAGTATCAGTTTGCATACCTTGGGTTTATGGATGTTTGTACCAGATACCGTGCCGTCGGCTACATGAGATATTGTGACAGCAACAGGTGTCAATAATAATTCGTCACTGATCGTCTGACTCTAAGGCGGCGAGGTATAAAATCATTCTGCGACGTGCCCTCAATCGAAGCTGAGACTCAGACTTGTGCGCACAGATGAAAGGGCATAGGAGTAAATCCTTGATCGCCAATTGACTCGCGAAAATACACATGGGGTGGACTGTCCATATGTCTGCGAGGCGACCATATCATAGTACTGTGTTTGTTTTATCTCAAACTCAGCAACCGCTCTTCCACGCATCTTTTCTCCTGCTACCGTGCGAAGTTTTGCTAGACAATCTCCTTCTCGTACGTGGTACAACGAGAGGCATCTTCCGTGAAAAGCGCGCAATTCCGCGCCGAATATCCACTTGAATACTTGAAAACCTTGTCGCAACCTAACGAGTCCGCATAACACGATGAACGATGGTCAGCACGTTCGTCAACACAATGCAGTAGTCGATTACGTACCTTGACTTGGGACAGAAGGCGTTGCAACCGAAGTTGCCTTCATCCTCCTCTTCCTGGCGGAGACGTGCCTGGGCCCTGGCAGCGTCTCGAGTACCGTGTCGCGAGTCGCTGTGTATAAGGTTTAACAAGATGTGTTAGTAGTGATAGTGGCTGACAGGTGGAGGTAATGTACCAAGACTGGGGACAGACGGCGTTGCAGCGCGGGCTGCATTAGCGAGGAGAGGAAGGTGCCGTGACGACGTCTTGTCAGCCGCCTACGGCAAGTATCTAAGTGAGGGTAGTTGATGATATTGTGCTGAATAGCACGTCTTCTTGTCGTGCAGACTGAAAGCTGTGACAAACTTGTCAGCCGTATTCTCACGTATCTAGATACTACTCACTGATGCGAAAGGAAGAGTTTGATCATGACTCGACGCAACACCAGCCAAGGCCGGTGACGGAGAACAGACCATGGTTGTGCTGAAGACGAACAGGAGTGAGATGAAGAACGTAGACTAAAGAGATCCGGAGTACTCGCAGTTCGACTGTTATCAGCTATTTTTGTGCTTTTGTTGACCAGCGACGTCGACGGCTTCTTCCAAGCAGTGGACCTCGGAGAAGGCGGGATTCCGTCATCGTCAAAGAGCCGGGTAATTGATGTTCGAAAGCGATGCAAGTGTGAGGCAGCACGGATACTTGCGGGAGGGAGGATGGTCACAAGACAACTCAGCTACACCCATGCGGAGAGGAGGAAGGTTGGGGGGAAGGCGGGTAGGAGGAGGGGGGAGAAAGCGTAAGCTGAGTGTCCGTGCCTATGGCGGAGGGGGTGGAAATGAGGGTGGGGGGGAATGCTGCCTGGGGAATTATGCGTGAAACGGGCGGGTTTATATAGACATTGGGTTCGGTGAGGCTGACGTTGCGTTTCGAAGCACATTTTCGTGCTTAATCTGGAAAATTGCCGCATTGGGCCGCAGGGCTGACGGTCAGCCGCCGTCAAACGGTAGTCCGTATTGAAACGACAACTCACCTACAAGCCATTTCGTCGTGAGGATACACTAGGGGTGTAGAAGAGCAGTATGTGTCCTTTTGCTCACCTCTTGACTCTGTTCATGCGCTCGAACACGGTATAAGGGACTGCGACATTGTTTGGGCTTGTTAGGATCCGAAGCTTGGCTGTTTCCTAGTTGGGTAGAGTTCCAGTCACGTCTTTAAAATTGTGTGCAGATAATGTCTTTGTCGTTAGTTCCTTGCAGGGAGTTGAGTTTGATTAGCTTGTACAGCCGCTTACTGTATGTTTGAAAGTTAATTAGATCGTAAAAAATGCGCACTTGTATCTTGCCAAGGAGGAAGTTGGCCGCGTACGTCAGCCCGTCTTCAGTGAGCCACAATCTCTAGATATCACGGCGTTGACCCATGGGCATAAATTCGTTGCTTCTGTGTTCATGCCAAAGCGAAAAGTCGCTCTAATACGGTTCATCGGTCGGCGATGTTGGTAGTACCATAAAGCTGCAGCCAAGGGTCGTGTGACATAGTGTGACACCGCGACGCAAAGCGGGAGCTAGCGTGACATTCTGTGACAACACATCTTATCGGTAACTTCGACGTCGAGTCGTCGACTTCCCAGGCCTCGGGCTTCGAGCTTATTGCACTACGTAGCCGTTATCTCGCAGTCGTCCAGACGAAAGCCAGTTAGTGTTCGATTTGTTGCAGCATATGATTGGTTTGCTTATAGAACTTGTCTCGCTGACAGTTTTCCCGTAAACTTGAACATGTCTATGGGCGCACAGTCAGTGCGTCTTTCTAACTTGCTCCTGTGCTCAGTCGGGCTGAATTTAAAATAGAAACCACTACACAAGCCGATATATCATGTCCTCACTTCTACAAAAGCGACCTGTCTTTGAGACTTCTCTCGTTAACCGTACGCCGCAATCACTTCTAACATATGCAACTGACCGAGCATTGCAACATCTCGCGCTCTTTCTGAGGCACCGGGCCGGGGCATATGGCATGCTCTCGTCTGTTCTTCAAATAGTAGGCCCGTGTTCTGCATGCCCGTATGCTACGCGCCACCCCGGCGGAGAACAAAGGGCGAAGCTCCAGCTGTCTATCAGAATGTACGGTATTCCCCACAATGGTGCGTCATTCCGTTAAGACGCTCTAACCACTAAACACATTCTCGTTTCTTGTCTCCTGCGGCCTCATGCTACCCAAACCATCCTGGAGTTTTAGGATGCTGTGCGTCCTCCAGGTAGGCCGTGTCGCCTAAAGTCTAGCCTCGGAATTCCTTCGACCAAAATCATCGGGCAATCTTGGACCCGCAGCGAGCATGAACATATGTAATCGCGCAATCATATCTTCTCGCCAGCGTAACCAGAACTCAAAAAGGCGCTTTCGATTCTGCCACTAGAAATCCCAGTAATATACCACCCATGCCATTACCATCTCATTACGCACTGTCAGCCGCAGTGTGCGAACCTCGGTTCGTGGCTCGTTATTGGACCGAATTCTTTTGTCGTAAATTCAGCCAAGTCAACAAGTAATGTAGCAGCAGCAGATATCAGTAACCTGCTGGCAGTCATCCGACTTTGAGGCGGACAAAGCAGATTCCACTCGTTTCGGAGATCTTGGTTCTTGGGATCGAATACTGTGATCATCCGCCCGGTTGGCTGCGGCGGGTAGTAGCTTATGCAGCGCTTGAGGCTGACAAGACGGCGAACAAACTCGAATGCACCCTCAGTCGAAGCTGACACGTGAACTTATGCACACGGACCAAAAGGCATAGGGGGATAGCTTCAATGACCGCTTGACTCGCGAAAGGACATATACAGGGAGAACCATCCTAATGTCTGCGACAGCCATCACATGCATCATCGTATCGTAATTCGTTTTTTTGCTCAAACTCGACAACCGCTCCACCACACATACTCTCTTCTGCTACAACCCGAAGACGGCCAAACAATCTCCTGCTCGTGCACGATCCCACGAGACAAGCATCTCCCACCGGAGGCACGCGAACCCGCGCCGAATGTTCACTTGAATGCTTGAACACCATGTCGCAACCTAACGAGTCCACACAACAAGTATAAACGACGGTCAGCGCGTTCGTCAACAACAACCTAGACGACCACATGCCTTGACTTGGGACAGAGGGCTTTGCAACCGAGGTTGCCTTCATCCTCCTCTTCCTGGCGAAGACGTGCCTGGGCCCCGGCAGCGTCTCGAGTACCGTGTCGCGAGTCGCTGTGGATCGGGTTCGACATGAAATGTTAGTAGTGGTAGTGGCTGACGAGAGGGGGCGACGTACCAAGACTGGGGACAGAGGGCTCTGCAGCGCGGGCTGCATTAGCGAGGAGAGGAAGGTGCCGCGGCGGTGTCTTGTCAGCCGCCTACGGCAAGTATTCGAGTGAGGGTGGGTGGTTGATGGTAGTATCTTGAACAGCACGTCTTCATGTCGTGCAGATCGAAAGCTGCGGCGGGCATGTTGGTCGCACGCTCATGGCTGACACAGGCAACACTCACCGATGCGAAAGGAAGAATGATCCTTACTCGACGCAGAACAAGCCAAGGCCGGTGGCGGAGATGGATCATGGTTGCGCTGAAGAGGAGAACGGTTGAGACACAGAATATATAATGAAGAGACTACAAGTACTTACAGTTTGAATGTTATCAGCTGTTTTTGTGCTTTTGGTGGCCAGCGACGTCGACGGCTTCTTCCAAGCAGTGGACCTTGGAGAAGGCGGGACATCGTCGTCGTCAAATAGCCGGATGATTGATGTTCGAAAGTGACGAAAGCGAATGCAAGTGTGAGGCAGCGCGGACACTTGCGGGAGGGAGGATGGTCACAAGACAACTCAGCTACACCCATGCGGAGAGGATGAAGGTGGGGGGTAGGCGGGTAGAAGGAGGAGGGAGAAAGCGTAAGCCGAGTGTCTGTGCCTATGGCGGAGGAGGTGGAAATGAGGGTGGGGGGGATGCTGCCTGGGGAATTAGGCGTGAGACGGGCGTGTTTATATAGACATTGGGCTCGGAGAGGCTGACCTTGAGTTTCGAAGCGCATTTTCATGCCAAACCTGGAACATTGCCGCATTTGGCTGCAAAGCTGACTGTCAGCCTCCGTCAGATGGTAGCCCGAATTAAAACGACAACTCACTTTCAACCCACACCACAGGCATTTCAGCATTTCCCGCTGCAGGAAAGTCTGAGGAAAACCGTGAGAAGTGATGCGTTTCGGGATCTGGATGTCCAAATTTACCGCGTATGGTATATTAGACGCCAGAAAGGCATCATTTCTTCAAACTTTCCTGCGCCCTTAAAAGGCGATATGTCTGTGGTGCCATACGGTCGAAAGGGTACACTAGAGGTGTAGAAGATCAAACAGACCTATTTGTACTTTGTGTTGTGATCGTATTCTTGCCCAAAAGCATGACGATAGGATCGCGGTCGTTGTTTTGGTTTGTTAGGATCCGAGGCTTGACTGTTTCCTAGCTGAGCGTTCGGGGGTTCTGAGTAGACGATCCGGCAAGCAAAGAGGTCTTCAGTCTACGTTTTCCTCCTCACTAATTGGAACACTCCAGTGTATTCGTACGAGAAAAGACAGTAATCTTATCCCTTGCTGCAGCCAGCCATGTTGGTACGAAGCGGCAGTCGTGAAAGCGAAGGTCACGACAGCGTGACATGGTGTGACGCAGCGATGGGAAGGGTAAGACGTGACAGTGTGACACAACAGTGATGACTCCGACTTCGAGCCTCGACATTCACCACAGCCGCTGTATTAAGAAGACCTCACTTGAGACTAGTACTCAGCGAGTAATCTCAAGGTATATGTCAGTTGTAACGTCGTATTCATACTGTGAGCAAACTGTGAGCTACGATCACTCCGCTGAAGTGCAATTTCCACTCCGGAGTCGTTCTACGCTGTGTTCAGTCCGGCGACCGCCACGCACAGTTCATGCGCTACGTGCACTAGGATGATATGAGCCATTGTCGACTTTCCCGCAAAGCGAAAGGCGCCACGTCGGTCCATGCAGACCATAGATCTAGCGAAGAGAAGAAGTCTTCCGTCCATTCCTCGATTTTACCCCCTCCGACCAGTCCGCCCGACCCAAGAATGCTCGCGGATGCCGAGATGATGAAGCCCGCCGTCTTCCAGCGACTGTCACAGCGAGACATCCTCGGAGTCTGAGTACAAGGTGGCAGCCGACGGATCTTGGCTGGCGAGCCCCGAAGGCAGCGGGAAGGCGGACGCGCGTTGCCGGGCGGGCCGTGCCTTCTCCGAGGCGCGTGCCGAGCCTGAGACCGACGCGATCAATTTCAGGAAGTGCTGCGTCGGGCGGCGCGCGCCACGCGTCGCACTCCTGTCTCCTCTTTTCTCCAGTTTCTCCAGCCCAATCTGTCTGCGCGAGCCTGCGGGAGGCGCGTCGTGTCATGGCAGGAACGTGTGCGTGGCATCAGCATCAATTTGGGGGAGGCTGGGGTACGGTCAGGTTGCCCCCCGGGGAACTGCAGGCTTGCGCCGTGACTCCTGCCTACTTGGCAGCTGAGAAGCCGCAGTGTTCCTTACGTGCAGGACGACGCTGTTCGACTCGGACCATGGTGTCATCTGCCCAACGCGCGGTGGACAGGTGGGTCGGCGGCAGGGCCATACTCTATACTGCAAGTCTTGTCGTGCGCGTGTTGTTGGAGACTCGATGGCTCGACACGTAAGGTGAGGTCTACCCAAGCCGTGATCATCTGCCTACGCCTCATACAAAGTGGACAAGGTGTAAAACACGACTACGCTAGAAACAGCAGCGTGCGTGTTTCACGTCGTGGCACTGGGCGAATGTCGCGGTCATCTGCCCGTGACAGGCGCGGCGCATTGGCGTACGCGGTGGCGGACAAGTGGGTGAGGTGTGGAAAACAACGCGTGTATTAGCCTGTAAGTAATTGGTTCACCATATGTTGTGGAGAGGCCGCCAAGAGCGGGATGGTACCATACAGCGGAGGAAAACCGACAGGAGCGATTGCGACTGAGGCGCATCGCACGCGGGGGGAGAGGGCTGTGCCGGTGACGCGGCGGCGCAGTGGGCAACGGGTGAGAGTAAGGTCGCCGGAAAATGGCGCGATGGGGAGCGGGGAGCGGGTATGGCGCGTCATGACGCGTGACGATGACGAGGAGGAGGCCATGCAGATTGTAGAACGAGGGACGGAGGACGTATGATTTTGCAGTAGGAGGCGTACGACAACGTCGCGGAGCACGCGCACGCGGCGGGTGAGAGGTGCGCCATGCGCCGACTGCCTCATGCGGAAGGTGGCGGGCTGTGGGTGTAGGTGGGGCTCTTGCCGATATGCTGTGTCTTGCCGGTGTTGCTCGTTCATGCTGGGAAACTGCTGTACTGCATCCAGCGCGTCGTGCGCAGTTTGGTTTGCCTAGTAGACTTCGAGCACGATCATACCACACCGTGACGGGTCGATCGACGAGCACGGAGCCAGAAGTCGGAAGTCAGAAGCCAGGGACCGCCGTCGAAGGCCTGCCCCGCACCGGCTGGGCGCTGATCTTGTGGGGCAGACGCAAACATGGACGAAGATCGAGGATCCGGCTCCTAGGTCCTTGTGATACCAATGTTTCCGTACCTGTGGAACCTCAGTCGTTCGGTGCCTGCCTTGCAGTGCCCATGGTTCTCGGTCAGCTGCCTTACGAGGTGGGAAGGGTGGTTCATATTGCGACACTGGCAGTGCTGAAGTGTACCATTCCGCTCTAGGTAAGTCTTGTGGTCATATACAGAGGTCTTGTTCGGTGCGTGACGCAATATCGTACTACGCCTGCGTATCCCGTGGAGGTGATCATGTAAGCTAGCCATGGAGGGTTGACCAAGGTAGACGTATCTAGAAAACGAGAATTCCGAGCCGTTTCTCCAAGGATGGTGCGAAACGTGAGATTGACGTATGTCCATGGTCTGTTCGTGGATGAGCATGACGACAATGATATCAACACTCATGTAGTGCGCGGGTAGAGGGATGCGCCGGCCACGATAGCGGATGAGAGATGTAGTGACAAGCTCGCCATGGAAATCGGGTGCATATGGGCTCCTAGTCCTGGGCCTGGGAAGCGTTCAATGAAGCGGCGATAGCCATGCAGTCACGATCTCAGTCGAGCCCGCTAGGAGGAAACCGACCTCGGGCCTCAGGTCCCAGGCGTACTCTACCGTACAGCACAGCGCATCGAACACCCTATCCCGAACCCGATGACACTGATTGACGAGCGCGAAGCCTGGCCAGGGCCGTCTTCGAAGCTCGATTCCGCCATCGCAATCGAGGATCGCTCCTCGAGGGGATGGGGACGGGGATCTGGATTCCGTACCTGTGGCCCTGGGTGATTGAATATTCGATATTCGGTGCTGCTCCACACGCACAGTTAGACTTTGAGCGATGTTCAGCCGCAGAGTTGTCGCGCTAGTGCTTGCAGTGAGCTCTGGCTAGTGCACCATCAGGAAGACGAGGACGAATAGGAGCCTCGGTTCGAGCCTCGCCCAGTGATCCTGATTCAAAAGTAGACGAGATGAGAACTCGGGGAGGAGAGGCTGGGTAAGTGGGACGGCGGCGATGAGCTGTGCCGGTGCAGATTAGTTCGAGTGGTACCATGGCTGGTTTGTTCGGAATGTTTATTTGATGATTAGGATCCGTGTGTGGGGGTGGGGTAGCGGGGGTGTGGGGAATTACCGGGCGCAGAGACGGCCGAAGACAGGTCGTCTCGAAGCGGCAGTCGCGGCTATCGCGTATGCCCATTCGATGTCGTGTACACAGCGCGTTGGAGTGCGTTGCGATGGGCGTTGGTCGTGTGTCGCGTTCGTGTTCCGTGGTCCGGGCAGCGTCAAGGCCCAGCGTGAACGTTCGTTTCCCGAGGCGGGCGGCAAGCTGTCGTGGGGTGGAGACGGGAAGTTCGAAGCTCGCAGCGTGCAGCATAATATTTCGTACAGGCGTTTCGGGCAGCGGACGACGTGCCGCGGGGTGCATCGGACTTGGCCTTACGAGGCTGGGGTGGTGCGAGCCGAGCATGACCGTGCACGTTGACGGCCGAGGGGATTCAGCGGGTTGTCGCTGTTGGCGAGGCCTGGGGAGTTCCGTCGGGGTATCTCTCGCTGGGCACGGTAGACGATAACTCAGAACTTGCAAATGTCGTGCGCAGGCTCGGCGGGTCGACCACCAAATTGCGGTCGGGCACCAATGGGCGGGCGGACGGGGTTCGCGAAGGGTTCGCGTGCGCGTCGAAGGGGGCCGTTGTTTATTTAAATTCGCGTCGTATTCTTATCGGGGCTCTGTGTGGAAGTTCGACGGGGCTTGATCCTGCCGCAGCGTGTCGAGCTTCGGTGAGAGCTGTGGGATCGCTGCATATAGTCGCGCGGGCTTCTGGGACCTAGACAGGCCGCCTGGGTCTATGTTGAGGACTGCACAGCGAGCGGTGCTGGTTGGGAGACCCCTCTACCGCAGACGCGCCCGCTGTGCGCTGCGAGCTGGGCCGGCGTGGGGTCATCTGCAGCGCATCTGCAACGTATCTGCAGCGCGAGTATCTGCGGGGGCAAGCGCACAGTCGCGGATCATGGCGAGCGCGTCGATAGCCAGGGACACTCATTGGCCGAGCAACAAGAGACCCGGCCTGGGCAGCGACAGGCCCTGGGAGGGAGTATTCACTCGCCCGCCCGCGCTGATTGGCCTGCAGCCCATCACTTGCTCCTTCCGAGGGTCATCTGAACCGCTGCCCTCAAGCGATGCTTACACTCTCGCGTTAGACGATGTCTGACCCAGTCTGAGCCGCCGTCCACCAGCCAAACCTGCCCGTGGGGTACGGGCTGGAGCCTGTCCGGCCCTTTCGTATTTAGCCTCCCCGCATCCACCCTCGATCGCCTCCTATCCCTCCCCCCGACAACACCCACTCCCCCTATCCACCATACAATGCTCGCAAGGCTCTCCACATCCTCCAAGGCCCTTGCTCTCTCCCTCTCTCGTCCCCTCCCCACAATATCCCAGGCCGCCGCCATGACCGCGACCACGACCGTCACGACCGCCGTATCCGCCTCGCGGCGGCAGAGCTTCAGCAGCTCCAGCACCGTCTCCGAGGACAAGGCTGCCACCTTTGCTGCTGCTGCCCAGAAGGCCCGCAAGGAGCGTGTGCTCCCCGACTTTTCCATGGCCGGCAAGGTATGTCCTCCTTTCTCACTCGCCCATCCCTATCACTCATGGGCTGCATTCCACAGGTCTGCTTGGTGACCGGCGGTGCCCGCGGTCTCGGACAGGAGTTCTGTCGTGCCTTCATTCAATCCGGCTGCACCGAGCTCGCCATCGTCGACCTCAAAGAGGAGGAGGCCGTCGCAGCCGGCGAGGAGCTCGTCAAGCAATCATGTGGTACGCACCCTTCCTCCCCCATTCTAGCTTCGGCCCTTACAACCCCCCAGTAGACGGCGCGATGAACCCCGAGGACTACAACGTCATCGGCATCGGCTGCGACGTCTCGTCTGAGCTCAGCGTTCAGCAGGCGTTCCGCCGGGTCATGGACACCTACGGCCGTGTCGACAGTGTCGTCGCCAGCGCGGGCATCGTCGAGAACTACTCCGCGTTCGACTACCCCTTCGACCGTATCAAGCGGCTGTACGACATTAACGTCCACGGCGCGTTCTTCACCGCGCGCGAGGCCGCACGGCACATGATCCCGCTCGGCGGCGGCGCGATCGTCCTCGTCGCGAGCATGAGTGCTAACGTGAGTACCTTTTCCATACAAGCGTTCTCATGCAACGTCACTTGGTACGACATTGATGCTCACGCTCTTCCCATAGATCGTCAACATCCCGCAGCCGCAGACGCCGTACAACGCTGCGAAAGCGGCGGTGAAGCACATGGCGGCTTCGCTCGCCGTTGAGTGGGCCAAGAAGGGCGTCCGCGTGAACTGCCTCAGGTGTGTACTCTTTCCCATTCCCGCTCGCGACCTGGGAACGCGTTGCGCTGCGCGCGCCGGCGCGTGACGTCATCCCCGCCCTGCTTCTGATGCGCAACGCGACGTGATGCTGACTGCCTTCCTTTTGCGTCTGCAGCCCGGGCTACATGCTCACGAAGCTGACGAAGACGATCCTCGCGCACGACACCGAGCTCAAGAAGACGTGGGAGAGCCTCACGCCGATGGGCCGCATGGGCGACCCCGAGGACCTCGCTGTGCGTATCCCTTCCTCCCCCTCCACTATCCCTCGCAGCTGCTAATTTGGCTTTGTATCGCAGGGCGCCATCGTCTTCCTCTCGAGCGACGCGTCGCGCTTCATGACCGGCTCCGAGATCCGTGTCGACGGCGGCTACTGCATCATCTAAGCCCGCCCCTCCCCCCTCGGGCGCACGCATATATGCATCGAATTGTGCTGCGTGCGCCCCAAAAGGCACCTCCACAGCCACGACGGCCGTGCGGTGTCTCGGCCAGCAAGACAACCTCCACAGGTGGCGTGCCCAGCAACCTCCGACAGTACTGGTGGCGTGCGGGCAACCTCCAACGGTGGCGTGTCGGTCACCCCGTTTCCTCTCAAGTTTTGGGTTTCTTATCATTATTGGACTCCGCCTCTTTCCCGCTTTTGGTTTTGGTTGACGACGAATTGGCACGACACGGACGCTGAATGCTAAATGCTAGACTCTAGAGGCGGTTCGGCCCTGCCTGCCTGAACGCGCACTTGCTAGAGGTACCTTACTCCTTCGTATACACCCACTGCGCGCATATCTCCCCCAGACGCATACATCCCATAACATCGAACTCACGCTTCCTCGCATCGTGTAACAATTCGTGTAGCTGTACAGATTACGCATTATTGCATGCTTTCTTGCTTTCTGCAATCTTGGTCGTGTGATGGTGTGAGCCTCAAAGTTTGAGTGCTTGTGTGCAGTACTGGGCTTCTGGTCTCGATTGGAGCGAAGGCGGAAGATTTAAGTAGCGTAACACAAGGTTCGAAGCTTCAGACCCTGGGATGATGAGTCTGGCGTATCTCAGGCTAAGCCATAGTTCAAGCATCGCATGCTGCGTACATACAGTAGTACGGGAGTACGTACGCTGCACGTTATACCGTGTATTGGGAATTGAGCAATGCAGGGGTGATTGAGTGCGCGGTGTAAGGTACAGAATGCACAAAGTCTGAACCAAATCTTCAGAGGCCAGAGGCCAGGCTGCGGCGACGAGAAGGGCATTGACAGGGCTGATGGATTTCTAGCAGGGTTCAGTCAGAATTGAATATTGAACTGCGATCGCAGTCGTACGCGTCCGTGTGCATCTTCAGTCCGATGGCGGCCGGTACTCCCTAGGTGTTGCAGTACGGCCGCGGGTTCCCAGCGACATTGCGCTTGCGCTAGTGGATGTGAACTTTGAATCTGCGCGGCACGTATGCGTGCGCATTGCGCGCACAGTTGGGTCACGGGTCCGTCGCGGTCATTGGGTTCGTGATGCGTCGTGAAAGACTAGAGGTAGTTGGTATTGCGATCATCAGGTGGCTGGTGTGTGCACACGAGCTGTTCAGCGGGAGACGGCGGTCTCGAGTCTATAGTAAAGCGGCACGTCCTGGCGTCCTCGGATATGTGCATCTGCGCAGTGACTGGTATTTCTTCTGCTGGTCAGGTTTTGGGTGAGATGACAAGCGGACAAGACTAGGAGAGGGCGCACGACGTGAGTATTCAACGCTCAGCACCGAGTAAGCATATCCAGTGCAAGTACAGCGTGTATATTGATAGGCTGCTGTGAAGCTCGGTCCACCAGTGGCGGGGGCGCGTTGGGAGGCGGGCCGTAAGCCTACGACCTGCGAGGCGGACGACGGGGTACAATACTCGTCACGCCGCCTCCCAGGTCGTGCACCGGTAGACCCGCAAGCTATTCCGTCATATCGTGAGGGAATTTTGGATGGAGGGGTCGCTGTGGCGGTCATCTGGAGTACAAACAAAGTCGAAGCTATTGAAAAGCTGCGCAATACGCGTTCTGTCAGTGGTCACAGAGTGTCACGTCCTGCTATTCGCGCCGCCGTGTCACATTGTGTCACGCAGTCGTGACAAATACGGCGGCTGCGGTGACCTTTACCGCGCGGCACGCCTTTATGGTACTAGAACAGCATTCCTGACGGTAATTATAGCTCTAGGATAGTAGGATATACTGGCTTGAATGCGCCGAACATCGCCGAATGAAGGGTTAGAGGCTATCGCTACGAAATGCGTAGACTCGCTCAAGACTCGGAGTCAAGAGCCAAGACGAATGGACGTCAGCCTCCTGCCTGTGCCCTCTGATCTCAAGTTCTGCGTGGTCTGACTGTACCTTAGACACGCATAAAGCCATGGATTAAGTACAGGAAAAGCAACCGTTGGTAGGATACCTGGTTCATACACAACTTCACCTAGGCTGCCTTTCTATGCTCAGCTAGGAAACAGCCAAACTTCGGATCCTAACAAGCCCAAACAATTACACGGCCCCTAGAATGTGCTCTCGCACAAGAACAGACTCAAAGAAGGGCATAGAATGATATGCATCGCCCTTCTACACCCCTAGCGCATCCTAACGACGACATGGCTCGAAGGTGAGTTGTCGTTTCAACCCAGACTACCGTCTGACTGAGGCTGACACAGCCCAAAACGACAATTCTCTAAATTGAGAACAAAAATGTGCTTCGAAACGCAACGTCAGCCTCGTTGAGTCCAATGTGCATATAAACCCGCCCATTTCACGCCTTGTTCCTCAGGCAGCATTCCCCCCACCCTCATCTCCACCTCCTCCGCCATAGGCACAGACTCTCGGCTTACGCTTTCTCCCCTCTTCCTCCTACCCGCCTTCCCCCCACCTTCCTCCTCTCCGCATGGGTGTAGCTGAGTTGTCTTGTGACCATCCCCCCTCCCGCAAGTGCCCGTGCTGCCTCACACTTGCATCGCTTTCGAACATCAATAACTCGGCTCTTTGACGACGACGAGGTCAAGTCTTCTCTGAGGTTCGCTGCTTGGAAGAAGCCGTCGACGTCACTAGCCAACAAAAGCAGAAAAACAGTTGATAACATTCAAATTGTGCGCACTTGTACTCCCTTCACTATATATACTCTGTCTCACTCATGTTCATCTCCAGCGCAACCATGGTCCATCTCCGCCACTGGCCTTCGCTGGTGTTGCGTCGAGTAAGGATCACTCTTCCTTTCGCATCGGTGAGTGTTGCCTGTGTCAGCCATGAGCGTGCGACTAACATGCCCGCCGCAGCTTTCGATTTGCACGACATGAAGACGTGCTATTCAAGATACTACCATCAACCACCCACCCTCACTCGAATACTTGCCGTAGGCGGCTGACAAGACACCGCCGCGGCACCTTCCTCTCCTCGCTAATGCAGCCCGCGCTGCAGAGCCCTCTGTCCCCAGTCTTGGTACATCGCCCCCTCTCGTCAGCCGGTACCCATCAGGGAAAACCTGCCCTGCTAATTGAGCGCTAATGTACCCAAATTATGCTAATTGAGCTGAATTAGCAGTAATTTATCTCAATTAGTGCTAATTGGCTACTAATTGACAACTATTACACTGCTAATTTAGGAGTAATTTAGATAAATTACTACTAATTCAGTTCAATTAGTCTAATTTAGATACATTAGCACTCAATTATCAAGGCAGGTTTTCCCTGATGCCACTACTAACATTTCCTGTCGAACCCGATGCACAGCGACTCGCGACACGGTACTCGAGACGCTGCCAGGGCCCAGGCACGTCTCCGCCAGGAAGAGGAGGATGAAGGCAACCTCGGTTGCAAAGCCCTCTGTCCCAAGTCAAGGTATGTGGTCGTCTAGGTTGTTGTTGACGAACGCGCTGACCGTCGTTTATACTTGTTGGGTAGACTCGTTAGGTTGCGACATAGTGTTCAAGCATTCAAGTGAACATTCGGCGCAGGTTTGCGTGCCTCCGGTGGGAGATGCTTGTCTCGTGAGATCGTGCACGAGCAGGAGATTGATTGGCGGTCTTCGGGTTGTAGCAGGAGGGAGAATGCGTGGAGGAGCGGTTGTCGAGTTTGAGCGAACAACCACAGTATATACGGTGCCTTTGATTACCTTCGCGGACATTAGGATGGTTCTCCCTGTAAATGTCCTCTCGCGAATCAAGCGGTCGTCAAAGCTAATCTTCTATGCTCTATCGTCTGTGCATAAGTCCGGGTGTCGGCTTCGACTGAGGGTGCATTCGAATTTGTTCCCCGTCTTGCCACCCTCAAAGGCTGGTGACCATGAGTAGATCCCCGGCGGCGGCGGCGGCCGACAAAGAGGATGACCGCAGGATTCGTTCCTGGAACATGCCAAGAACTGAGATCCGATGCCTGACGCTGAAGTCCACCTTGTCTGCCTCAGAGGTGGATGACTGTCAGCAAGTTACAGTGGCACCCGCCGCTGTTAGATCATTTGGTTGAAATTGCGATCACAGAATTCGGGAGAATAACGCGCCTAGATCTACAGTTCGCAAATTGTGGCTGACAGTGGTATTGCAAGCGCACTGGCATGGGTATGCGAGCTCCAAGTGGTATATTACCGGGCGACTTTGAGTGGCAGAATCGCATCTAGTGACCCAGCTTATGCAATGAGTTCCGTCTTTTCGATTGATCGTGATTGAAAAAAAAAGAGCAAGCGGGAGGAAGCACAGGCTGTACTTCGGTAGACATGCCATCAGGGAAAACCTGCCTTGATAATTGAGTGCTAATGTATCTAAATTAGACTAATTGAACTGAATTAGTAGTAATTTATCTAAATTACTCCTAAATTAGCAGTGTAATAGTTGTCAATTAGTAGCCAATTAGCACTAATTGAGATAAATTACTGCTAATTCAGCTCAATTAGCATAATTTGGGTACATTAGCGCTCAATTAGCAGGGCAGGTTTTCCCTGATGTGTCTGCCATAGAAAAACTGAACGCGAGACGGGTGAGGTTTATGAGCATAGCACTCGTGTACAGCAAATAATCGAGCACTTACTAGCGTTCATCTGGGCGGCTTCAACATCATGGCCATGGACAGCGGTCAGTTCGACGCTCGAAGCCTTGCTCGGGAACCAGGAATCCAGGACCCAGGTCGAAGCTGTCGACAAGACGCGTAGTGTCACAGAGTGTCACGCTGTCCCCCGCTTTGCGCCATCATGTCACACCACGTCACACGACCACAGCGACTCAGCTAGAGCGTTGGCTGCAACTTTATAAACTATCAACATCGCCGATCGAAAATCGTTTCGGAAGTACTTTCTGCTTCCACATTAACACATACGTTGCGTCTATGTACTCATGAGTCAAAGCTGTGGAATTTCATGGGCTGTAGCTCGGGCCAACGTCAGGGTAGTGTGCGGGGGAAAACATATATGTAACTTACCGGCATGTAACTTACTATGTAAATTACCGGTAACTTACATTTTCTACATGGGTCAGGCGGACGGGCATGTAGATTTGGGTAGAAAACTCAGACCAGTGTACAGCACTCCGGGAACATCCCCGGACGTCAGATGGTAATGCATCGTGGACGCAGGCCGATGTAACAAGTCTCCGAACGCACCGGAGTCAGCGGACGGGGCAGAGTCTCTAGCAAGTCTCTAGAGTCCTTCGCGAAATTATGGGCGCTCCTTACGTTCGCACCTTTCTATATGGACCAAGCGACTTCGGGTCGATTTACCGCAGGATAACGACTGCTGAAGCATGGTGTGAAGCTGAGTGAAGCTTATAACTCTTAAATATTGAAGCTCTCATGTCACGGTTGTTCTCAGGCTTCAACTTCGGTGGATGGCTGTCAAGCTACATGAACGACGACGGCACGCTCGCTTCTGCCGCTGTAGGTGAAGAATCGTTAAATCATCTTGACAAGCATGCATATTCCCAAGCCGTGGTCTGTCAGCTTGCAGCCTTTGACATTTTCTACATTTTCTATCGGAGTTTTCTGCAATTATCTACGTTACTTACCGGTTTCTTACTGGGCGCTAGTATAGCTTATTGATTAGGGCGTCTAATGTAAGTTACCCTAATCTACACGGGTTTTCTACCTACCTGGCGGCCCTTGGTTTTCTACTCTACATTTTCTACCGGCCGGTTAGTTTTCCCCCGCACACTACGTCAGGGGTCAACGTTCAACTCCGAGCTCTCAGAGGATAACGGTGCGCATTGACTGCGAGTTTCGTGTGGGCAAAATAAACCTCAGACATGCGTTTGGCAGCTAGATGAACCCATAAGCTACGGCTGTCTGCAGTGGTACACAGATCAAGGCATTATCTGTATAAGACCTCGGGCTCTGCTCAACTAGGAAACGGCCAAGCTTCCGATCCTAACAGGCCCAAACAATGACGGGGCTGTTGTACCGTGCTCGAGCGCAAGAACAGAGCCGAAGGATGTAGGAATATCATATTCTTTTCCATTTTACACCCCTAGTGTGTCCTTACGACGACATGGGTTGGATGTGAGTTGTCGTTTCAAATCGGACTACCGTCTGACGGAGGCTGACAGTTAGCCCCGCAGCTAAATGCTGCAATTTTCCAGATTAAGCACGCAAATGTGCTTCGAAACGCAACGTCAGCCTCGTCGAACCCAATGTCTATATAAACCCGCCCGTTTCACGCCTTATTCCCCCAGGCAGCATTCCCCCCACCCCTCATCTCCACCCCCTCCGCCATAGGCACAGACACTCGGCTTACGCTTTCTCCCCCCTCCTCCTACCCGCCTCCCCCCCAACCTTCCTCCTCTCCGCATGGGTGTAGCTGAGTTGTCTTGTGACCATCCCACCTCCCGCAAGTGTCCGCGCTGCCTCACACTTGCATCGCTTTCGTCGCTTTCGAACATCAATAACTCGGCTCTTTGACGACGACGACGTCCCGTCTTCTCCGAGGTGCACTGCTTGGAAGAAGCAGTCGACGTCATTGGCCACCAAAAGCACAAAAACAGCTAATATTTTCGAACTGTGAGTACTCAAAGCCTCGTTTACATATATATTCTTACTCATGTTCGCCTTCAGCACAACCATGGTCCATCCTCCGCCACCAGCTCCGGCTAGTGTTGCGTTGAGTCAGGATCACTCTTCCTTTCGCATCGGTGAGTGGTTTTTGTGTCGTTGAGAAGCGTGCGATTGACATGTTCGCCGCAGCTTTCAGCCTACACGACACGAAAATGTGTTATTGAACACACTACCATCAACCATCCTCACTCGAATACTTGCCGTAGGCGGCTGACAAGACGTCGTCACGGCACCTTCCTCTCCTCGCTAATGCAGCCCGCGCTGCAGAGCCCTCTGTCCCCAGTCTCGGTACGTCGCTTCCATCCGTCAGCCACTATCACTACTAACACATCTTATTGAACCCAATGCACAGCGACTCGCGACAAGGTACTCGAGACGCTGCCAGGGCCCAGGCACGTCTCTGCCAGGAAGAGGAGGATGAAGGCAACCTCGGTTGCAAAGCCCTCTGTCCCAAGTCAAGGTATGTGATCGTCTAGGTTTCCGTTGACGAACGCGCTGACCACCGTCCGTGCTTGTTCCTCGGGCTCGTTAGGTTGCGACATGGTGTTCAAGTATCCAAGCGAATATTCGGCGCGGGTTCGCGTGGCCTCCAGTGGACGATGTCTGTCTCGTGGGATCGCGCACGAGAAGGAGATTGTTTGGCTATCTTCGGGTTGTAGCTGGAGCGAGGATGTGTGGCAGAGCGGTTGGTAAGGTTCCGAACAAAAGAACAAAAACAGACCCAGTATTTGGTATACTTGATGACCTTCGCAGACATCTGGATGGTTCGTCCCATATGTATCCCCGCGAGACAATCAGTCATCGACACCATTTTCCTATGACTTGGCTTGCATGCATCAGCATGAGACTTGACAACCTATGCGAATGGTCTGTGCTTTGGGTGCACAATTCGACACGTCTATCACGATTCACCACTGCCCTCGGGCGAACATAATGACATAACCTAGTGTCCGACAACGTAAATGCTGATGCTCGCATCTTCATGCCCTTCGATAGATAGATATATATTGGACGACCATAAGTGTGTACCGTACGGATCTTAATGACAGAAACCGAGACAAGGTAACAGAGAACAGATGCATACGTTGGTATTGATAATTGTATGTATGTATGGTTGTATGATTGATTGTATGGATACGAATACGGATACGGATACGAATAACGCGGTCTTCATTCATTCAAGTCCACTTCGCGCCGCTAGGGCGCAGACCAAAGGAACGGATCGTATGACAAGCGAATGTTGGGTTATGGGTTATGCTGGGTGTATTGGGTGTCGGCGCTACGGGCCTGCGGAAGGGGTATCACCAGCAGCGACATGGGATGGGTAGTAGTAATAGGTGGGTAATAGGAGCAGCTAAGTGTAAAGGTGGACGTTGAAACAGTGAATAATGCAGAATGGAACGTGAGCGGTGACGAACGAGATGGACCATCGACGGGTAGAGGAATCGGGGGAATAAGTGGGTGGAGGGAGGGAGGTGTCGTCGAGCGCAGGGCGCCATGAAGCCAGCGGATTACGAATTAACGATAGGCGAGAAGAGAAGAACGAGAAACACGGCCGACGCGCCCTGCAACGAGGCCTGAGGAATTCCGCGTACAGACAAGGGATTCTAAGTGAGACACAAATCCTCGGGTAGGGTGGGATGGAACGGAAACACGAGACAAACATGAGGAGCAAACCGAAAGCGAAGACGGATATTCACAGAGACAAGCGTACAAAGACTGGGAGGCATGAGAGGGAAGGGGCATATGCAGAGAGGACAGGGAATGCGTGGCGATTGATGTCGGACACTACAGACACGCGAATTTGGACTTGCGTTTCTGTAACTCATCCATTCGGCTGTCGAGCTGTGCACGCGCACGCTCCTTCGCCCGTCGCTCTTCATCCAGACGGTGTTCCAGGCTCTGCTTCTCCTCGACGATCGACCGACGGACAGTCACGACCTCGTTCTTCGCCTCGTGTAGCTCAGTCCGCAGTGCTGTGATCTGCGTCGTAAGGTTGTCCCGCTCGCGCGCCATTTCGGTCGCCTGCATCCGCGCCTTGCGCACTGTTCGTTTCACAATTCCAAATGTAATGAAATGAAGTTAGGGTTGCGTAAAGGGATTGTCAGGCACGATCATAAGTTTAGACATGAATTTCACTCACAGTTCTTCTCGGACTCCGCGAGGGATGCCTCGAGCGTATTGACCATGTCCATGTGCGCCTGTAGATCGCCCTCGCAATGCGTCAGCTGTTTGTTGAGCGTCTTGATCATGGCCTCTTGTTCCTCGATGTGCTTGGCCTGCTCCTGCACTTGGGCGGCCAGCTTCGAGTCGGAGACGTGGCTGAAGCCGTTCTGCGACGGGGGCGAGTGCGCGATCGACGTGGCCGGTGTTGACGGCGCTTCAATACTGTCGATGCTTCGCGTCGAAATGGCGGATATTGTCGCCGTTGATGCTGTGCTCGGTTGAGAGTCATGGAGGGACCGGAGAGTAGGCACACTGGGAAGAGGCGCGACGGGCGGTGACTTGGGAGCGGGAATACCGTTCGGGCGCGAGGTCCTCGAGCCTGGCGAGGGACTGCGAGTGAGCTGTGCCTGCAGATCACGAAGAACGGCATCTTGGCGCGAACGCTCGACTTGCAGGGTGTCTATCTCATTCCTAGTCTTCTGGAGGGTCTCTTGCAACTGTAGCACAGTCGTACGATGTTTGTCCAACTCTTCAGTTAGCGACTGCTGCTTCGACGTCTCCTGTGCCAGAGTGGATGCTTGATTGCGCGCTTCCTCGAGTTCCGCGCGAAGTTTACTGAGCTCTTCACGTAGCGAATCCCGTTCCCCGCTAGTGCCCGCCAACTGTCCCTCCAATGCACCAATGGTCTCGTCACGTTGCTTGAGAGCAGTTTCGTGTTCTCCTTGTCGAGTAGCCGCGGCCTGCTGTGTTGCGGCCTCGAGAGACTTGATCTCTTGCTTGTAAGCTTGTAGCTCCTCCAGATGCTCTTGTTGCAACATAGCTTTCTCAGCAGCATGGCGGCTCTCAAGATCGGCGCTGAGGCGACTCTTCTCCGAGAGAAGCACTTCTCGCTCCTTCTGCACGTTGGCAAGCTCCGAAGCCTGGGTGGCTTGCAGTTCTTCCAACTTAGAGAGCAACATAGCCTTGTCACTCGAGAGAAGCTCGTTGTCTTTCCTGAGAATCGTTATCTCATCGGCTTGCTTGGATTCAAGGTCCGAAAGCGTTGATGTCAGCTTCGCCCTCTCCTCTAGGAGTGTCTTTTCCGCTTCTACGCGAGCCTCTTCCATGCTCTTCTGATGGTCTTCCTGAGCAGCGATTAAGTCCGATTCCAGTGCGGCAACGGCGGCTTGGTGGTCAGCCTTGAGCTGGGAAATCTCAAGCGTGAGTGATTTCTCGACCTCCTCCTTCGACTTGCTCGATGCTTCGGCGAGGGCTTGTGCGTGCGAAGCCGACAATTTCGAAATCTCATCTTCGTGTCCACGTGCGACGTCGTGTAGAATTGCGGCTTGCTGCTCCTTGACCTGCTGCAACGCTTCTTCCATCTCCTTGCGAATAGTAGCCGTGGCTGACGTGACTTCTGCTCGACTTTTCTCGAGGTCCGCATTGAGACGAGAGATTTCAGCGTCCGACTCCTCCTTTAGGGCCTTGAGTTGCGCTGAATGTTCTAATGCCAACTTCTCCAAGACCGCTTGATGCTCTGATTCTTTGGAGGCAAGAGCGCGAGAGTGTTCCGCGCGGAGGCTGTCTACTTGATCGTTGTAGTTGACCTCCCTATCGTGAAGAGATGCCGCATGATCGGCTTTGAGCCTTTGAACTGAGGACCGGTGCTGCTCCTCCTTCGCCGCGACGCTGGCTGCGTGCTCGTCCTTGAGCTTCTGTAGGTCCTCTGAGAACAATGCCTCTTTCTTAGAAATGGCAGCGGCATGAGCGTCTTGCAACTCCTTGAGCGCGACATCGCGTGCAGACTGCGATTCCGACAGTGAGCCCTCGCGCGTAATCTCTGCCATCCTTAGCTCCTGAGCATGCTCATCCTTCAGACGTTCCAGAGCAGTGGCAGCTTCCGCCGACTGCTTTTCCAAGGCCTGGGCATGATCCGCTCTGAGTTTGACAAGCGCGTTGTAATACTCCTCCTCGGTGCGTTGCAGAGTGGCGGTGGCCTCCTCTTCCTTGGCCTTCTGGCTCGCCAGATGCTCCTCTTGAGCTTTAGCAAGAGCTTGGACATGCTCAGACTGTGCTTTCTCCAGCGCTGACATATGGTCCTCATCGCAACGAAGTAGCTCCGCTTTGTGCTCCGACTGCAGCTTCTCGATAGCTTCTTGGTGTTCCTGCTGAGATGCCTCGAGAGCTGTGGCGAGATGCGCTTCATGCTCGTGTCGCAGACGCTCCAATGTCTCGTCAACTTCGCGACTACGGCGGTCTAACTCTTCCGCGTGTGATGCCTGCAACTTGCCGAAAGCTTCTTCATGCTCAGCACGCGCCTTCTCAAGCGCAGCTTCCGCGGAAGAAAGCTCGTCGCGGAGAGTGGACAGGGTTGTGTCGTGTTCAGACTGAACGCGGGCTAGGAGTGCGTCGACATCTGCAGCCTTGACTTTCATGGCGTCTTCATGTTCCGCTTTCAAAGTTGCCACAACGGACTCATGTTCTGCCTCGGCGCGCTTCAAAGCATCGGCAAGCTCTTCCTCGCGCTTCAGAACCTCCTGGAGTCGCTTCAGGCTGTCTTCGTGCTGACTGCGAAGTCCCTGCATCTCGTTCGACATATTCAGTGCCTTGAAACCGCACATCAGTACCGATATCAAGGTATCATCAAACCGTACTGACCTGATTGCTAGACAACGCCTTTAGCTCCTCATGTTGCTTCGAGAGTTGCACAAGTTCTGAGTTCAAGCCGTCAACAATCTCGCGATGACTGGATTCCTTCTGAGCCATTGATCTAGAGTACCGTCAGTATTAGTCGAGCGCATGGATACGAGAACGACAGCCTACCTCATCAATTCGTTCAGTCTATCCAACGACGCCTCGCTATCCTCGGCGTTACGTGGTTGATCCAGGCTGAGACGGAGCTCTTGGAACTGGTTCATGGTTTTTGGACTGAGGTTTGGATTTCCATCGCCGTTGAGCACAGGCGTTCCTGGTGTTCCTGGGGAGGTGGAGGGTGTCTCTGTCGTTGGTGCGGACATACTCTGCTTTAACGACTGCTCGAGCATCAAGATCTCATTCTCTCGCTCGACTACGATCTCTTGCAGGCGCTTAATTTCGGCTTCCAAACTTTGTACGGATCGCTCATTCTGGGTTACGCTCAGGGACAATGAGGGGCGTGAGGGGGAAGACATGGAGATGGAACTAGTCGTGCCATGGCTTGAAATAGAAGCTTTGCGCGACCTGGCCGATGACAGCTCCTGCGAGAGCGATAAGGATTGCGATACAGACCTATATATGCGTGAGATCAGCGACAGTCCTAGGACGCATATATGAACGTACCTCGAATGCAGAGACTCCGTGGAAACCGCGTGCCTGTAAAAGAGGCGTCTGCCAGTGCCGTTGGCCTGGACGTCGAGATCCTTGGACGTGCCTCTGGTCATCCGCCTCCGAGGAGAGGAGGCTTCAGTTGGCCTCTCGGGAGACTCGGACAACCGACTTGGAGGAAGAGAAGCATTCACCTTTGCTTCTTCTAGCTGAACATGCAGGTCAGCTATCTCGCGGATTGCGTCTTTGTACTTGCGAGAAACTTCATTGTAATCATGAAGGATTGCTGCATGGGTCTTCTGCAGTTCGACCAACTGCGTCTCCAAAAGGTTCTCTTGGCCCTGAACGGAGGAGACGCCGGAGCGAATGCTTGCAACTTCCACGTCTTGACGCGCTGCGGTTACGTCCTGCACGAGCACATTGAGCCGCTCTCGTGACTGACCGGCCTCTTCCAGGACGGCTTCGCGCTCCTTAAGTCGTGCCTCTAGTCGCGAAATCTGAACCTCCCGCTGCTCCAAATCGGTGCGCCAACCTTGGGAATCCTTCTGCAGGTGTTCGAATCGAGCTTGTAGGGCAGTGACCTCGTCTTTGCGACGCTGGCACTCTGCCTCCAAGTCTTGCACTTGCTGGCGTAAATCGAGAACGGATGCGTCCGACTTGGTCAGCCGCGTCTCTAACTCCACAATGTACTCTGAGGAGTTGTTCTCGCTATCCTTGACCTTCGCCAACTCACGCTTGAGCTCGCTGATTGAACCGCTGGAAGAGAGGTTGCTCTCATCGAAGTACTTGATTTTCTCCTCCAAGTCGCGGATGTATGCCTGTTAAGTCCGTTAGTATGGAATGGTTTGACAGCGACTAGATGATGACCTCAGTTGATGCTTCTCGCTCGGCAAGCTTCGCGACACGAGCTTTCAGGTCCTCAACATACATTTCCGTGATGGAATGACGTTCGGTGAGATGGGCCAGCTCCGCCTCCTTCTCCTCTACCAAGTCGTTTGTATGCCGAAGGGCAGCACGGTTAAGACTAAGTTCAGCCTCGATAGCGCTAATAGTCTTCTCGTACTCTTCAATGACTGGCCCAACGATCTCCTCATACTTCGCCGTGCCACCGACAGCACCGCCACTTGAACGCTGCTTCTCGGCGAGCTCCCGCCGTAAACGAGTGAGTTCCTCCGTACGCTCCACGTACTTCGCGCGGATCTCCTCGTAGTTAGTGCGAAGCTCTGCCATCTGGGTGAGGACCTTCTTGTTCGCCCCTTCAGATGGTTCACGAGACTCTCCGTTCGCCGACAAAGTAGCGCCTCCCTCTTTCAAACCTTTCAGCTCTTTCCGTAGCCGCGTGACCATGTTCTGTAGCCATTCCACATCGTCCCAACCCTCTTCCTTCTCGTTGACCACCACCCTGTTCTTGATATTCCGCGCTCTGTTCGCGTACTTCAACGTGTTGACCGTTTCGTTCGCGTTCCATTCTGCAGGGCTGACACATGCGATCATAAGTGTATGCGCGTTTCCACCAAGCGAATCTTGTAGAAGACGCGTGAGCTTGGAGTCACGGTAGGGGACGTAAGATGCAGTATTAGACTTGGCTCGAGAAGGATCACCGAGCGCGGAGATGACATTGCCAAGGGCCAAAAGCCCACTGTTAATGGAAATACCCTCTTTAATACGCTCGCCTGCCGCTGCAGTACGTTTAAGCTTGAGAAACCGCCGTAAGCTTGGTCAAGTCCGATAAGACGCATATATAGACAGACTTACCCTTTCGGAACCAGCTAGATCGACAAAGTGGAACTTGGAAACAACTGTGACCCATTCGCCGGTATCGCCGTCGCCGTTGGCCTGAGCACCGCCTGGTGCAAGACTCTGTCTCCGGCCGCCATCCGCGGTCAGCAGACCTAAAGAACTGGCTGGCCTACTACCACCGCGACCGATAGCGGTCTGGAAACTGGGAGTAGCAGGGCGACCAAAAGTAGGAGAAGACACTCTGGAGGATCCATGAGCCACTGAAGTGGGTCGTGCGAGTCTTGACGGTGAACGTCCGGAAGGAGGAAGGGGAGAGGATGACCTTGGCGGAGGCCCTGAACCGACATACTTCTTCTGGATTAATGTGAGAGAGAAGATAGCATGTGAACGCGACGATTGCGCATTCATGTCAGTCTCGTTCGTTCTTCTGATCGAAGTACCCTGCCGTATCAAACTAAATAACAGTAAATCCTGTAGACTTCACACACTTCGACGCAAAGACTTACTTCATGACCTCACTGGCGGTCTTGACGTTCACTTCTCGCAAACCCTCCCAAAGAATATGACCTTGCTTATCCTCCCTAATCTGTACGGTAGCCTTGCCAGGATTATCTTCCATGCTCAGCAGGTCGATGAGATCTTCGTTATAAATCTCTATGAACGAGCCCTTAATGTTGAAATTCCACGCGCCACCCCGTTCTTCCTTGAGCTCTCTACACCGGGCAAAAATGTTCGCGACAGCTCGGGGAATAATACCCATCCCGTTTGAGGAGTCGGTAGGATCCGCGTCGAGATCAATACCCGTCATAGTGAAGGTCTTCCCGCTGCTTGTTTGACCGTAAGCAAGGACGGTACAGTTGAAACCTTCAATAAAGCGCGAGATGAGAGGTAGAGCCGTAGTAGTAAAGATCGAGTGTTGTGTCGTCGCCGGGGGATGGACTTGGTCAAACGTGAAGACTTGCTTCTTGCCCGAAGTCGATGAGGTTGACGCAGCAGCAGAGGTGCCGGAACCAACGGATGAAGGAGTGGAAGAGACGGCATCGACAGCGACACTGGTAGGAGAAATGGCATTAATGACCGTCCTTTGAAAACGTGCAGGAATAGAGGTCGAGTCTTGGTTGGTAGGGGGACGAATACGGAGAGCTAGAGTGACGAAGGTGAGTTCACGATGTCATCCGACGCGCACGATGACGATGAGCACTGACCGACTTGAACAGAGGTCGTCGCGCCGCCCGACGACGGCGACGGCGCCATGGCAATAATGTACAGAGAACGTTGGGAATCGTCCTCAACGGACTGGACGTTGGAGGTGAAGGGTGCCCTGCGAGAAAACGAGAGCCCAAAGCGGTAACGGTGCTGACTAAGGCAACCGCGGGATGAATGGACCTGATAGGGGGGTAAGGAACTGAAGAAAGCGGGTAAGAAGTCCTTAGACTGGTTTTGAATGCGGGCTTAGAACACACTTGAAATCTTTCCTGATATCCTTCTGATCCTCACGCGCACGGCTTGACAACGACGATCATGTTTCCGGTTTTCCACCAGTTCGGGACCGCTCACATGCCTGACAAACACTGCCAATCCAAGTGAACATCGTATCATCCAGCTCTGTTACATCGAAGCTTTACACAGCTATAGAGGCTCTACGCCACGCCAGCACGAATCGAAGCACCCCTTCTTCCCTGTTACAGGATCGTGGTCGTCCGGTCCCAACAAAAACCCACACCTAGCGTATAACCGTGCGACAAACTCTTCCGCAACATTCAAGCATATCTCCTCGCGCGTGCCAACGTCAGGTTTGGGTGAAGGTGCACCTTCGAAACCTAGTGGCTCCGCTCCCAAATAATATCTCGTCAGGGCGCGCACCATGGCTTCCGCAATGCCTTTCCGGCGATGTGCGGGCGCAACGTAGACATTACGAATGGCCACGGTACGCGGTGTTATTCTGCCTATCAGGATGTAGGCAGCTATTTCGTCGCCCACGCGGCAGAACCAAAGCTGCTTCATGTTCACAGCGACCCGTGCTTGACGTTGTGCTTCTTCTACGGTGAATTTCAACAGGCCATGCGTTCTGAAGTCCACAATAAGTGGTACGATAGCTTCCGCGTCCGCCTCTGTTTGCGCTTTAGATACCTTGTAGTGTGAAAAGGTTGACGAAGGTGGCGGGATCGTCGCTAGAGTTGCGAAGGAGACCCGCGAAGAGAAGAGCGGCGCCGTGGTCTTCAGCTGATACCCTTGAGTCTCTGTATGGGTGACCCAGGCCTGCAGGAATGTGTTCACAAGGTATGTGGGCCCGATCGCCTTATCGAATCGTTTTGGGTCGATGATACTGAATAAGAGCGATGCGAGCTGGGACATTGCAGCTGAAACATTTTCCGGTGTAAGATCGTCTTCGGCTCCGCGGGGGGTAGCTATGATCCAAGAGAAATCGTCGGAGATCTTGGACAGTGTGATACTACAAAGTATTGGCACTTTCAGCCTTGATAGATCAGACGACATGAGGGACGTACAGTAACTGGTCGCCTTTGTACACGGCAAGCAGCGTTCTACTGATAGTCGAACGATCGTGAGAATGGGGATAGGCGGGATTCATGCTGTCCAGCAAGCTACCCAGGGCAAAATTCATGAAACTGTCATCGTATGCTTTGAGAGCGTCCAAGAAGGCTTCGGGCTCTGCGAAATGAACAGCTCGGAGGTCTGCCATAGTGACTTGGATATCGCAAAGTCGGCCCAGCGGTCCATATAAGTTGTCCACGGCGCTCGTCTATGCAATGAGTCAAGGACCCGACGAGTCAAAGAGCCTAGACCAAGCGCGGAGACCATCCTCCATGCGGTGACATGACTAGGATCGCGCTAACACAGTGCCCGCCCAATGTCGAGAGAAATGACTCTTGACGCAAGAATATCGATGTCAAAACGAACCTAATTCGAGTATTCAGTAGCTGAACAACACCATCTCGCTGTTCTCAAACTGGTTCATACCTACTCTCAGAGGTCGCTATTCACGCTGCTGAGCGGCTGTCTTACAGGGCGAGCTATGAGCTGCAGGTAGAGATACCGCAGAGATATTGGATGCGTGCGATCTTCGGTAAAGAATGAGGATAGATGACATCTGTCGTGTATTTAGCAGACAGCGATACCCGCGCGCGATGGTGCCTTAGGCAATAGCAAACGATATGGTTGTGATCAGAGATGCAGTTGAATGGTGACGCCGACGCGGCGGGGCGCTTTGGCGACGCGCCGCCGCAGCGGGTCGTGTACCTCTTCCTGTCATCGATCATCGACTATATCGCTCGCAATCTCGACGCAGTTGTAGACTGATAGAGTCCTCTGCCAATATTCTCTACTCACAATGGCTGCACCCGAAGTTTTCTCCTTGGGTCAAACTCGTATATCGTCCCACTCGTTCAACGCAGACCGCAGTCGTGAGTTGTAGTCGACACAGACGGTGGTCCCCGACTGATTGTTCGATGCACAGAGGTCGCTGTGAGCTTGAACTCCAATGATGTACAAGTCTTTGCTCGCCAAGGCCACGACTGGAAGCCTACCGAAACCCTCACCGAGGTACTGTGACTACACGTCATTATTCGGGCCATGCTCATATTGTCCTCAGCACGATAAATTAATTACTTCCATCGACTGGGCACCGAACTCCAATCGTATCGTAACTTCTGCTCAAGACAGGAATGCCTATGTTTGGCAGCAAACTCCCGATCCGCTAACTGGACAGACGATCTGGAAGCCGACGCTTGTGCTTCTTCGTATCAACAGGGCTGCTACATTCGTTCGCTGGAGCCCTAACGAAGACAAGTTTGCGGTTGCAAGCGGTGCACGGTTAGTACCAGCTCGGATATCCTTTACAATAGTGCTCATGGGGAAACAGTGCTATCGCCATCTGTTCGTTTGATCCTGAGGGTGATTGGTGGGTCTCGAGGCTTTTGAAGAAGCCCATCCGATCTACTGTGCTCTCCGTGGAGTGGCACCCCAACAATGTTCTTCTCGCTGCTGGAAGCGCGGACATGAAGGCCCGCGTTTTCTCTGCCTACATCAAGGACGTCGATAAGAGGTATTCGTACATCAGCTGCGCAGGCTTAATCACTGACAGATGTTGCCAGACCCGCGGCTTCTGTATGGGGTGAAAAGCTCCCCTTCAATACTATATGCGGCGAATATGGTAGCCCTGCTGGCGGCTGGGTTCATGCAGTCGGCTTCTCTCCATCTGGAGACGTGCTTGCCTTTGCCAGTACGTACATCGCATTGTCAATCAGCTGTGTTTCCTAATATCCTCCAAGGCCATGACAGTACTATCAGCATCGTTTACCCTGGTGGTCCAGCTATTTACACCATTAAGACTACCACCTTGCCGCTGGTCACGCTAGCTTGGACCAGCGAGGAGTCCATTGTCGCTGCCGGTCACGACTGCCAGCCATTCGTCTTTTCTGGTAATCAGTCTGGCTGGCAGCTGGTCGGCACTCTTGACGACCCCAATACCAACAAAGCAAGTGGCGGTGCTCGCTCTGGCTTCGGTGGCGCATCCCCCGTTGGTCGGCTCCAGAGCTCTGCTTTCAACACCTTCCGCAACGCGGATTCTCGCGGTCTTTCTGGTGGCCCTGGCTCGTCGTCTGCCTCGAATGCCACAGAATCGGAGCTTTTTACCATTCACCAGAACACGATCACTAGCGTTAGACCATATGACGGTGTTCCAGGTGCTGTTTCCAGAGTCAGTACTACAGGTGTTGACGGGAAGCTCGTCATCTGGGATGTCAGTGCAGTCACTCCTGTTAGCACAGGATCTCTTGCCGGCAAGATGGGCGGAATGCACATCCGGTAATTAAGGTCATTATAATCTGTATAGTAGTCGTCAAGGAAAGTCTCGTAGTCTGGGATCTCGGATATGTTTTCCCCGCAATCTAGTCCATGTACTTCCAGCCCCGCATTCCCAGTAAGTCCGAAAATACGTTGCTATGACCTTTCGTGTGGCATGATATTCATTAATATGCTGTATTATGCAATAAATAAATGTCGAGAGCACCATGGCGAAGTAGAACCGCCTAAAAAGAGGGGTGGTCGACATTGCTTGCCTCAGACTTTGTTAGGCGCCACGTCCATTCATTCACGACCACCTTCACGATTTCGTTGAAATTTCACTTCTTTCTTCCTCTCGTCCGTACATTACCGAGAATTGGCGGCAGGATTGTCCTTGTGAACGATGTCGACCTCGCTATCCGAGCGGCAGAAGGAAGAACTGTACGTATCAACTTGAGACCCTATGCATCTTCCGGTTGTCATTGCTCAAGCCATGCATGACGAGCGTGTTCTTGTCGTTGACACTCGCATATGTGCAGGCATAAATCGATACTAGAATACTTCCATGCCAACCACTTTATCGACGCGTATAATGCCCTCAAATCGGACTCCGGCACCGACTATGCACCAGATCCCAAATCCAAGTACAGTGGTCTCCTCGAGAAGAAGTGGACGAGTGTGATCCGATTGCAAAAGAAGGTCTGCATCCTCAATCAATGCTGTTGGAAGGCTACACGTTTCGCTTATGCCGACGTTGTGTAGATCATGGACCTTGAGAACCGAAACGCTGCCCTGCAAGAAGAGCTGTCGCTCACGCCAGCCAAACGGGCCGCCCTCCAAACGGACTGGGTGCCAAGAGCACCGGCTTCATACACGCTTGCAGGTCATCGTGGAGTCATAGCCAAGGTCGCCTTCCACCCGACTTTCAACCTGATTGCTTCTGCTAGCGAGGATGCGACTGTAAAGATATGGGACTGGGAGACAGGAGAGTTCGAGCGGACATTGAAGGGCCACACGCGAAATGTGAATGATCTGGATTTTGATACCAAGGGAAACCTGCTAGGTGCGTTCGTACAGCCCTCAGATGGATGTCTTGGAACGGGAATGCTGAACGCTACCGTGACGGTTCTGACATAGTGACTTGCTCCTCGGACCTCTTCATCAAGATCTGGGACGTACAGAACGATTGGAAGAATACAAAGACATTCCCGGGACATGAACATACCGTTTCTTCTGTACGATTTATGCCTGGCGACCAGCAAGTAGTGAGCGCCAGTCGAGACCGCACCATCAGGATTTTCGATGTGGCTTCAACGTGCGCCCCTCCATCGATTTTGTCCGTTACAGATCTAAGCTTCTTACAGACATCTAGTACGTACCATACACGGTCACCTAGACTGGGTACGGTGCGTAACGCCGTCTGACGACGGCAGATTACTAGCCAGCTGCTCTAGCGACCACGTATGTTGTTGGTATATTGCAATTTGCTCCTCAGAGGCTCATCAACGTCCTTCTAGACAACTCGCATAACAGACCCTCTATCAGGTGAAACGAAGATGGAATTCCGAGGGCACGACAACGTAGTCGAGGTTGTGGTATTTGCACCAATAGCGGCCTACCCCGCAATTCGAGAGCTTGCTGGTATACCAGTGAGGCGTTCTCCTCTCGCTGTTGCAGCACAATGGATTGAATATGCATCTTTCACTAGAACATCGATTCCTCGAAGCGCACAGGCGCATATATCGCGAGTGGAAGTCGAGATAAACTCATCAAGATTTGGGACACACAAAGTGGTCAACTTTTGAGAACCCTCGTAAGCTTCATCTTAGTCCCAGATCTGAAGAAACTCTGAATGTATGACCTAATAGGCTGGACATGACAACTGGGTCCGTGCATTGGTCTTCCATCCTTCGGGCAAATACCTTCTATCAGCATCTGACGACGGGACGATACGGGTATGGGAGCTCTCTACTGGGAGATGCGTCAAGACCGTGCAAGCACATTCTCACTTCGTGACATGTCTCGCCTGGGGACGCCAGACGACATCTTCCACTGGACCAAAGGCAAATGGGTCAGCAGACAAGTCTGCAGACACGGAGAAAGTAGTAAACGTAGTGGCAACGGGCAGCGTGGACCAGACCGTCAAGATATGGTTGCCATAATATGGGTGCAGGGGCTCCCTTTTGTCGACCGTCTGGATTTATTATTCCACGATATCCTGCATGCTTTCTTTTTGCTGCTCGTCCTGTTTGTGTGAGTCTCTCAGCCCAGTACACGATGATTTGTGTTGATATCCCCCCTTGCCGTAGTAGATTTCTTTATTCATGATCCCTTCTGGCACGGTACACTCTGCACGGCACGCTTTCTCTGTTCAATACTAGCATTGCACTTTCACCTTGCTCTCGCTGCATTCATTCGTCTGCTGTGGCCCAGTCGTTACCCTCTTCTACTTTATCTCTACGCATACCCGTATTCGTATTACTCTGGCTATATATGACTATATTTGTATGTTTCAAGGCAGATCATGCTTGTTGAATTTTGATCCTTCAAGGTGAGCTGTACCGTTTTCGCCGATTAAGACGGGCTGGCGGAAGGAAGCAGATCGGGTGGATCTCGGAAGCATTTTGCATTCATCGGTGATCCCGACGTCCGGCTGCTAAGTTTCTTATCGAGATCTGGTGGCGCCTGGGCGTTCCGGCGGACGCCGATCTTTGACAGTCCTTCTGGCGTCTAACGTTCCCCTTGTCATCATAGGCTTTCGGGGTATTGTTCGTCGCTTTCTTGGCACAAGACTGGCGACAATTCTGGTTTGAAGGGAATGCACATATCTGGGAGGAAGTTTGAAAGGATTCAAAGAAATATAAACCTTGTACGTTGTTATTAATGCAATGATCCTCCAACTCATAGCGCATCGACGTCGATACCGTGACAGATGACGGTCGTGACCATATAACGTGGTTACAGCCAAAGACGAGGGTAGCTCAAGCCTCAAGGTACTGGAGGGTTTTGCGGTAGCAAGTCTACCGACAATTTCTCAGCGCTGTCTACGTAGCACCTATCTCTCCGAGTTGCACGAGGCAGAAGGTATAAGTTAACCTCCTCGTCTCTTATTTCTCGACAGCTGACATTACACTTAGCTCTCTCTATTACAAAAAGCTTGGCCGAGGTTCTCTGCGACAAAAGCATTCGCCTATTACGTTCATTGCTGCGCCGCTGCCCGGAAAACCATCTTTACAGCCGTCTCATAATCTATTACTACCCAGTGCGGTATCAGCCGCCATTCTCCGCGACTTCTGTACAGGCAAAGAATTGCAGAGACGTCATTGCCCTAATGGTACTCAAAGAGTCCTCCCTTTTAGCTCGAGGTGATTACAAAAAGCTACTTCTGGCGGACATTGACTTAATATACCCTCAGCCCTCCCGTCGGCTTGTATCCCCAATACATCCCATTTCACGAAAGATATGGTCCATTCAGTTCTAGTCGACGACGTTGTTCACTCGGCCGCTCCCCGGGGCCCTTGGCGCGACTTTAGCGCTATCGCGCTCGGCCACGAACAACTAGAGAGCATCTAATTCACTGTCGCCAGTGGCGAGGTCACACTGACATTCCCACGTACATTAAGTCCCACTCATACCCACCCATCCTACCTGATGACTTGGGTGATATAAGAACGTCGCCTCTATTCAAGAGATCCTACGACGACCTTCGATCTCTCTTTCCCTCTGATCGTCCCCTAGACACCTTCCGCTCCTTCCTGGGATTTCGCTCCGGCATACTGGGCACGTCTCTGGCTTACCATCATGCCGAAAGCCTCTCGCTTCAAGCAGTCCAGATCCGCTCGTACAAATCCCCTACGTTCGATCAACCTCCCGCAACCCACTGCTGAAAAATCACCTGTCGATGACGTTACTTTGCCTCGTGTCTTGCCTCAGCTCACTCTCGCTAGTCTTCCGGCGGGCTCAATGAAGAATGGACAGCTCACCAAGACTGCAATGACTCACGTCTCAAAAGTATATGTGATTCACGTAACGGAGGCTCAACGTCTTCTTATAACAGTCGATAATATAAAAAATCCAGAGAGGACGAATCGAAAGAATACCGAGTCGAAGAAGAAAAAATCGAAGGATGGTTCCTCTGAAGGCGAAGACGCGGATGAGGCCAACAAGATCATAGATAATACTGAGCCCCACGTGCGTCCCGTCCTACACGCGACTTTGTTTCATTGACCAACATATCCCTCATCCTTATCCCAGTGGTGGTGTTATGTGTGCAAGAATAGTGGACACCGTGTCGATCGAGTGTTGAAACACGAGGTCTCCATTTACCACCGGGAGAACCTTGCGGACGCACTCCAAATTTCTGTAGATGCCATTCCGGCCCCCAAAATGATTCGTTGCAGCGTACCGGGATGCTCTACCGCGTAAGTATTCTCCTGTGATACTGTGGTCCTTGCACCGACATTGAACATTACGTAGCTATCGGCGAAGAGATCAAACCATCAAACACGAACGAGACAAGCACGGCATCGAAACTTCGCCTACAGAGGGGAAATGTCGCAGACAGGCGAGTGAAAACTCTGAGAAGGAGAATATCTCTGTCACTCCGACGGATCCTGAGGCTCCTCCGCCAGAGGCACCAACTCAGCCTGTACGGCCGACAGAGGCTCGGCGGCAGCCAGAGACATCGACATCTGCTCCAGCACCAGACTCTCTGATCCAGGTTCTGGACGCTAGTTACTCAGTCTCTCAGGTTTCCGCCGCGAGTAATGACCCAGCTCCGTCGGCGGCCTATCCTAACGAGGACAGCTATCATCCTGCCTCATCTTCTCTACGCTCGTCTCCTTCTCCCTCGCCCCGCCTTCAGGACGCCGAGCAACTCTGGGTCGCTGAGGACGAACTTGTCACCCTGGATGCGCCTATAGTCGAACCGCGTCGTGATGACATCGAAAATCTCAAGTTGCTGGACCCATGGAACGCCGGCTTCCCCGACGACCATCCCTCCCTCGCTGCTGATATTCTGTTCGACCGTTTCTGCGTCTGGCCTCACCTTGATGAAGGACTGACGCGTATCGACGCGTCCTTGACTAGCGGAGAGACGGATCCCGAGCTGCTGGACTTCCAGAGTTGATAGGTAGGGAGAAGGTGTTTATATACCGCCCTGCATGGTGGATTGGTCATCAGAATTTCTGGGGTAACCGGGTGTCTTTATTTTCCCCTGTATCTTGTTCTAAAATTTTCGTATCTGTAGGTATATTTAGGGTTTATTAGTATACTAATCTAATAGGACAGGATTTCACATTGTCAGTTTTCCCCGACGGGGTCTTGAACCCTCATCCTGGCCGTTCCGCGCCACTAGTCCGAAGCTAGGGCCGAAGACGCTCATGGCCTTTGTCCTTTCTTTCCTCCATCTTCTTAGAACGGTGGCTGCCTTGTACTCACTCATCAGATCCTGCGCCTACTTGGTCTCATATGTATCATAGGTGAGCTTCACGTGAGCTATCTTGTTACATTTATGGTTCACTGACTCACTTTTTTGCAGTACTCTGACAATGGGGTCTTTCTCCAGTGCTTGTAACAATGAGATTCGAGAAAACTACTTTTCTGCTAATGCAAGGCCGATCTTTGTCCCAGTCCGAGTCGTCCTTGGCCTTACGTGGCCGCTATTGTTTGTGTCTTTGGTCCTGTGCGGCGCTGCGCGGTACGGGCAGGTATATAAACCGAAGTGGTTTGTAGGAACTCGAGCTCTTTCCAGCTTTCCTCACTTGCCCCTTCGAAAGACCTACACGACGAGACTTGCTCCGCTTAACCCACGACTAAACTCGCAGTCTCACCAGCAGATATGACAGGCGCGTCCTCCCCCATCGCCGTGGTACCCCGTTCAATCGACGGCCACGAACCACCTCGCATGCCCCCGCAGCCTCCGCATTTGCACGCCACACCATGGCCAACCGTCTACGGCCCGGGTTTCGTCCGATACAGAGACCCAAGGCATCCAGACAAACTCTCGGTGAGTCGTCATTTACTGCGCCTCAATCCGCTAGCTAAGACTGTGTGCGCATTCAAGTACGGATGCTACATGTGCACGCTGGATAAGGGCACCATCACACATGTCAACAGAATAGATAGACATATGATCGAGAAACATCTCAACGCACTCAAGCGGCATTGGCTCGTAACCGGAGAAGCTCTGCAAGATTGGTTAGAGCACATACCACGATATGAATGCCCTGAACCTAATTGTGGACACAAGTGAGTGGGAATCTTGCCCCTGTTACTTGCGAAACTGATGAATGGCGTGACATTAATAGGGTTTATCGTCGAGACGAGTTCAAGAACCACTATATGAGGCACAAAATCACGATCTCCAAAGAGGAGCTCGCTGTTGCTGCGAAAGCAGCTTACACCTGCAAGGGCTCATATTTACAATGTGCAGAGGCCGGAGGCGGCTACTGCGGCGTTGAAAGCGAGGACGAGGAAGAAGACGACTACGACGCAACTCCTGTAGATCGCCGCATCGATGAAGACTATGATGGAGATGCAGATGATCTTGCAGATCTCGAACTGGCCTATCCACCCTCTGATACGGATGACCCAGGCGTAGATAATACTACTACAACCAAGGCCTCGAAGCAACCATCGTTCTTGCATCCTTCAAGCCATTTGCAAGCGACTCAAGCCACTAGCAATACTCGCCGACCCCTCCGTGCCACTCCCACAAACGCAGATGATATGGTAATGGCTTCCGAAACCGAAGAAGCGGGCGGATATGAAACCGATGACAACATGTCGATTATGACGGATGGCGAAGGCGATACCCATATGGCTGTCGAGCACCTTCCAAATCGCATTCCCATTGTTGCGCCAATTCCCCGTCGTGCACAAAGCGCTTCCGTCGACGACATAGGCGTGCATATTTCGAGGAGAGAGGATGAAACCATTCCAAGGGCAGCCGTTGCAACTCCACCGGAGCAATCTACTCGTAAACGAGCTCATTCGGCTGTGGAAAGTCCAGGACGACAGTCTGCACCGGTAGAAAGGCAAAAGCACCAGAGGGTCGAGGAATATGTATACAGGCGCAGGCTTGTGTACGATCTATCGCGCGACGGATCCTCCTCTGCCCCTGCTAATGTGCAAGCATACGAGACCATTCAGAGATGCATCGTCGATGATGTTGAGCGGCCTATACTTCCTCAGGTCGAAGCACATCAAGCCGCACAAGCTGATCCAAACTCTATACAACCCATTCGCCGAATCGTTAGGCAGTTCACGACCCAGGCCCGCAACTACGAGATACCTGGATGTCCAGAGGCTCGCCCAGCTGAGCCTTCAGACCCGGCTTCATGGTCAGAAGAGAAACGGCGTATCATCGGAAGGTTCTTGCGTGATGCTCAGACTATGTCCACGGACGAGCTTCGTCGGGTTGTCGAGGGCGAGGGCCCCAGCCGGGCATCCGGGTCGCAGGCACCTCAGGGCAATGAACGTTAGACTGCTGAAACGGAAGTAGACTTATTGGACTATATGTGCTGAATTATAGCTACAATTCTATGACCACATGTACTATGGACGCAAATGATATATGATTCTATGTATATGTTCAAAAAATTGCAAGACATGACCAATGAACAGTATTCTAAGTCAGAAACACCGCTGAGGTCGCCGATTTGAGCGGAAGCGGACCGCGGGAGGCGCGACGGTGCCCAATTTGGAAGCGCCATCGTCTTTTCCCCGTTGCCTCGCATGGCGTGCACGACGTACGTAACTGCATACAGCCCCAGCTGACAGAACTTTCTGCTGCGGCAGTATATAACTAGGCATCCATGGCCTCCCACTACTTCCCGATCCTCTCTCTCCTACAAGCACCTCGATGGACTCGATGGCGTTGATGCCTCCTCCGGAGTCGGTCCCAGGGCCCTCCAGGATCCCTCTGAATGAACAGGTCGTATTCGATTTCACTAAAAGGAAGCGTTGGGCGGATCTCCTGGTCACGGAGCTGACCGAAGCTGTTATCTTCGTCTTGTCTGCGAGTGGGCAAGTATGGTTCTGCAGTCCTGCTATCGAGGAATTACTAGGGTGGAAAGATGAAGAAGTGGTCGATGGAGATCTGACGGAAGTTATGAATGGTACGTTTGGGTCTCCCTATCGTCGCTTATTACCATGCACCTACGATTTGTTTAGAGGAGGATAGACTTGCATTCCAACGTCAGCTCGAAGAGTCTATTAGGACACGCACGGATCTCCTAAGTTATGCACGACTGCTGTGCAAAACGGACAACGATCTGTATCCAAATATACCTGTACCAGTGCAGGCAAACGCAGGATCAACTTCTGCAGAATTCACTCAGGTGCCAACTCGTCGGCCGGCGCCGAAGGAGGTGCTCTTCGAGATAAAAGGATATGCGCACTACGCAGAAAGCTCAGAGCAGGATTCTCCAACCGATTTCTCAGGTAGTGCTTCAGTTGGGCTGGGTCATCAGGAAGAACAGAAGACCGTAGATGTTGCTACCGGCGAGGTGTTCAAATGCTTCTTCGCCATGGCAAGACCTTATCCAAGCCGTAACACCGCCATGTGAGCCGTCTTCCATTCATCCCTGCATGTGCGGAACTTACTTTACGGAAGGTTGAACACTTTTCTCGAATTGAAAATCGAGAATGAGCGTTTGCAGCAGCGTCGGGATGCTATCGTTGCACAACTAAACATGCCGCATCAGCCAAGACAGACTCCAGCCCACTCGTCACAGTCTCACTTCCGGTCTTCGTCGTACTCTTATCCTTACGCAGAGCCATCTGTTCAAAGCGTATACGATACGAGGCTGTCTTACCCTTACGACGACAGAAACCCGGGAAATAGCAGCAATCCCACGAAAGGGAAAGCATCGACTATCCCAGAGGAAAATGATGAATCCGCTGGTCCACGTAAGAAGGTACGGGCATCCATTTGCATCACACTGCCCAAGTCTAACGTATACTTTACTGTGGCGCAGGTCAAGCGGTCTAATGCGCCTGAGCAACACGTTTGCGTCACTTGCGGACGGACCGATTCGCCTGAGTGGCGCAAGGTACGATCTGTTTTCATGACATTTTTAATTGCCAGCAAGTTCTGAATTATATTACAGGGCCCACAAGGACCTAAAACCCTGTGCAACGCTTGCGGACTGCGTTGGGCTAAGACCGTGCGCAGAGACCCTGCGGCTGGTCCCGCACCGGACCCTTCCACGGATAATCAAGGAGAAGGCGGGAATACGTTGATCACTAATATGGGCTCTGACGTTCGCGGTGGATACAGCTATTGAGTAACAGTTACCGTTGAGGGTCTATCGCTTGCTTTTGTTTTATGCTCTTGGAACTTGTATGCTCTCGCATTGCTTTCTTGACGTTATCCGTTATCTCCTGTTGTTATCGTAACGACAAGGATCGTGCATATTGCCATCATACCTACATACGCGCATAGAGGGGTAGCATAGAGGTAAGGTCAAAAAATAATGGTACAAACGAAGTAAAGGTGGTAAGAGGATATAGAGTAAGTGAGTCAGCCGTAACAAATGTAAGGGAGACGTTGAGGGGTCAATGACTACAAGACGTTGTACACTATGCCTTAGTCTCCGGATGAGACTTCATGCCCTATGAGACAAAATGGATAGATAAATGTTGTTGAAACAAGATGGTGCGGAAAATTGCTGACTATGGTTTGGTCAGGGCCAAACGTAGTCCGCAGACAGTTTTCTGATGGTTCAATAGGTATAAAACAAGGGGATATAGGGTAAAATAGATATCGGTGGCAATTTGGGTAATCTTACAACAGCGATGTCCATCGATACAGCAGGGTGAGGTCAGCGGAGACGTGTGTAGTGGTGAGTGGGATCCCATTGAGTCGGTGAGTGATTCGGGAACGTGAACATCGAGGACGCTTATGCCTGAATCAGAACAGGCCCAGTGGGAAAATCGGCGGCGCCCTCGAAGTAGAATGTTTGCATGGCTCGTGGTGTTTTCTCGAGTGAGGGAACGCCACCCATCAGCGGAGTGGCGTCAGGGTAGCACTCCGCTGCCCTCGCACCCTCGCCCCTCGCGCGAATCGTACATTCCGGCGAAACAGTCATCCACGGCGCGCCGTGCGATGCGTCGGACATGACGCTCGCAATGCTCGCGCTCGGGCTGATGCGCGACGAGCTGGGCGAGAGGTTGAAGACGTCCTCGAACTGCAGCTCAGGAGGGGACCCGGGAGTGATGGGCGACGGGACGGCAGAAGACCAGGCCGTCCCAGAATCCGGGGACAGGGCTGACATCGCGGACACCGAAGTCGAGGGGCTCGACGGAAGAAGGACGCCCTGTTCCGTTGCGTTTTCGGTGATGGAAGTGTTGTTTAATATGTTCGTCAATGTCGCCGCGAACTCCGCCGTGTGCGGATCACCGCCTGGGATAGGGGCTGCAGGTTGCGATGCGCGTGACTGAGAAGGCGCGGCTGATAATTGACGGGGTCGAGAGACTTCAACTAGAGCATCTTTCAAGGAGGAGGATGAAGAGCAGGCGGACAGCGGCGGTGGGATGGAGGGGGTTCGTATATGTTCTGAACCACTCGACGGCCAGAGAGGACCATGACTATGGTGCTCATCAGCACATGTAAACAATGTCTAGTGCTGCTACTCACGCATATGACCCATCGGACGAGCTGAGCGACGATTCAGAGCACGCCGACCCAGGCCTCGATCCGTCCGAGGAGTCCCCTCTCTGGCTAGGATAGCGATTCCAAGCCGCGTCCATAGGCCCGCTGTGATGCGCGACGTGCGCGGGCAATGAATAGCCTCCTGTCGCCGTCGGCACAAGGGCTGGGTCTAGCATAGCCGACATGCCCAAGTCATTCGAGGGCACCAGCGCCTCTGCCATAGGGACACCGAACGTCGGCCAGCCCATGTTCTCCTGTGCTTTAGGAGCTCCGTCCGCTGCCATGCCAAGGAGGTGTAGCATCGCCGACTGCGGAACCTGGGGAACGTTCGACATTGATCCGTCCTGCGAGGCTTGACGCGACAAGGGTGAGGCTGGGGGTCGGCCGGGGGTCGGTGAGGGGTAAGGTTGGTGGCGGTTGTCGCTCCTGGAGTTCGCGCGCGAGCTGTCTGAGCCCTTAGAGTCCGCTGGTGCTATGGGAGGCGGCTGGGCGCGCGACTTCATGGAGCCGCGCATAGTCGACTTGCCATCGTACTCGCACACCAGCCCTCTGGTGATACAACGCGTGCATGGATGGCCACCGGAGCACTGTCGATATCAGTGTTAATTGATATACGCGTCATGATAAGATAAAATGTGCGGACCTTAGTCTTGCGCTTGCGACACTTCTGGCAGGCCTTTGCACTACGTTGGCGCGGTGCGGGAGGGTTTCGATGGGCGGATTCACGCGCGTTCCATGGTACCGCGTGGCATTCGGGTCCCGGTACTTGGTGATAGTACATAAATTGAGGATCGTTGGGATGAAAAGGAACAGTGGGATCGGAGTGCGCTCGTTGCATGACCGGCGGATGATCCATTCTTAGTCCGTCATACTCTCCAAACTCGGAGAGCATATGAACGGGGGCGGGGCGACGTTGGGCGAAGTGAGGCGGGACAATGGACACGGAAGGAATCGAGGGCGGGGACGGGATGTACCCGCCATGGTGGTGGCCGAGTTGGAGGTTGTGGTCGTCGAGTATACGCATCCCAGTACTTTCCAACGCAGGATCAATAGGGAAGGATGGTATGGACAGGGATTGTACGAGAGGCTCCTGAGGCCAGAGATGCTTGTGTGGCGATCGCGTGTACGGTGTGCGAGGCATGGCGTGCGGGGAATGCACGAGGAACGGCTGCGAACTCTTTGAACGGACACAAAGAGGTGAGGCGGGAGGGAACCCGGCGGGGGCGGCAGCTTCGGGGACGATAGACGGCATATTCTGCTTAGGAGACGGCGAGGGTATGGAGGAGGTATCGAAGGACGGGTATGCAGCGATCACTCTCGCGGATGGCGATGGGAGGTAACGCATGAGAGGACAATCGAGCGGATCCGGCGAGACTATAAGGGATGGGGCTGACAAGCCTCAAAGAGCGCGTCAGCTGGATTATTGTTGTATTCTTGAGTCATCCTCCCGTTAGTCTATGAGAAACATGAGCTGCAAAGCCAAATGGATAGGGGTTCGTGAAATGCACACCTTCAGAGACGTCACTATGCTCGGCGAGCGCGATGTACTACCAAGAATATTGCTAGTTCGGATAATACGAGATACCGCTGATTGGGTGACTCCGAAACCCTTACGATCACTGAAGCCCGAAAATACCTGGATAATTCAGGATATATTCGCTGAGTACAAAGTACGCCCCTGCCACCGAGGATCTTCAGCTAGCTTAGCGAGTGATCGCTTCTAGGTGCGGTTCGAGGACGCCACGCATTCCGCTGTGTTTCCCAGCACGAAGTTACAGAGGACAGCTTCCGACAGGCTTCTGAGATATCGAAAACGCTCCTGTAAATACAAATTTTCTCTCCTGTGAGCATCATTCAGGCGTAGACAGAAACTGAAAGCCAGCCTTGGACCATGAGGCTTTACCTCATATTGTTCTTCATTCTTCAGTTTTGCTTGTAAGTTGTGATCAACACGGCTCGCTTTGTTGATTTTCTCCAAGGAAGTTGTGCAGCCCCATAGGCGCCCGTTAAATCGCCGGCGACGGCGCGTCTATTTCCCCAAAAGTTAATTCGAGCTCCTGAGGCCGGCCGGTTATATTTTCAAGTCCCCCTTGCTCTTGCCCCGAGGTCACCATCTTCCACATGCAAGATACACCATTCACCTTTTAATATGGCGTAAAGATACACGGAGCAACACGCGGCCCAGATTGCATTTGTCGTGAATCTCGGGTGCTGTATGTATCGGTGCCTCATCCAATATTCATAATCTACACGTTCTCCCAGAAAGTCGACGCTGCTATTACAAGACAACAGGGCTAGTGGCATGTAAGCATCGCAACCCCGGATTCTTAGCCAGTTGATAGCCACGAATCGCGACTGCGACTCTGCGACACAGGAGGATCTCAAAGCACCGATCACGATCGACTCTGCTTGAATTGTTCATTGAACTCTCTGCCAATTAGCATCCGTCGGATCTCTTGTGTGCCCGCACCAACAGTATAAAGCCTAGAGTCCCGTAGAATCCTACCAACAGGATAGTCTATCCAAGGCGATCAGTCGCCACGTTCCGGTGCAATAACTCTATAAAAGTCACTGACCATTGATGTATCCGTTTCCACCGAGACATTGCATAGCCTCTAACGCAATCTCAACTGCCCTATCAGACGAATACAAAATTGCGCCTGCACAATCCTGGTGAAGTTCAATAGAGGACCGTCAACTATTGAAGAGGACCAACAACAAAGCAAGAGCCACGCACCCTTCGGCTGACCTTTCCAGCGTCGCATGCCCGTGCAACAGCGTACACATACGAGCGCGAGGCGTTCAATTTCGTATACATGTCGGCAATCTTCCCTGTAGGCGTGAATCGAGACTATCAGCCACCTCGTCCCTTACGCTAAACTTCAGACGCAGGAGGGCGCACCTTGCATCAATTGGAATGTTCCTATAGGGACACCGAACTGGTTTCTATCGTGCACATACTCGACGGCATAATCAAACGCTACAGGGCAAGCATTAGCCGACATTTGACGCCGAGCACAGCAAGAAAAGTTCCGCTAACCTGCTTGCATCAACCTAAGTGTGCCCAATGGTCATGTTCGTCCAATGAACAGCACGGCCCAATGAGCGTAGTCGTCCAATGAGAGTGACCGTCCAATGAGAGTAAGTATCCAATAGGAGTGAACATCCAATGAGAACGATTAGTCCACCGACGCACACCGACGAGTGAGGATGCACCGTACCCAAGAGGACCACCGCTCAATACCAGACGTTCGAGGTCTAAGCCAGACATGAGGACTGCAGCACCCTTGTTCACTGGACCTAACACGTTCCCTGCTCGGACGGCAATGTTGTATAAGCGGTCCCCTCGAATTCACGCAGCTGCAAGACATACCTTCCGGAACGAAACAGTCCTCGAATACGAGCTCACATGTGTCGCTGCCACGCATGCCAAACTTGTCTAGTTTCTGATGGGTAGAGAATCCCTCGAACCCTTTCTCGATAATGAATGCTGTAATGCCTTTGGAGCCCTTGTCAGGTGAAGTCTTCGCGTAGACTACCAAGGTCGACGCCACTGGGCCATTTGTAATCCTGAACGGAACGTTAGGCCCGGATGACAGGCGTAAGATACTGCATGGTCACGCAACAAACATACCAGAATTTATTGCCGTTAAGCTTATAGCCGCCCTCGACCTTGTCTGCTCGTAATTTCATGCTCACAACATCGCTACCACTGCCAGGTTCACTCATGGCCAAGCTGCCTACTTTCTTCCCAGAAATTAGGTCTGGGAGGTACTTCTGTTTCTGCACTTCAGTGCCCCATCGGTAAATCTGCGCGGGCACAACATTAGAGACCCGACCAAGATGACATTCAGTATGGTTCGTATGGCGAAAGTGGAGAGCACTGCGTACCTGGTTCACACACAGATTGGAATGAGCGCCATATGATAGGGCGACCGAGCCCGAAGCTCGGGATAGCTCCTCCATAGCAAGGGTGTGGTGGAAGTAACCTAACGCGAGGCCGCCGTAGTCTGGGGAGACAGTGATGCCCAGTAGACCCATAGAGCCCATCTTCTCCCACAGATCCTATATGTCACATGCAGTTCAAGCATTCAGTATGTTCGTGAACGACAGGCATAACTTACGGCAGGAAAGTTGTTAGTCTTGTCAACCTCAGCTGCTCTCGGAGCGACTTCCCGCTGGGCGAACTCCGTCACAGCTGCTCTAAACTAGAGCGCATGACCCATGTTAGCTACCCTCGGAGTTGTCACAATGAGCAACACGTACTTCAGCCTGCTCGTCCGTCAGCCCTGCCACATCCTGGTTGTATAAGGTCGACGCACAGCGACGATGCACTGCGCTAAACACGCTCGTCTTGGGTCGCGCTATGCGCCATTGCATCGCGCTTGGGATTCGTCTGAATATTTGCATTGAAGCCATGATAACCTATGTCGTTGTAAGTCTGTACGCAATCCAAATTGTCTGGATGCTAATAGGTGTGAGGGAGGTCGTGTTCGGGATAGCCGACCGGAAGGCGCCCCACACCATTCAACACAGGGTCCCATGATTTACTTCCGATCTATCTGATGACGAGAAGAGTGATTGCGGAGAACGCCCATGTATAGGAGTCTTAGCCGCGGAGTACAAGCTTACAGATGTGAACGAGTGGAAGCATCAAGACCGTCCGTCTCGACTCTCGAGTAGATGGTCGTTCGTGACAAAGGATCGATATCGGGGCCCGCGCGCATAGTTGCAGACTGTAATTAATCACACGCTTATTCGACAGTGCCGCAAGAGTTTCAGCAGATCCGAGGGTGGCGAGTAGCTTCTCATTGAGAACAGTGTCGAGAGTACAGACTATGCGATGTAGCGAATAAATACAGTGGAGCTAGCTGAATGTGGGTCACGAGGACGGTAGTCTAACCCATGGAATGACAGTAAAGATACAGATGACTATAGCAGTACACACAAGACGAGAAAGTGCCGGGCAGAAGCGAAATGGAACATGCGATAATGATACACAAATCCAGGTGGTCTATACTACAAAAGTGATACGGTGAAAGCTCGGGTTCCTTACGGATAAGCCGAGAAAATGAGACGGGGATGGTTAGAAGAAGACTGGAGGACCAGACGATGACGATGAGGGTTGTGGCAGCCAGAGGGACGTAAAATCGTCGGCGTGGTTGTATGGCCCATCAATCGGAGCGGTGTTGAATCCCTGGTATACAGGGTCAGCGGTGTTGCTCCAGTCGGTCGACATATCACCCAGCATGGCGAGGAAGCTTTCCTCCGTGTCGGGCGTCGATGAGCCCGGCGAACATGCTTGGGAAAAGGGCTGGGAAAAGTCGGCGGTTGGCAATTCTGGCACGTCGTTCGAGCGGCAAGGAACACCGAGATTGAGCATGTCCTCTAGCGTAGGTTGCCACGGGATAGGGTTGGTTTGCGCGATGATGGAGCGAGGCGCGAAGGTAGGCTGAACGGGGTTCCTCATAACGGGATATGCGGCAGGGTTGAAGTATTGCATAGGATATTGCAAGTGCTCTGGGACATTCTGCCTGACACCTTGGGAGCGGTATTTCGTCTCCCGTCGGCGTTTGCGAGGTCTTTGTGGGACAACGATCTCGTCTGTCGTCCATTCCTCGGCTTCATTCTCGTCAGCTTTCCGCTTGCGCACAATGTTGCCTTCACATCCTTCCTTCTCATGCCTCGTTCTGTAATCACCACGCATCCTGTATGCAATGTCAGCCGACAGCTCAGACGGTAAAGCAACGAAAATACGCACAGTTTATTGCATGCTGGACACGTCCACCAATTGAAGACGGGCATTGCGTGCCGATATATCGAGGCCAAGTGCTGCACATGTGTCTTATTTCCACAGTGGCGTTCCAACGTCTTCGCATCTTTCTTGATGACCTCCTTGCAGACATGGCAATGAACGTAAGACCCCGGACCAGCCCTCTTCGCCACAATCGACGCGCCCACACTTTCAGCGAATGCTTTCAACTGTAAAATATGGCGTTAGTCGAGTGATAAAATATCGACACAGATGCTGACCTCTTCAGCGCTCTTGAAAGCTTGATCTTCTAGCATCGTCAGGTTGCGAGAGAGTCGAATATAACCGCCTGCAGGGTCAAACAATGGCGCCGTTTTGAATACCTTGCCGCCTCGGTAGATATCGCACAAACAGCTGTATTTGTGGTCATGTCGGTCGAGTGGATCCATGAAGTGGGCAGGGAAAAGTTCTTGCCAGCGTTCAGCCACCTTTTTCAGAGTCGAAAGCTTGTTGGGGTCGTTGGGATCCTCGTGCTCATCCCACGCGTCTAACATGGCTTGGGTGATTAGGCCATTGCCAGTGACGTCGGGAGCCACCGTCGACCCCGATGCAAGAGCCGCGGCGGCCACTGATGCCGTCTCGGGGATCTGGGTGGGTGCGGACGGAATGGGATCGGCAGGAGGGGTCTCCGAGTCGGAGGCAGAGGAAACGAGAGTGGTCGTTGTGTGTTCGTCGAGATCAACATGTGAAGTGGGCGGTGCCTCGACGGTGACGGTGCGAGGCTCTGATTGTGATCCTGTAGGTGTGACGACTTTGAGGGCTGGGGTTGCGGGCGTGGATGTAGGAGCAATGAGATCAGGCTGAGGGATAACGTCGTCTTTAGTAGAAGAGTGGGTAACAGAAGGGTCTTCAGGAGGCGTGGGAGAGCTGCTACGCGAGTCGGTGCCATCGGAAGGAGACTGAGTGGTCGATGACGGTTGAGTGGACCGCGTTCCGGAGGAGCTCGCCTGAGGAACGAGGACGGCTAGTGGTGGTTCCGGGATAGTGATTGAATCGAAATTGTAGACAGGTGCCGGCGGAGGGGTAGGTGGACGGCGAGCGAGGAAGTTGAACTTGGAGAGGCCACGGCGCATCTTGGAGATGGGGAGGACAGGCGAAGATGGTCGGGACAGCATGGTGAGAGCGTTGTCAAGCTTGTCGGTGCTGTCGGTGTTGTCTGTGTCTATGTGGGTTGGGATGAGGAAGGATGGGACATGGTGGTCGGTCGTGTCCTGACTTTATATCGTCGTATCCTCTGTTGAAAGCTATGCAACGGTAGTGGAATACCCACGCGCCTCTCGACATTTGTCTCCTGGCATTCGGAGTTCAGGGTCAACGTGCTAGAGTATTCACACGTCCTCATTCTAGCGGTTTGTGTTTAATTTTGATGCACCAGGAGCCTCGTGTTCTGCGCTGATGCTGTTCCGCGTTTGTGTTCGGCTTTCTTCCTTTAGACCCTAGTCTGTGTAAGACCGTTGCCGGGCGAAAGAAAAGGTATCCTATTGTTCTTTTCATTAACGCATAAACAGATGTTTCTGCACTATCTCTTACTCGCTGGACACGCGAGTTTAGTGATTCGGAATATCATACGCAGTAGTCACCCACTGATTCGAAGAGGAGCTTGTGTAACGAGTGGGTTCATTTAGCAGGAAACAAAGAGCGGCCTTCTGATGCGCTATCAGGACCCTGGGCTTGTGTACGGCGCTCCGAAGGATTTGTCTGTGCTGCGGCATATAGCGAACAACGCCACAAGTCTGTTTTCGTTGTCCTGATACTATGTTAAGAGAGAAGCATTGCTTGGTTTAGCTATAGCGACCCAAGGAACTGAACCCAGCACCTACGCTACAGCATGTCGCCGAGCAGACTTGTGGTCTCGTCCTCTTGCGCTGTGAGTCGCCGGATCAACCTACTCGTAAGAGGGCGTATGAGAGAGACTAGACCCCAGAACGATTGCACTTTGCGTCCCTTGACATCGGTTGTTGAGATGGCGGGGCGGCACCGTGGTGGGCAGTGGTGGGCCTTTGGAACGCGATATTCCCGATCGAGCGCACTCGGTCGGGTGGCTGGTGGGAACATTGCGCGTACAAACGCGGTGGAACTCCGACACTTGTCTTCAGTGGACAAAGCTTGAGCGCCGTTCTACGGCGGTCAGGCCACGCACTATCCCCTTCGGCACAGGGTGTACGTGTTCTCTAAAAGAGTCATTTGGGTCAGCTACTCGGTATGAGAGTGCCTGTCGAAAGCCCACATACCGCCTCGCAGAAGAGTCACTATACAGGTGGCCTCGTATGGGAGGGTCCGAGCAGATACGACGTCTGACTGCGACCATCACCTGCTGAGTATACACAGCCTAAAGGCGGATCATGTAAGCTGGATTATATTTTTTTTGCTCTTCAAGACATCGGGCGTCCGACAGCGTTCTTATCGTCCTGCCTGAGAAGCATGCTCTCCCGCCTAAGATAAGTAGTCATCCCGGGAGAGCAGGCAGACCGTCGACGCACGCAGTGAGTTTTGGAATTCATCAGCAGAGTTTCCCTAACGCGCTATCAGACATGCCTTTGAACAGAAACATTGCCTGGCTTACTTTTTTTTCCTCTGGTGATTACCATTGACGAAGAAAGGTTCAGGTGTGCAGAAAATCCGGAGCCCGGCATATGATCGCGCTACCTCACGACTGCGTATATTACGAGACACGAGCTTCCAGAGCACTGTAGAGAACGAGTCTCTTCCTTGAATGTGAGACTGGAGAGATACTGCCAAGTTCTAGCTCGTCGTTTCTGAAGTTCGGACTAAGAAAGTTTGACCGGCGGTCGCCGTCAGAGAGTCGGCAGACGGGGGATTGCCGCCGCACGGCCGCGCATGGCCGGTCCCGCCCGACCTTCCTGGTAGACGCTTTTCAGGCTCTCTCTCATACGACGACCATCTAAATCCATAATTTCGAACGACTCGATCCAAATGATGAAAGGCTGTAAAGTGTGCTGGACATGGTTCAAGCAGCGTAGATGACTCTCTGGTACGTGAAAACGCGGTTCATCGAATTATGTGGGCTGCATTAACCGAATCATGAAACGACCCTCTTTACTGTCATCTAGATATGTATGTCGCATAGTTACAGTAGAACGCTATGTTCTATGTTCTCCCGGATGCAGTATACACGATACTTCTGTGCTTTTCGTGACCTATTCCTCCTGCGCCTTAGGCTCGTCTCTGTATGGCTTGGCATTACTTGACATGTCAAGTTTTCATAGGGTCGAGAAAGGTCGAGAGCGAAATGTGTACTAAATGCTCGGCTGGGGTGGCGTATACACATGGATCTGCAGACACCCATACCTGGATCAGCTCGCTGAGTGGCTCGCTAAAGCCGCGGTCCTCGTTGCAAAGACGCGTTGCGGAAGAGAGCTAAGGCTTGGGCGCGGCAGACCGGGCACAGTCGGACGACACGTAGCAGCCGTGTCACGGTCGCGAGTAGGATCGCCCAGGACTGCCTTTTCGTTGTCGAGGGTCCTCTTCGAATTCCGTCATGACCTCCGTCTCTTCCGTCGCGCTGCATGCGCGTGTCGGTCGGGACGCGTTCGGCTTCCGCCCCGGTTCTCCCCAGCGCAGCCGTCACACCGAGGACTCGTTGTTGGGTTGGCGAAGTGCTGGACGACCTGCACACGACGGTGCTGCTTGTGGTGGTAATATCGGCGAAATTGTGCGCATGGTGCTTTGGTATAGGGGCAGACGGTGGGGGTCGCGTCTGCGTGCAGCGAGCGCGAGAACAAGTGGCGAAAGAGGCGCGAACGCGCTCAGCCCGAAAATAGCTCAGCACCACTGGATCAGATGCAACTTATGCTACTGCCTCGCAACAGCTCATCATTTTCAGTGACTTATCAGATATATACCACGTCGGGCACCACGACTCTCCTTATACTTAAACCACTACCATCTCCTCGCTGTCCTGTCTCTACTCAACATCACCCATGGCGACCTTCACACCTACAGCCTCCGGTAGATCCACTCCTCTTCACTTCAGAGACGTAGTAAGTGCACTCCATGACCACCCGATACAAGAATGCACCCACCTCCTCGAATGGATCTGCAAGATCCTGCAAGTCTTCACAATACATTTGCTCACCGCGCTATCGCAACAGGTTCACGATGCAATGAAGCAATACAAGACCGAGAATGATTCCGAGGCTCACCAGGTGCGTTTGGCGTGCGCGGATATCCCGAAGATTTCGTCCTGACGCGGCGCGTCTCCAGATCTTCCGTGAGGCTGCTGGTCACAAGCCCAGAGGTTACATGCCCCAGACTGTAGACCCCGTACGCACGCCTTGCTACAAGTATCATTTCGACTCCTAACACGTCCGAACAGGACGAAGAAACTATTCCGGGTATTGAGCACCCGGGAAGCACTGGTGTCATTTACTGCTCTGACCGTGCAATGGCAAATGGCTTTTCCTACACGTCCTCCCATGAATGGGCAAACCTCGGTCAAGGTGCCCCGGAAGTAGGAGAGATCCCCTATGCACCACCCCGTCCGACAACCATTCAGCTCCCATACGATGCGCTGGAGTACGCGCCCACCACTGGTGTCAGAGGTATGTTCCCATCTATTCTGATATCTGGCGTTTGATCTGATCGAGCGTGCGTTTGGCTAACTTGAAACAGAGCTCCGTGAGGCGGTTGCCAACCTGTACAACCACACGTACCGTCAGAACAAGAGTAGTCAATACACCTACGAAAACGTCTGCATCGTCCCTGGTGGCCGCGCAGGGCTGTCCCGTGTTGCAGCTGTCGTCGGCGACGTGTACTGCGTATGTCACTCTCGCACGCTCCGCTGTTCATCGAGCTTGTTCTGACACGGTGCTTTTGCAGTCCTACCAGATTCCTGATTACACCGCCTATGATCAAATGTTGGGCGCCTTCAAGCGATTGGTTCCTGTACCTACTGCGTCAGTATCCACTTCCATCGTTCTCGTGACAGCACGAACTGATGCATGTGTCTTGACTGGATAGGCTGGAACCAGAGGTAAGATCTGCACGTTATCGTGAGTGTCGAGATTGCGCTAAACTGATGCTGCGTAGAACAAGTACCGCATGGACGTTGACCAGCTTCGAAAGGACATCCGCACGCAAGGTCTAGAGGTCGTTTTGCTCTCTAACCCGCGCAACCCCACCGGTCAGGTCGTACAGGGTGAAGACCTGCATGAACTTGTGCGCACTTCTCGCGAGACCAACACCACTCTGATTCTCGACGAGGTTTGTTTTCAAGTAGTGTAAGCGCCACTGAAACCTTAACTGAACTTCGTCTTCTCAGTTCTATTCTTGGTATATTTACCCTGAAAAGGAATCTGACTTTGGCAAGTCGGTGTCCTCAGCAGCGTACATCGACGACGTCAACGAGGTGAGTACCTTGTAGTTACTTCAGTCTTGCATTGCACTGACTCTCGCGACAAAGGACTCCATCATTATCGTTGATGGTCTGACGAAGAACTGGCGTCTTCCAGGTTTCCGTGTTTGCTGGGTGGTTGGACCCAAGAATGTTATCACAGCCCTGTCGCAGTCTGGCTCGTTCCTTGACGGTGGTGCGAACCACCCTCTCCAGCTGGCTGCTATCCCCCTGCTCGATCCCGACCACGTCCACGCTGAAAAGGTTGCTTTGCAAAGGCACTTCAAGCACAAGCGCGACCATGTTCTCAAGCGTCTGGAGCGTCTCGGTCTCAAGGTCTCCATCCCGCCAGACTCAACATTCTACGTGTGGCTGAACCTGGATCACTTGCCTGCTCCCTTGAACAATGGCCTCGTGAGTGTGTTCCATGTCTTAACTTGCACCTGACTTACCCTTGCCACATCAGACGTTCTTCGAGGAGCTTCTCAAGGAGAAGTGCATCGTCATCCCCGGTATCTTCTTCGATATCAACCCCGCCCACCGCCGCAATCTCTTCAGCTCTCCCTGCCATCACTTCGTCCGCCTTTCCTTCGGACCTCCTCTTGACAGCCTCGACAAGGGTATCGACGCGATGGCACGCGTCTTGAAGCGCGCAAAGAAGGAGGGCATGCACGGTTTCGGGCACAACTACAAAAAGAGCATCGACGAGACACCCCGTGGTTCGGGCCTCACTCACCATGTCTAGATCGTTGCACCACGACGCGCACACCCATATTTTGAGCATTACGATGAGATTATTTGATATTTATCACCCGCTGTACATACACGAGTTTGGACCAGTATTATGTCTGGAGGTGCTGGGAGCGTAAAGCTCTCAGTTAGTCTTAATCAATTGCAAGATTACACGGTGACAGTACCGCCGCCGTCCGCGCCTGTCGCGCGCTTTGTCGTCTTCATCTTCCAAACCTTCCCCTGATATACCACCTGCAAAGGTTGTATCTCGACATGTTCTATGATGTGCGCTGGTTTGAGGACGTCTTATCCGAAGTTAGCGTATGACAGGAAGACGAGTGTAGCTACTCCCGCAGTTATTCCCTGACCGGCCGCTCTTCGCTGCACATGGCCCGGATACCCGCTCTCTCGGTCCTCCTTGCTGGCATAAAGGGCGCTGGCAAAGGCCCGTGGTCGGGCGGATCTAGCAGCGACTAACGCAAATTGTGGTGCACCGCCGTTGCGTGTCGCCCAGCTGAGGAGTGGCCCGAGCCGAGTGCGACTGACCGCCTCCGCTGCCGACGACCCTTGCCTCCGGACCACCATCTGTCCTCCTTGCCAGAATTCCGCATTCAACCACCTTTTCGTGCCTATCTCATTAATATGACTGTCGATTCCACCTCGGTACCCAAGTCTAACATGGCTACTCACGACGAGTCCGCCGTGAGCCATTTCATACGCGACCCGAAAAGCGTAGCGGTGAGTGGATCGGTTCTCGGCGCGTGTCGTCCGGCTCATGGCATCCTTTATCATTCTCTATTAGATTGTAGGATGTCCCTTTAGGTGCGTTCTGAGAGATGTTGCTGGCGCGAGATTGTGTTGTCTGACGCGACCCCTTCGGTGGTGTTTGTAGTGGTGGACAGGTGAGCTGTGTGATAACGTATCGCTTCTACACTCGCCATTATTCACAAGCTTTGTCTTCACACCTTCACAGCCCAAGGCTGGTGTGGACCAGGGTCCTATTCATCTCGTGCATGCTGGACTGCCGCAACAGCTCAAGGAACTCGGCTGGCAAGTGGAATTCAATGGCCACCACCAGTTCGAAGACATTAACCCCACGGTCACGGACGACCCTCCAATCGGCAAGCTGAAGAACCCAAGACGTGTGTCCAAGGTCTGCAAGGCTGTAGCAGAAGTCGTGAGCGGGCACGCGAAGCGGGGCCAGCTGCCGCTGACGCTAGGAGGGGACCATTCATTGGTAAGTTACTGCAAGGTTACACCAGAAGCTTCTAAACGCGCTTTTCTATAGGCTATGGGAACGATCTCAGGGACCCTTGAGTGAGCACAGCACGACTTCATGCTTTTCGTACACGCTCGACGATTGTACTACAGACATTACCCGGAGGCATGCGTCATTTGGGTCGATGCCCATGCCGACATCAACACCCCGGAAACAACAGAGTCAGGTACTGCCCTCCACGCGTCCAACGTACTGCGCGAAAAGTGCTCATACTCACCGTTTTGTTCCTCGGTCACACATAGGAAACATCCACGGCATGCCCGTCTCCTTCCTCCTCGGACTCGGCGAGCCCGTGCAGGAGTTCGACTGGATCAAGCCCGTCCTTAAGCCCAACCGTATCGTCTACATCGGCTTGCGCGACGTGGACGCCGGCGAGAAGCGCATCCTCAAGAACAGCGGCATCAAGGCCTTCTCCATGCACGAGGTCGACAAGTACGGTATCGGCAAGGTCGTCGAGATGGCGCTCGACCACGTGAACCCGGGCCGTGACCGTCCCATCCACTTAAGCTTCGACGTTGACGCGCTCGACCCGACAGTCGCTCCGTCAACCGGGACTCCCGTAAGTCGCGTGCCTTCGTTTCGTCATCGCAGCACTGAACGCTCTAGTACATAGGTTCGAGGCGGCCTCACCTTCAGAGAGGGTCACTACATCTGCGAGGCCATCTACGAGACAGGCTGCCTCGTTGCGCTCGACATCATGGTGCGTCTTCTCATAGGCGTCTCGGGGTTTCGTTGAGCGCTGGACTCATGGTCGCGTTTTGTTCGTACAGGAGGTCAACCCTTCACTTGCAGACGCGGAGGCAGTCAAGCAGACAGTTGCCGTCGGCTGCTCACTTGCGCGCTCTGCTCTAGGTGCGTGGATTTCCATGTTCCTGATCCCGCAGCTACCCATCCGATATTCTTCGTATCGACAGGCGAAACCCTATTGTAGGGTTTACGACGGGTCCATAGACTGACTCGCCCTGGGCTTGCCATAGCCCCAGTCACGTCATGTAGGCAGCCTAGTGCCTACATAGGATCTGTATGTAACTACGCCGCGTATCATATCCTCGGTAGCGACGCGCTATCCCCCGTTAACCTCTCAGTGAGTCACCGAACGCGCCTCCGAACCCGTATGACTCGTCGGAGAGCATGCAAATCGAATGTTTCACTGTGGGGCCTGTGGGCCGTTGTGGGCCTCTGTGAGCAGCGGTCAGTGATGATCGATGCTCGTACACAGGCCGGTCGAGTCACGACCGCTGCATTCTCCAGGGTTGTATGCGGTTTCCGTGATGGGCGCGTGGCACCGCACCAGTCGATAGCCACTGACTCGTAACTGACCACACGGAGTACTACAAGCACCTACAAACATGTGCGCAGCAGTGGGACAGCTACACTCGCGGAGAGAAAGCAGCCCTCGTTGACGGACATGAAACCGTTGTGTCCGCCACGAACCTTATTTACCGTTCTGCGCATCAAATCCTTACAGTTACAACGGTGCCACTATCAACGAGCGTCTGTCTTTTTCCGAGTATAAATTCACGAATGAGAGCCGGCCTTCAGCACACAAGAGCGAGCATAGATGCAAGAGAAAATTCGTATTGATGACGTCGCCGAAGTACAAGGAACTATAGTACGTATCTAATCATCAGGTGCATACACTAATTCGTACATTATGAACATCGTCCATACAGCCCGCAGTAAAATAAAGAGCTCAGCCGACTTAATTATCAGGCAGGGCACAACGGTCCGCAGACAAGTTCAGGTCTGGAAGAGTATCACGATGAGATAGGACCGGTATATCAAGAAGTAAGAATACTAACCATTACCCCACCATTCGGGGAACGAGTGTGCTGTACCTGCCGCACCGAACACGGCCTGGAGAAATTCGTCAGCGATAATTTTCAGCATGACGATATCAATGCACTTACAAAGTTCAGGATAAAGGAAATAACCTGAGTACCACCGTCGAGGGCCGCAGCGACGATGTAGCTGTAACGCGGGTCAGCCATGTGCAACACACATGAAACTAACAATAGTACTCACTTGTACTTCGTGAACCAGCGCGGGTAGCGGGTCCTTACCCACCATTGGGAGAAAATACCAAGGACCATAGCCGGGCTGTAGACGAACGGATCAGCACATCAGGAATATCAGCAGACAAGAAATCTGAAAAACGCACTTGACAGAAGTGTTGATGCCGACGGACATGTAGCACGAGTACTGCATGATAATGGACGTGTTGAAATTCTGGAAGCCAGCCTTGGGCCAGATCTTGTGCTGTACGTGGCGAGGGGTAAGTGGACTATTTTCAGGAAAGGAAGACGACTACGTACCGCAACCCAGAATGGCAGAGGCAGTACGACACCAATGGCGAGCGAGATTGGGACCATGCGGTAGAGCGCATGAGGGCCGAACATCTGCGGACCGAGCGCGCCCCACGATATGGCGTTGGCTAAAAATGATTGAGTACTGTCGTCGGGTATTCAATGCAGATAAAGGGTAACATACAGTTGTAGCCCTGGGCGTTCTGGCCGGACCATAGACGAGTGCCAGAGATGGACAGGAGAGCGTCGCGGTTGTTGTTGATAATGGACAACATCATGATATCTGCAGGGCGGTGGTCCGTGAGCCACGGTACAGAGTCTCATTCAAGCATGAACACGTACAGTTAAGGATGGCTCCAACAACGGTACCAATCATTTGCATGAGGAAGGTGACGCGCGGCGCAAGCTTGACGTACTGGCCGAGCTTAAGGTCCTGAAGAAGCGCGATACCCTGAATCATGGGGTGTTGGCCGTAAAGTGCACCGTACATGTTCGCGACGGGCTGTCCAGGAAGGATGTATGCTGCATGGACAATCAGTCTTCCATCTTGCGCGCAATATGGAAGGTGGGGAACGCACCAGTGATCATCTGGAAGAAGCCAGTTCCGGAAGACGTGAATTCGTAGAAACCGATTGTAGCAGCAAGCATGCCGTAGAGGGCGCAGAAGATGAACGAGATGATAACGAGCACGGTGAGCGTCCACCATGGCATGCCAGAGTGGCCGGTGTAGTTCGTGGCTTGTGCGATGGCGTAAGCACCGGCAAGCACAAGGAAGTACCACCAGCGAGGGATCTGCTTGTAGACCTTGATCTTTTCGTAGTGCTGAGAGAAGAAAATAAACATGAGCTCAAGTCAAGAAATCAACCCGATTACTTACAGGGTCGTGCACGACAAGTGGGACACGGTTCCATGGGTTCAATGACCTGAAGAAGGGCTTGAGATCGTCCCAATGCCAGATCAAAACGTGCGTCAATACGGCGCCGAGCGACAAGTTCGACGTGATGAGGTAAAGCGCGTTCGAGCCAGAGAAGAAGGCGGGCTAATGACGGCATCAGACGGGCGCGCAGTCTCGGACATAGAAGAGGATTACATACACCGAGCTCTGCATACTTGACCGGGTCGAACCTTCCATCGGTGAGCAGGGCGGTCTGGTTGTACTGCGAACCGTCCTCGGCCTAGAAACCGGAGCTGAGCATCGCCGCCCCAAATCATGGACATGAAAGACTCACAAAGATGGCTTGACTCATGAAAGGGAACTTCTTTGACTGCCAGAGGTTTCCGTAGTAGACGGCACTCATCAGGATGTAGGTCAGGATGATACCAATATCCTGGTTGATTTGGAGCCAGATCGGGTTGTAGAGACACGCCGAGCCAATCAGGTTCCAGTCGAAAGACCACGAAAGCAGTCCCATGCCCTCATTGTTGCTGGCGCCACCAAAGACGTTGCGGAAGACCGTGCTGGTGTTGTTCGCAAGACAGAAGATTGAGACACCCGTAAGAAGCGGGAAGATCCCTGCAGGCGGAGAGATAAGCAAATGAAGTTCCACGGATCTATGGATCAATACTCACACTGTGGGATGATCTGAAAGATTGCATGGGAAGAAGTACCCGTTAGTATTAAACATCTGCGCTGACAATGACACGGTCAATTACCTCCCAGCAGAACATGAACCTTAAATTTATGTCAGTCCGGAGCTGATAACATCGTCTCGATAGCGACTTACGCAAAGATGGACCAGAACAGACGGACACGCTTGGAGGTCATCTGGTTGTCGTAGTGGAGTGCTTGGAACAAGTTGGCCGTGGAGACTGCATTGCGGAGTGAGTTCTCAAGCTACACGATGAACGCGAAAGAACTGACTCGTGGCAGGCCAGAAGCACTTGGAGGGTTTGACCAGGATGTCGGAGAGTAGGCCAGCATAACCATACCCGAGCAGCTGTGATCCGATGAGAGTGAAAATAGCAATGCCAGGGTTCTATGCAAGCGTTTTGAAATATTAGCTACCTGCCCATGTAGAAGGCAAGCTACCGTACCATCTTGTTGTTGTAGTACACTGGCAGGTATGATTAGCAAATTTAATTCAAGCAATAGCCTTCGAACTTACAATCCTGTACGGAGATGACCTGGATGGCAGTTGCGGAACCAGCGGCGGTGGAAGCCATGATAATGATGGCCACATGCTCCTTGACTGAATAGATTGTGAGCGCTTTAGTAGCTCAGATAAAATTCCCTCGAACTTACTGTTGAAGGGACCGGGGTTGATCCATCTGAAGATACCTCTCGACGGCAATGCGATATGCATTCCATTACCGAACCAATACGACAGAATCAGCAGGAACAGCGTCGAGACATTCAACGTCTGTGGTTTGAAGTAGTAGATCTGTGCGAGCACACTACAAGACGGTCAGACGCGGATCACACGATCAAGGAAGTATGTACTGACGCGCCGAATGCTGAGAAGCCGAGACCGAGGATGATAGTTCGGAAACTGATTGACTGCAGCTCAGGCTCGTCGTGGGTAGACAAGACCTGTGGTTGGGGATGAGCAAATAGTGCGGGGATGTCAATGAGATGGAAACACTGACCTTGAGAGCAACTTCGTACGCATCCTGGATGAGGTACTCTTCCGGAGCAGCCTCGTCGTGCTGGATGCGGTCCTCCATGGCCTCCACCTCCTTGACCAACTCGGCATCGTCAGTGATGACCTTGCCGGTCGAGTCGATGGAGGCCTTGTCGAGGGAGTCGGGGACGTGCTTCTCGTCATAGCTCGGCACTTGCTCGAGGTCAGCCATGGCTACGGATGGGAGTGCAGAGACCCTGAGGAGCTGTCGAGGGGCGGTATGGGATATAATATATGGACGACTGGAAGCGTCTCAAGGAATGGATCATATGGACAACGTGGAACCTGATATCGGGGCTCCCCTTACGGAGGGGGGTGCTCCCATGCGTTATCTTGCGAGGCACCAGTACTCCATGAATAGCCTCACGAAGCACAAGGAACCCCATCAGCCCGCGTTCGAAAAGATGCCATACTCCCTCTGGTTCAGCGCTGTACAGAATGCAACGATATCATCATCCGAACGGTTGTTTGCGTGGTACGCCGCTTTCCGCTGGCTGCCAGGGGAATTCGTGAGCGTGTGACCAATGGATAAACCGGGCAGTGTCGCGTATTTGCTGGACGACCGGAATTCTGTCAAACCTCCACTCTTACATTCCAAGGCTGCCATCAGACTCCGCGACACAGTGCAGACGTCGGGGATACTGGACGCCAATCCGAATGAAAGGCAGAAGCACATGGTAGTGATGCTCGGCATCGAAGCAGCTTGCACCGCCACCGGCGGCGCATTTTCACTATCTGTAGCGAGCTCTGCAAAATACGCTGCATGAGATACGCCTCACAGTGCAATTAGCGGACCGCGTACCATGCAGGCAGCGCAGGGACCATCGAGGCAGCGGCCGCGAGGATCGAAGACAGGCGCCAACGCGGGAAGAACAGCCAGAATTACTCTATCAGATAAGAGCGCCCGTTGTTCCACCACGGTCATATGGCGACGAGCGATCTATCGTTCGTCCGTACCAGAGTCTCGTGCCGCCTATCTTGTTCCCGCAAGTTTGCAAAATGTCGCAGATAAGAGGTCGGATCCCTCGCGTGCTGCGCGGCGACATCCCTTCAGTCCGGTTACAATGTGTGGCGCGAGCCTGGGCGTGAGATAGGACGGCCTCACAAGTGTTCCTTCAGTTGTTCCTTCTCACACGGCCGCAGCCTCCAGCGATGTGCTTGTCAAGGAGAGCGGTAGAGACGACGCCTTTGGATGACCTAACAACAACTGTACATGAATCTATTGAAGGAAGGGGTGTGACCTCTTACCTTCCGGAAATAGGTCCACGCTCACTTCCTGAACTGCCCACATGATATCAGGTCATGACAGATGGTGGCGTCTTGTGCGTACTCTGGCGCATTGCAACGCATGGTTGAGTCCAGGGATTTGTGCGGCATCAAGAGACCGCCGAAATGGGACATACACTCTTCAACGCGATAGGAGATGCAATGCCCGCATCGCCTAGAGAGGGTCTATGCCCCCCACAGATGAGCTGACTAGAAGTTTCTGGGCCAGGATGACTGGAGCTTCATTCACGAGTGATCAAGCTCATAGCGTGCGACTCGAACGACAGTCGGACCATGGCTGGATGCTTTTGGCAGGTCCTTCGAGGTAACATTCAGTTTCACTTTAGCTCAAATGGTGAATAATCTAGGCACGGACCGAGCAAACATCTTGCCACAACTCTACGTTAGTGAATCTTGAACCTAGTCTGGTGAAACTAATCATGAGTAGGTTGATAAACTCCACGACCATATGGCTACACCGGCAATTGGTAAGTAACTTGACCATGCTATACCACCCACTGCCGGTCTCGCTCGGGCGCACAACAAATTTCGATCTCCTGCCGATCCGTGTTCCATGAACCATGTTTACCCACAACAGCACTTGAATTACAATTTGGCGTTTCTGTCAGCTACAAGTTCTTCCGCCTCCGTGAAGATATCAAAATTGCGTTGCAAGACCACATCTGTAACAGTCTGTTGGGCGATAAGAAGCTATTCCGACTCGGGTATAGTGCACCTACGTTTCCGGGAGCAAACTTGACCAAGGAGCGATGAAGTCTCCCCTTCTTGCCTCCACGGGCCTCGTCTCCTTCATACGTCAGGATGGACCACCCTTCAGGAACACCTTGACGGAGGGGCCGTGGATTTATTGTCATACGGCCAAAGGCGCCAGACGAAAGTGTCGCTATCTTTTTTCGCTGCTCAGAAGTATTTTTATCGCCCTGTAGGAGTGCAGCTAAAGTTGTCACAAGATAAAATTGCGGCGGCATCAGACTAATCTTGTGCAACTCGCACTCGCGAAGTGCGGCGGCAGGATGGACGAAGCGCGCCGCGACGACTTCCTGACCGCCGTCCGGGGTTGGGAGTCGCTCCAGCTTCGTTCCAGAAGAGAACCCCGGTGCCAAAGTGGTCTCCAGAAAGGTGACGTAGAATTGCGTGTCGAATCGCCTGATCCAAGGTTAAGTGGTGTGCTTGAGCCAAATGGTGACATACATGATATCAGATATTCCACACGTACCTTGGAACGTTGGGCGGGGTGATCCACTGTGTGAATGGCAGCAGGGCCGATATGTCCGCGACCATGTTGTTATCTGACAGAAAGTCTTGGAAGAGCTGCCTCTGGGAATGGACACGCTCCCGGGCTGCGTCCAAGACAGCGTCGGATGGACTGTTGCCGGAGCGAGGTGAAGCGAGCAGTAACCCCGCCTCTTCAAAGGTTTCTCTGATAGCAGTCATATTCAACGATGCATCTTGTCTCTTGTCGAAATTCCCACCCGGGAAGACCTACGAATGACATGAGACAACGTCATAAGACTGACTGAATTTAACTTACATGCATACCGGCGAAAGCACCAGCCTTCGGGTTCCTATGAACGAGCAGGATCTCATTGCGTGCATTGACGACAATGACACTTGCTGAAAGCCGAGGTACCGAGGGGGGGTTGTTGACAGTGGACGCCATACGTGTGCGACAGGTCGGAAGACAGAAACGACTCCTTCCAGAAAGATGAATACCCCGCAAGCCGGGTACTGCTGCAAGACGAATTCCCCACAGATTGATCAGCCTCGAAGATGGAGGCGGAAGAGGGTGGGAGACGTACGCATACAAGGAGCCATGTGATACATTCTCGTGCTCGGCGCCGCCGCTATATTCTGACAACCGCTACGACCGGTACCTGATCATCATGCTCTCTTGCAAGGCTTCTTCGTTATCGCACCGAGGACGTGGAGAACATTAGAGTCAGCGAGATAGTGGTAAAATGGCTAAAGGTGATCATCATAGAATGACCATTTACTTGGCAGTGGTTCGAAGTCGCGTCTGGCGTCGCGCTAAATAGACTCCTCCTCAGCTGCTATAAACGGATGTTTGCCATATCCAAAACTTAGACGCCTTTAATCGTGCGACGACTGGGACCACTGAGTCTGGGGATCCCAGTGCGAAGAGCCCAAAAGCGGTTACGGAAAAGAAGGGTCAAAATCGATACATAGCATCAAAAAAGGGTATCGTGTATCAAGAAACCAAGAAGCAGGACAGTTGTATATCTAACAGTCATTGAGGGGGTAGACTCTTAACAGTCTCCTTCCAGTCCTGTCCAGTGACGTTAGAGCGGCCTCGACAGTTGCTTGCGCAAGCTCACCTTATGGTTCAGGGTGGTAAAGTTGTCATGTGTAGTTGCAATGTGTACCATATATTTCGATAGCTTGTCCAACTCGCGATCAGACAGTGATCTAGGTGTATGTGCTTCTTTAAACGCCGATATCTTGAGGCCTTGATTAGGATTCAATGCAAAGTTTCGACCCTGGACGATGTAATTAGATGGCTAAATCAAGATAGAAAACATAACTCACTAGGTCATCCACATGGATCGTATTATGAGCGCCGCTAGTGCACAGTTTGTTTAAGACCAATACACTCAGCAGAGAGAAAACCACTTACTACTGCGGTAGATGATTCCAAATAATCTGTAGCGCTTTTACAGAATGCTTAACTGGCGCCCCGTCGCGCACGGAGAATACTGTGAACATGCATGTCTTGTCGAGTACTAGCAGTATTATCAGTTACCGTCGACATAGTAATCGAAGTACAGCTCGAATCACCGAAGGAAATCTATACAATGCAATGTGAGTATCAGATATTTTATAGGAGACTTGTCGTATACCTGGTAGTTATGAGCCCCTCCTACCATCCCCAATTCAATCAACTTTACTTCCAGCCAATTCCAGCTAGTCTGTGACCTGAAAAAATCGGCTCTGATAAGGCAATGAGATAACAGGGACATGTATCGTACTCACCATATGCAAATATCGTAGTAAGGATAGATGGCTTCCAAAAACTCATGTAAGCGTGGCCGTGCACATTCATTTGGTGGCAATGCACCCATGGTCAATGGTTTGGTATCCAAAATGGCTGCGAACGCGTTGGCTCTCTGATATGCTGTCATACATTTCAATATGCCACTTACTATAATCTAGATCCAACACTAGAAGGCGCTTCCCTGGCCTCAATGGATAAATGATGTTGAGCCTAAGACTCTGCGTATGTTCTCGTATCTTGCGGAGGTTGCGCTGATCGTTCCTGTAAGCATCCGCTGCACGCGGATTAGAGCTGAAGTCCACATCAAAGTCGTTCAGGACGTCAGGGAGATACTCCAACTCTGCAATACGGTCATTCAGCATATATTCGGATGAACAGCATATGAATTGGTCATACGAGAAGGGTCTTTGATCTCATCGCCTTGTGGCGTCCCAACGAGGGTGAATTTCTTCCCAGTAACGAGCTTCAGATCTCGGCTGAATAGGCTGAGTTTTGTGATCAGGCTGTCAAAGGAACCGAAGAGTGCTTACATGGGTACCTCATCTGAAGGCAGCTTGGCCTTCACAAGACCTAGGATCTTCTGGCGCTCTGGCGGGACGTCCGTTAGACTGAAGAGTGCAATCTTTAGATCAAACACTCTGATACTCTTTCAGCAGTGCTCTCCTTGTAATTATGAGGAATAATACCTATCTGTTTCCGCGACTTCCATTGTAAATGGTCTCCCGGCCCACGTGAATTGTAGATGAATCCAGTTTTCGGGAGGAAGCTCTTCTGATTCTTGCACCGTCTTTAATAAGGTCGCGTCAGCCGTCTTCCTTTCCCATCATCAAAGCTGTACGTTCCAAAACTTGCCTCTGTGCTCTCAACGACAGCCTGCGTCGTCCCCCCCTCGATAGCAGCTTGGTTCACGTCAGATACTGACTGCAGACCACTTGACGCGAGCTCAGCGCTGGGTTTCGTATTGTCTTCCATAGCCCTCAATTCAATATTACGACGGTTTGCACGCGTGTTTTCGTATTCCGAGGAAGCCCTTATGCGAAGACCAAGGTGGTATCGGGTCAAGTTGAGCGAATATCGCGGTGACCACGATGTGTGTGCGTATGTAGGTCCTCCACGTGGCCTAGATCTGGTTCAAAGCGGAGGGCGGGCGCTAGTACTCCGAGGCCAGTTCACATTAATCTTGCAAGTTGTCAGCCCTTCAGTCACGGTGAAGATGTAAAGTACTTTCTGAAAGATCAGTCGCGCAGATAACTGTTAAAGTTTCGGACTATTTCCTTAAATGGACATTCTTATCCTCGTAGTTGTATTCCTTTTGTCTTCCCTTATTCTTGATTTCCATCTCTACGGCCATTGTCCTATGTCCATTGTCCTCCGTTTCC